>JAUBOC010000037.1:15362501-15376574 GCA_032275365.1 Anablepsoides cearensis | reverse complement strand
TTTGAAAAAATGTTCTACTTTAAATCAATTTAAAATACTTTATAAGGAAAAAATTATTAAGTCTTATACACTTTTGAATTAACAATGAGAAGAACAATATATTGTTTGCAGATTAGATTTTCGATTTAATGTATGTGGCCACAAAAAATTAATTGTAATTATTGAGAAAGGAGCAAGGTTTTTTTCCTTCCTGCTCCCTTTTCATGTATGTGTTAAAAGAAAATGTGTTTGTAGGTTTATAATGATGAAAATTGTTTAATTGAGTGAATAAATTTATTGATTCAATTGATTGATTATTAATTGACAGCATGTTGTATTTCAGGCCTCCACTTGGAAAACTTTGTGAGTGAGGATCTGGGCAACACCAGCATCCATGTGTTGCAGGGGCAGGTGAATGTGGAGGTCGTGGAGGAGAAAAAGAACCACACTCTGCAGCCCGGTGAGCAGACAAAGGTACAGGTGCACACAGTGTTTTTGTACAGCCTCTGATCTGACTTTGATGTGTTGGTGTGGGGAAGAGGGGGTTGAAGTCACTCCAATGGAGCCACAAATGTAGAGTTTAGAAATAAGAAAACAAATAAAACGCTTGGTGTTTTTGAAGATTTTAATCTGGCATGTTGACAGCATGACTCAGCATTTCTTCAGTGTTTATTTGCTGTACCGCCTGCAGGTTCCTGCGGGGGCGTATCACAAAGTGTACACCGTGTCCGACGTCCCGTCCTGCTACATGTACGTTTACGTCAACACCACAGAGGCGGCCCTGCAGCAGAACTTCACCAAGCTGCTGGAGCTGCAGGAGCGAATACGCAACGGAACAGGTACGAACACAAGAAGGTGCTCAAAAACTTCTCTTGGCATCAATTTTGTCGGATTTATTGCAGAATCGTCCAAGTTTTGTCTTTATCTGTTATTCCAGCGTGAATCTAGCTGAGAGGTTTCCTTCTGTTCATGTCTGGGTTTCAGCCGAAATCAGCTGTAAAAGCTGAAACTGAGTTGTTGAAACTAAAGGACACCAGCTAAAAGAAAGCTTACAGCAGCAAAACATTTTCAGAAAGAATCAAAATGACAGCTAAGAAACGAGTAAAAGCTGCAAAAGGCTAACCGCAAAACAAGTGACAAAAAGACCTGCATAAAACAAAAAGGTAGAGCATTAGCTAAAAGCAGCTAAAGGCTAGGTGAAATGACAAAACACTAGCTTAAAGCTAAATATAAAAAAGGCTAGCTAATGCTGTAAAAGGTTGCCCAAAATAGCAAAGGCTAGCTAAAAGTGGCAATAGGCTAACTAAACTTACAAAATTCTAGCTAAAATTACAAAATGCTAGCTTAAAACTAAACATAAAAGGCTAGCTAATAGTGGCAAAAGACTTGCTAAAAACCAAAAGTGGCAAAAAGGCCGGCAAAAAACAAGAGTATTAGCTAAAAGTGGCAAAAGGATAACAAAAAGCTAAAAATAGCATAAGATGACAAAAATTGAGCAAAAGAAAAGTTTTTGAAGGAATTCACAAACACACAATGTACTTTTATGTGTGAAATACTTGTAAATAAAGTAAAATATTTTGAAAAGTATCAATGTTACATAAACCGGTGTGTCAGTCCTGTCAGACGTTGAGCTGTCAGTCTCACTCTTACAGAAACTGAGCCTCTCCCTCCTGAGCTGCAGCCCCTCATGGCTGCAGACGACGACGAAAAGGCCGAGGTCAACGCCACCGACCCGGTCGTCAAGCTGTTCCTGAAGAGGCAGCGTCGAATGAAGGAGGTGAAGAAACGCAGGGAGGCCGGCATGGCAGAGCGCCTGGAACGCTTCACTGTTAAAAAGTACTACACAGTACGCAGGGGGTGAGTACTCTGACAGGACAGGTTGTTAACTCTGAAGGTATTTATGATATCACAGTAACCCTGTTACTTTTTTGGTCTCGTAGCTTCTTGATGACGGCCATCGCCGTCCGGAACTTGCTGTTCGGTCTTCCTCCTGTGGAGCAGCTGAGAAGAGAAGTCGACTTCGCCAACATGAAAGAAGCGCAAACAGAAGACAGCCAGGATGAGCCGCTCAAAGATGAAGTTGGCCACGGAGAACTTTAAAAGAAAAGCTGTTTGTTCTAAATTATCACATGGAGGGGAAGAAAACAAAATGTGCTGAACCACACGTTCCAGTGTGTGTGTGTGTGTGTGTGGTACTACTGGACTGTTACTGAATGGGATCCAACTACCAATGGATCAAAACTTTCTTAATTCTTCCTATTTAGGTCCTCAGATCTTTTACATTTATGATGGCGCTCACAGCTTTGAGGATTATATAATTTGAAGGAAGATTTTCCTTTTAGCGTGTTGAGCTGTGAGATTTGTTTAGAATGATGTGAAACAGGTGAAAGTGTGACTGAATGAGTTTTTTGGGTTGGATGGTTCAGATCTCTTGAAAAGGGTTTTTACTGACAGGTTACAAAGAATGAATATCTTACCTGTTGTAGATGGCTCTTTGCCTCTCAAAGATGCATCTATTACAGGTAAGATATTATTTGTTTATAATCTTATATTTCAGACACTGTATTGTTCAAGAAATATGCAGTTGTGTTAAAATGAGATGGTTAGCAGGGTTTTTTTTTTTAACAATGGAATGCATAAGTATTTCATACAAAAATCAAATCTGAGGTCATGTTTGTGGAAATCATGATTTTAATTGGTGTAAGTATTTCACAAAGCAATCATTTTAAAGTGCTACAGTAAACCAGGCTTCACTGTAGTTTTGTTTTATGGCACAAACAACACATTTCATATGAGCACAAAATAAATACATGCGTTCATGATTAACATTAGTAAAAAAAAACACATTTTCCCTTATAGTTGAAGGTCTGTTATTCAGACAAACGTGTTGTGAAACCTGCTGTTTGATCATCGACTGCTGTTCAAACAAAACAACATGCAACACAAGGTTTCACAAAATCTATGAGTCGCACGAAGCGGTTTTGTAGTTTCACAGGTTTAGTTGACTTCCAGAGTAGACGAGTTGTTTTATTTCATATTGCACAACATTTTACTGGCTGCCTGTGATTTTAATTACTCGACAACTCTTGTTTTTAATAATTCTCTAAAAGCTAAAGCACCATTTTCATCTCTATAATGCTAATCGAATAACATCACAACTGACCTATTATGTGTTCATTTAACTTTAAGTGTAACAGTTAGTGTTAAATACGTGTCATTCTTGTAAAAACTAGAAATCTCTGCTGCTACTGAGCCAGCATTTGTACAGAAGCAAATCATTAGAGCAGCCCGGGATTTTTGACAATTAAAAACTGATTTTAACTAAAACTGTTGTGCATATTAATAAGTAGCAACATGTGTGAAGAATGAAGACGATCACAAACCCAGTGATCAAGTTTCACTCATTTCCCTTTTTCTAAACATAAACTAAGTTTATCTCATTAGTGTGGCAAAGTTTAAACAAAAAACTGCACGTCTTTAGGGATGAAAACGCTTTAAAGTCGACGGTTCTTAGTGTAAAATACTGATAGAAACGTGCTGCAGCTTCAGACGAGACGTTTACTCACAACTGATGGAAGATTTATCCATTAAATAAGGGTTCCACAAATCCTGAAAGAGGACTGTTAGGAAGAGAGTTGTAAAAAATTAAGTCTACTTTAGTGTTGTAGGTGTCGGGATCTGTGGAGGACAGGAAGCAACGACCAGGATATTAGAAATAGATGACATCAGTGTTTGTGTGACGAAAAATACGTCAACAAAACCGGAGAAGTCTGACAATTTCAACGTCCTGCTACGTATACTATACTGTTGATTAAAGTGTTAAAATGATGCCTAACGTAGGTCAGTCACGCCACTCAAGCTTCCATCTGGTTTTCAGTGGGTTCAACCGAGTGGTTTGTTTACATTGAGTGCGTACCCGCATTTCAGAATTGCACATTATATCTGAAAAATGACTGGAGTAAACTTTCAAACTGCACCATATGATAAAGTCCGGTCTGTTGTTTTGTTTTTACATTTAGTAAAGGTTTAGTTTTCCACACAGAACTGAGCAGAGATCTGAAGCTTTGTGAGTCTAAATAACGCCACGATCTATTTTAGAACCAGCAGCACGTCGGAGCTTCCCCTCCAAACTGTGAGCACGTCTGACCACTCGCTAAACATCTCCGTTTCTACAAATAAATTTCTTATTCCAGTTGTTTCTCTGTGCTTTTTTTTTCTATCACAACTTTCACATAAAATACAGAAAGTTTAATTTCCATGCAGAACGATCTACAGGCGAGTCTGTCGAGCTTTGATGTAACGAACATGAGTTAGTGTTCAAGACTGATAATCTTTTAGTTTTAAAAAAATAATGAGTTCTTTTCTGTTATTTGCGTTAAAAACGAGGCTCGGTGTGTCTTCCGGATATTGCGTTCTTCTCGATGTGAACCTGAAAGGGGGAGGAGCGTCTGATCTCGGCGACGCCCCGTCCCGCTCTTCTCTCCACCTCAGCTATAGGTCAGAGTAGAAAACGCCGTGCACCACCCCTTCAATCACAACGTTAGAGAACGAGTCTGAAAGGGAAAAGATTTTAAATGCAGATTATTGTACAGCTCATTTGTGGAAATTTGGTCCTTATTTAATAGTTGCCTGTTTGTCTGTTAGCAAAATATCTCGTAAACCAGCACATGGATGTTGGTGAAACTCTCAGAATGCAATCATTTAAAGCACAACTACAACTCATTAACTTTCAGAGTCAACCTGATTCAAGATGGCCGTGAAATCTCATCCAATTAGACGAACACGAAAATAACTGTTGATTTTACAGAGATTCAAGTGAAGTTTGAGGAGATGATAGATGAGAGACATCCTCAAGACGTACTCTGAAATCACACCTAATGTCTTTCCAAAGTTTGACCAAAACAGCTACAACTCTGTCATTCATCATGGAACACTAAGTCTTTTAATTAAATAAATTGAGTTAAGTGTTGGATATAATGGCTACAGTGTCCGGATTGAAACGCACCGTGTGCAGAGGGGAGCAGGTAGGGATCCCTCAGGTACAACATGACCGGCTGATGAGAAAGTTTACTAAAATAAAACACAAAGAGAAGAGGTCAGAATAAAATGCCGACGTGTTTTTACTGGTTCATACATGTGAGGAAACCCAAAATAACTCACCTCAGTTCCTCTGATTCTGTATCAAAAGACCTTAAAGAGGAGAAAGAACAGTTAGGATTTCTCCTCCAGACTGGGAGCAAAACTCTGCCACAAACAAAAAGCTACCGCAGACCGCTCTTTGTTTTCATCTTATAGCAAAACCTACAGTTTGGACTCACCCACAGCTCTCTGTTTTTGGCACTGAAGGAAAATGGCGAATGTTGAGGAAATCCAGGAATATTTTTGGGAGAACCTCGTTTTCCATAATTATAGTCTGACAGAAACAAAAAAAGCAAAAGAAACAAAACGCAGATTTCAGAGAGAGATCAGCTTGATTGTGTGTGCGTGTGTGTGTGAGAGAGAGTGTGTGTGTGACTACTTGTCAAAAGCAGTAGTAATGGGGACCAAAGACCATTCCTAATATGGTGGAACTTTGGTTTAGGACTAAGGTGTGAATTGAGTTTAGGTTAGTTTTATGGTTGGTGGTCAGAGTTAGGCTGTACAAATTATTGGAAATGAATGGAAGTCAATGAACTGTCCTAACAAGAATAGAAATACAAACCTGTGTGTGTGTACTTGTTTTGACTACAGAGTGAGGACCATTTGCACCATAGTTATTATCAATGTGAGGTATTTTATGTAAAGTAAGGACCTCGTCAATGTCCTCACTTTGTTTGCAGCTCTGCTGTAGGGCTGCACAATATATCGAAAATTTATCGTCATCGCGACAAATCGCATCACAATATGCATATCGCAACAACTGCATAAACTGCAATAAATGGTTGACTCAAAAGTTTGCATTTATCTGTTTTGTCATTCAGATGGAAGCTTGAAGTATTTCATCAATCTAATGGAGCCCTTAATGTATTTGGTTAATTAGATAGGTCTCTTCATACTTACAAATAGAAAAACAGAAAATCAGGCTGGAATGGAAATGATTAGCTTTTTTTAGTTTGTTTTTTTGGCTTTGAACCCAGAGCAGAAAGATATAAACACTACATATGTATTTGTTCATTTATCGCAAGTCATATCGTCATCGCATTATGAAGCAGTTTTATTACACATCGCAGGTTTTCCTAATATCGTGCAGCCCTACTCTGCTGTGCTTTACTAGTTAGGTTTAGAGGTTTGGTGTGAATTGAGTTCTGGTTCAGGTTAGGGTTAACTATAGACCAGTAATGGTTAATTTTAAGGAAATTGTCTGGATTAGATATAAATATATTTACAAAAATGAATGGAAGTCAATACAATGTCCTCAGTTTGATGCAAATATAAGGATATGTGTGTGTGTGTGTGTGTGTGTGGACGGGTTTTTCCTACAACACGGGGAAAATTTTCACCAAAAAAGCAGCCTTGTGGGGAACAAAGCCCGGTCCCCACGGGTCCAAATGCATGTTACAGGTGGGGGGTTTGGTTTAGGACCAAGGTTTAGAGTTAGTTTTAGGGTCAGGTCACAAGTTCCTGTGAGGTTAAATTTAAGGTAAATTGTCAGGGTTAGGATATAAAGTTTAAAAAAAAGAACAAACGTGTGTGTGTGTGTGTGTGTGTGTGTGTGTGTGTCTACCTGCAGATAGAGCTCCAGGCCTTGCCTCCTCTGCTCCAGGACTTTGGGAACCCAGTTTCTGACGTGCTTTGAAGGAATTTCCGGTGGTTTTATGTTTTTCTTTAACTGGAAGAATTTAAATATGTTATAGACATCAGTTCTGTGGACACACACTGTAAACAAACTTATAAAGATTTCTAAGGCTAAAATCTATAAACACATAATTAACTCTTAAATGACAAATGATTTGTTTAAATAACGTTCAACAAAGACATCAATGAATTTGAGCAAACAATCCAAAATGTAAACCAAAAAGACTTAATAAAGGAAGTCTTTCTCAACGACAAACGTCATGAAATGACGACAAAGTCCGGGGGAATCCACGAAGTCTCACCATTTTATGCAAAGCGTGGAATTCGCTGTAGCGTTTCTCAACACTGTGCAGCCTTCCGCTCACCAGCACGTCGATCTTAAAGACCTGGAAGAAAGAGAGAGTGAGTGAGAGCTGCTCGCCGTTCAGGCGACGTCAGCAGGTTGCAGAGAGGAAACATCTGGCTGCATCTGTCAGAGCCACTGTTTACATCCCTAAACAGACCGCCGGGTACTTCCCTCGCTCAGACGGATTGTTCTGTAAAAAAATTCATAGCTTGTATATCTGTGGTTCTGTCTGGATGACAACGAATAAAGGAGAACAAACAATAACAGTCTGAACAGGAAATACAATATAATAAGTCATTATAAATAATCCAAACAAAACAGATAAAACTCTTTTAAGGAAGGAATTTTGATGCCAGAATCTTCCAAATAAGCTTAGAAAATTAATTATTTGTTATTTTTAAAGACAACACCAATAAACAACCACCAACCCTAATAGGAATTATTCCATATTTGCTGTTTTGTTTTGTTTTTTTAGGAATTTAAGCAACAATCTGTCTCTAAACTCTATTGTTTGATCTGTGTATTGTGTTAGAAAAGGTGACTGTTTATGTAAATAAATGTGTGGACTGTGTGGTGTTAGGATAGGAAGGCGATAGGATTAAAACAAGGAATATAAAGAATATTCATGAATATAAATTTGACATCTCCAGATAGAGAAAATAATGTTTTTGTGCTTCATTTTGTGTTGATTTATTTTTATGAATAAATCAACTCTTTCTCAAAATTATAACTTTAAAATGTCCTAATTAGACACTTATCTATTTATTTAAACATCAAGCTGATAATCAGTGTTTTATTGACTTGACTTTTGTTTGTTTAGAACAAATAAAGCACACATATAAAAATGGGATGTACACTGAAATGTTTGGATGATACAAGAAAGAAAAACACTTGTTTTCATTGTACGTTTGAAATGACAAAATAAGGATATAAACAACAAAAAAACTAAAATAAAATATACTATAAAATACCAGTAAACATATGATAAAATATTATTTACGTAGATGAAGGTTGTCATGTTTAAAGACAAATAAAAATAAGTCAAATCTAGATTCAGTTTAAGAAATGTTACCACTGTCTAAAATAAGTCACACAGTGATGACAGAAACAAACAGCTTACCGTGAATCCTTTTTCCATCGAGTTGTTTTCTGACCGGAACGACGGGATCGACAGTCGGACTGGATGCATTTTCACTTGAAATCAGCTGCTCTGTTGGTTTTATTTGATTCTACAAATCATACAGACTTCCTAACACAGCAGTCACACACCGCTGCTGCTGGTGGCGACTGATCTGATAAAAATCAGAGTTCAAATGATGTCACGTTCCTGCTGACAGTGGCGCCCCCTGGTGGCGCGGAGGAAAAACTGCCACAAAATTACACAGATCTCATATTACACCTATTTTTTGTAAAATTATATTTAACGTAGGTTAAAACACATGTAAAGGTGTATTTATTATTATTATTATTATTATTATTATTATTATTATTATTATTATTATTATTATTATTATTATTGTGTTTTTTTAATTAAAGCATTAGTAGTGGTAGTAATAATAATAGTAATAGTAGTTTTAGTAGCAGTAGTAATAGTAGTATTACTAATAGTAGTAATAGCAGAGTTGTCAAGTAACTAAGTACAAATACTTTGTTACTTTACTTAAGTAGAAAATTTGGTTATTTATTCTTTAGTGGAGTAATTCTTTTTCAGCCTACTTTTTACTTCTACTCCTTACATTTCAATTCATTTATCTGTACTTTCTACTCCTTACTTTTTAAAAATACAAAAATTATTTCATTTCTATTTATTTTGACTTGTTTTTATTCCATCTTTTCATTGTTCAGAAAAAATAAATAAATAGAAATCTATCCAGATGCATGGAGCCCTTGGATAGATTGAATTTGATTGTGATTGGATGAGAAGTGTAAATATAAACCATTTCAACATCCTATTGGATTGAACTCACTCATGACACAGATCACATCAGCAGGACACACTGTTGCAGATGTAGTAGATCTAGAATGAAGATGATCATGGCTGAAACAACTACTCTAGTCAGTTAATTTCAAAACTTTCAACATTAAGATTTTAATTTAACAATATACTCATTATTGACTTTAGAAAAAAAAATTGTGTGTGTGTGTGTGTGTGGGGGGGGGGGGGTACTCTAACCGTGTGGCACAGCCTAAGCTTTTATCTTAATGGCTTTTTTTAAGTGTTCATTACTTTTATAATTCAAGTAGTTTTAAAACCAGTATACTTTTACTTTGAGTAATAGTAGTATTACACTGTTGCTTATTTTGTGCTGCTCACTAATAAATTTAGTTTATATGAGTAACAGACCTTAAAAATGTGTCAAAACATTCTTAAATATTTGAAAACAAATTACATAATTTCATGTCTTCAGCTTTTATGCCTTCATTTAAATGATCGTGACACACATATGTACAATCTGTGAGTATCGACCTAAACAAGAAGTTAGTAAAGACTCATTGCGTCATACGCCTTATGAGCTGTAAAAACTTTAGCAACATGGCCACAGTGTCTCCTGAGGAAATGAGCCAACCCAGGGAACATTTTGGTAAGACGTACATACAGTATGTACCAGAGGTTTTTTTTATTAGTACAACAGGATGGTACAAGAACAGGTATTTTGACACAATTAGATCATCAGGGAAACCTGTGTTACAAAACCAGCTGTGAAGTCAGAATGTTCTGGTGAAGCTGAGGGAAAAGGGAAAATAGAGGACACAGATTTTATTACCATGCTGAAGTCCAAAAGTCAGAATAGCACCAAGAGTCTGCTGAAAACATCACTTCAGTACTGCCAGAGGAAACATTTATGCACTTGAAGTCATAAATGCAGAAAAACATAAATCTGTGCTTGTGAAGAAGAGAATATATAGGAAACAAAGACAAAGGAAAGTATTTTAATATAAACAAACAAAACAATTTTAGAAAACTTTTTTGTGCAAGTTCTATCAAAAGCTTTCAAATAAAGAGTTTGATCGGCTGAGTATAGATTTAATAGTGTTTTTATTTTAAGTTTTCTTTAAAAACCTTTTGGTTTTAATTCCTTATGTGTCTTAAAATGCAAGTGCACAGAACTACTAATTTAGTTAAGAAATGAAAAACAATGTAAATAAACTTCGTAGTGAGAAGAATTAAACCGCTCTCTCCAAGAAACAAAGAAAAAAAAGATCTGCTGCTACTAGAGGTATTTGTATTTTTTCTCAGTTTTTTTTTCTCCTGGCACCATATGAATATTTAATATCTTCTTATTTCATGTCGTCTTGCACGTCCCTGCAGGCAGTCCTCATCGTCGTTTACAGAGATGCAGATTTTCTGTCAATTTCTTACTTTTTAATATCTGAAATATATAAATCAAAACATGAGCATTAATGAGAGATGCAATGATGGTAAACATGTCGTGTCATGTAAGACACTTACGTTGACATGTGACAACCTGACACGTAGGCGTAGCTCCCAGTGTAGCGAACATCACAGCGCACTATATTATTGCTGTAGTCTGATTCTGGGACCTGATAGTACGGATTTACACTTATCTGTGAAGACAAAAAAAAAAAAGGGACGTGAACCTGAACAGCCTAAAAGACAAAATTAATAAATACAATTATTAGCACAATGGGATTTTACACATGGTTTCTTTAAAAGATATTTATCGTCCTAGAAAAGAAGTTGTTTTTAAGAAACCTTGAGGGTGTAGTGTCCTGGTTTCACATCTGTGATGTCGATCCACTGGCAGTCGATGTCGGCGTTGTATGTGTCATAACATCCTGGACTCAGGCCCTGCACGTCCGACAACATCCATATAAAACACAACATTAATAAACTCTCAGTTCTGCATGGAAAATATGGGGTCAAATGTTAAAAAAAAACAAAAACATTTTCATTATTTAGCTCACTTTCTGAATATAAAGTCCTAGTTAAAAAAATCTACAAAACTTTATTTGTTTTTTTTTTTGTTTTTTTGCTAACTGAACGTTAGTTTCTTATTTCTTCATCATCAGTGACTTTTTTAGAAGTAAATCTAAAGAATAAGAAAAAGAGGGGGAAAATGGAAAAAACAACAGAGAAAATAAAGAAGGAAGAAATGGGCAAGATTGACAAACAGATTGGAAAACATGTGAAATGCATATGAAGAAAAACAGACACCCACAAACACAATACACTCATCATTTGTCTGCACATCTGCGAAAATGGAAAATGGAGAAGACAGAGAACACAGCAACAAAATACCTGCATATATGAAATAATTATGACCTTACTGAAAACATATACACACCCACACGTACATATACAGATATAGATACATGCATACACATTCAGTGACCATCAGAAACCGAACATTTAAATGTTAAAAATATATATTTATTAGATTTAATATTTAAATATTAAATCCTAAGTCTAAATGTAAAAGTTAAATCTTAAATGTTGACGTTTATATTTAAGTATTTTGGAAAGGAAGGCAGTATTTGCCATTGTTGGTGCTTGGCTCTTGTTATGAAACCATCATATTGAGACAAAAGCAACTGCCAGCACTGCTAACGCTGCTGCTAACAGTGCAAAGGCTGCTAACGCTCCGGACCACAGGTACCAAACATATTGTGTTCAATTAACACATGAATTTTAGCAGTGGTTAGCAGTGAGAAGATGACATTCAAAATACAATTTCAAAATGTGTTCAAAGCTAAATTATGAAAATATATTAGTGACATCTTTAAACATTTTTTTACACTTGGTGCCCCATAGGAAGGTGCATAATTCTAAATCTAAATGTAATTTTATAACAACCTGACATTTAAAGACAAAAATTAAAAACCAGACCAGAATTCACTGAGTAACAATCAAAATGGCTGCTGTAGGATGAAATTTAAAAACTGATGCAACAAACTCAGTTCATTCAGTGGAAGAGTTTTAGTTTTCATGAGCTCCAGTTTCTCCTTTAAACACTGTTGATATAAAATTTAACACCAGCTCTTTTAAAGAAATCTAAACGTCAGGAACAAAATAATTGTACCCATTAATAATCCTGTTGGCTGCTGGATTTCTGCTATATTTCTTTGTAAAATTTTCAGTGATTCCTTCATAGAGATTGTAATTTAGGAAAACAATTGCTTAGCAGGTGATATGTATGATGAAAGCAATAGATGCGTGGAATAGTTTTGAATAAATAACATCTTACCTGTTTTGGAACAACTCCAGTTTGAAGAAAAAGTGTTTAATTCTGACCACTTTAAAGAGCAAACAGTGAGTCTAAGTGAAGCCAAGAACACCGTATCAGCAGCGATATTATGATAATTCTGCCAGTACTGCTACAGCTAGTCGCTCCTGCCAAAAAATAATACAGTGTAGAACAGTATTTTTCAACTCTGGTCCTCACTGTCCTGCAAGTTTTAAACGTTTCCCTGCTTTAAAAGCTGATTTCAATTGACAGGCTTTTGTTGAACTGCAGTCATGTGAATCAGGTGTGTTAAAGCGAGGAAACTTTCATTACATGCAGGGCAGTGTGCCTTGAGGACCAGGGTTGGGAAACTCTGGTATAGGTAAATGTAGGCTAAACTGACAACAATGTAAAAGATTATATGTAAATTAGCATTAGCAAGGACTAACATGAATTGTTGTGATTGAGGAAGAGATCCACTTTGATCAGACTCACCAATCAAAATCAAAATTAACTTTTTCTTTTCTCCAAACAGACATCATTCACTATCTACAGCAGGTAAGATGCTAACGGTTAACATGAGCTCTGTTAAGAGCAGGCTTAAGACAAACTATCAAACCTTTTCTGCTTTCCCAAAGACTCAATATTAGAAGTAAAACATTTCTTTACACAGATATGAAGAAGGTGAGAAACTGAAGCTGAGGTTTGGGACCTGTGTATGTGCAGTGCAAGCGTATCTCCTGTAGTATCCGTAGTCACAGGTGGTGTCCTCCAGGCAGAAGCTGGCCTTGTGGCCCTCTGCCACCGACCTCTGAGTGGTGGCATCCAGCAGCTCGTAGTGGCTGAACTCGTCCATGCTGTGGTAGTGTCTGTGAATCAGCAGCAGAAAACACCATCAAATTAACATCATGAGATTTTTAAACAAGTTATTCACTGATTAATATGTGTCATTTCTTTTTGAAGTGCTCTGTGGTTAAAGAAAATCAGGTGGTCAGTTAGTTAAAGGGATCTGAAACACATTGGCTCTGTTATCTACAAGAAAAACAGTCTGGACTTTAACAGCAGCTCACTCTCTAAACACTGACCAAAAAAATCTATACAGACAGGAACAGTTTGTTGGATCTTCTCCAAAAGCTTTTCATCTTGGGGACCAGCCCAGAAGAGCTTTTACTTCACTACATAACTATGGTCTGAGGTAGTTTTAAGTGGAAAAAGAAGGTAGATGTTTAAATAAACTCAAACAAGAAGCAGAAATACCTGCAGGTTTCCTGCAGGAAACATTCATCTGAGGATTTATTTAAACCTCATCTGTCATCAATTAATCAGCTTTAAAAGTCAACTGAAGGTCAGTTTCCATATTTGTTGGACAGCTAAAAACAATTTTATCTCTTTATACTAAAACCAATCACACATCTAATTTAAATTAATTAATAATGGAATATTTCTGGTCTTTAAAAATGAGGTTATATGAACAAAATTGAGGAATTGTGATTATTATTGTCAATAGCTTTTTATGGGCCAAATTTAGGAGCAATATAGTTGAATTCTGAATGAACTGATTAGCTAAAGGCTAGTCGGGGACAAAATTTAAAACAACCCATGTGAACCTTCACACAAACCATCACTTTCCTTTTAAATCTTCAATTAAATCAAAAATATTATGATTCTTTTGCAGGAAGTGCTACAGCTAGCTGTAGCTGCTGTTTGCACTTGCACATACAGTTGTGGTCAAAAGTTTACATACACTTGTAAAGAAACATAATGTTATGGCTGTCTTGAGTTTTCAAT
>JAUBOC010000037.1:15336294-15353261 GCA_032275365.1 Anablepsoides cearensis | reverse complement strand
AACTTTCAGTGCATTAGTGCTTTAGAATTAGGGGACCTAAATATTTGAGTTAGTGTTTTAGGGCTAGTGGAACTAATATTTAGATTAGTGCTGCCCACCACTGTTTATTGTTTATTTGCATAGAGACAAGTGTTACATATAACAAATACAGAACATTTATAGCCTTAGTTTGCACTGCTCGTCCCAAGATGGGCTTATAAAAGTTTAAAAACAATAAAACAACATGGAAGATAAAATATACAATACAAAATACTAAAAACAACTTAAAATATACCAGAATAATTATTGAGCCTTCTTAAAATCATCACAGTTTACTGTTAACAATGACTAAAAATCTGGTCTCTTCTAAGCAACTCTTTCAGTTTTATTTTAAACATTTGCCTCGCAAAGAAAAAACTGTTTGACCAAAACAGGTTTTACAAAAAGGTACCTTAAAGTTCTTACTGGATGCACCACGAGTTACAGAACCCCCAGAGTTAAGAGGAACTATACCAGCTCACTCAGCACCAGTGGAGTCAGACCATCAAATCATTTACAAATTAATGAAACATTGCAATTCACCACATAGTAAATATTGAGTGAATCTCTTATTTTCTGTTTAATGTTCTCATCAGAATAAATGAAATAACTGCTGCTCCAAAGACAAACTGCGTCACAGCAAATCCTTCACTTATGACCAGCAAACCACAGATCAGATCTGGTTACACTAACGTGGTGTGGTAGCTGAGAGTCATTCAGAAAACGCACTCTGAGCTCTTTGAGCCTCTTAAAGGCTCTCACAAGAAATCACACAAGATTAAAACATGATTTATACAGTTTGACTAAAGCAGTTATAACTCTGTCCCCTTTCTTAAACAAAATTCAGATCATGGATCTACTCATGTTTTAAAACCTCAGTCGACACAGACTCAGAGCCTTCCATTCTCCTTGGTAAGTTTGCTCAGATGTGCTCTCCAACATTTCCTCACAGTAGCTGATTTCCCTTAAAACTCGTCTCATTCAAACAAAGCTCCACCCTCTGTGACAGAAGCAGACATTTCAAATACTTTCAGATTTTTTATTTCATAACTGATGTGTATTTATTTCTCTTGGAACACATAAGCTCAGGCTTTCAGAACTCACACACACACACACAGTCTGATGGACTACGTGGCAATCTGCACATACACTGCATTTTCTTCAAGCCAAAGGAGGAGGAGGAGCACTTTATCGTGACACAGCCCAGAAAACTTTACGTCGTTTTTCTTTCTCACTCCCAGCTTCTCCTCTGAGATTAAAGCTGTGATACAATAACAAGACCAAAAGTGATATTTTTTCAAGTGAAAAGTGTTAAATGTGAGCCTATTTTGATCCCTTCAGGGCAGTAAAGTATAGACCTCGCAATTCAGTTCTTTATGCTTTAGGAGATGCGGAAAAAACACACACATGTTGTCCAGTTTGTTTAAGTTCACACCACAAAGACATGAGATTAAAGGTTTATTGAAGGAGGAGGATGAGGGGATGAATGAACTAGAAATGAGGATTGGTCATCTGAGGAGAAAGCCAGAAGGCGTGGGAGGTGAAGACTCATAGGTGTGCAGACTTCAAGAAAACTGTTTAATGGAACCAGAAACAAAGAGGATCGTGAGGAAGGAAGGATGATTATGAGATGAAGAGAAGGAAAGGGGAAGAGGGTGATGAGATGAAGAGGGATGGGGTGAAAGGGTTGAGGGTAAGGGAGGGTGAAGTATGGGTGTGTTGGAAAAGGCTGCTTGGGAATTTAGGGGCGTGGTTTTGGGCGTGGCCTAAGTTAACATATTAACTTCATAACTCCTCAGCAGACGTTTGTTTACATCCAGCGGACACAAAAAAACACTGAAGACGAGGAGCAGAGGACAAACAAACAGGAAGCAACGAACCAGGAGCAAACAGACGATACTGAAGGAGAGCAGCTGGGATGATGATCAGACGACGTGAAGGTGTGAGGGAGGAGCTGAAGGCGAGGACGACTGGGGGAAAAACAAAATTGACGCAGAGATAAAACTAATGTAATGCAAGAAAAGAAGCACAAAGAAGGCATGACTCAGAAAACAAACCTAAATCCAAAAATAAACAAGCCTCAGGATCATGATTCCCCTGTTAAGTGTCCCATAAAAAAGTTAACAAGTGATATCTTACCTGTTGTAGATAGCTCTTAGAGCCTGTATTTTTTGATATTTTCTCTGTTTTGGCCTCTTTAGTGCTGCACATAAAACAGCAGCTTTAGGACTTCATTTGTGTAAAAGTTGTGAATAAATTAAACAAACTCAACAGAAGAACGTTCAGAATGCACAGGAGGAGAGGATGAACCATGAACAACCTTTCTGAAGTCAGGAAATTCAGACGATGAATCAGGAAAACCAGTTTGTTTTATTGTGAAAGAACAGAGACAGGCAGGGATTAATAAACCAAATATAAACAAGGTCCCGGAACATTGAAGTGTTTTCATGTGTTTGACCCACAGTTCAGATCTCATTAGAAATGAAACAAAGTGAGACCCACCCTGTCTCTGCACGCCTTGACAACTCACTGTGGACAATGAGCTTTATTTCTGTTTATGTATAAGTACACAAGCTCTGAGCTGCGTGCTATAACATGTACGGCACGAACACATTCAGCTTGTGTTGTGGCAGAAGAGTAATACGTTCTTCTTTTCCTCCTATACATCTAACAGTCCAATGCTTCATGAGATATTTTTCTAACACACAAATAGGATTGATGCCAACAACGTTTTAAAACAAAAACCTCATGTTAAGAAAAAGGGTGTTTACTTGTTTCTGTCCTCCCTTTCCAAGTTTCTACCCTTTCTGCTGTTTGCTGTGGCTAAAAAAAACAAATGTCAAACAAAAATGTTACATTTCTACAGGTGAGAAACAACGAGCTAAAAAACGTAAGCTCTGTGTCCACGGCTGTGGTGTTGTGCAATGATAACATGAAGAGATGCTCACTTTAGGCCAACACGTTTGGTTCAACAGACTGCAGGTACAAATATCAGCCGAACCTTTGTCATCAAACCAGCTGCTCATCTGCTTTTTATTAGGCTACCCCATGGAAAGAAAGGTTTTCTAAATTTAACTCATGAATTAGTGGAAAACATGAAAATGTGATGATTGCAAAATTGGCCAAGTTCTCCTAGATTTACTATCAAAGTGAGGACCTCTTCAATGTCCTCACTTTGTTTTCAGCTCTGCTGTTCTTTACTGGCTAGGTTTAGAGGTATGGTGTGAATGAAAGGGGCAAAATTATGTGTTTCTCAGGGATATATTGAAATTCTATACTATAATAAAGTAACCAAGTCACCTTCAGTTGTTATTAAAATGCTGTTTATATGTTTAAATAAAAAATAAACTTGACTTCTCATTCATTTCCGTTTCAAAACACCTTGAAATCGGCCTCTGTCTCTTTAAGAACCTCCTTCCTATCTTGTCACGTCCATTTCAGCACGTCGTCACACCCGCTTCTCTCTGCTGTTTATAACCTGAAGCATCGTGCTTTGTAATGATAATTTAAAAAGCAGCAACATTTTACAAGACTGGTTTTGGAAAGTTGCATCTCAGGATACGTATGAACCTTACTATCAGACCGGAAAGTACGTTTTTTAAAGAACCGGAGCGATTACAGAGAGCGTTTCAGCTGGTAAGATTATTTCGTAATACATTACAAATCTTAACACATAGACCAAACAACGTGAACAAAACAACAAAAGTTGTTTTTCAGCTTACCTGTGCAGGTGACAACGGTGTTTAATCCAAACAGGACACGATTTCACTGGTGTTTGTCGTTCCCTTTGTTCCTGCCAACAGCCTGCAGGAGTCACAGGTGGGGGGGATGAAGAAGCTCAATGTTTCCTTGGCAGCACTGAGAAGTAATATTTGGAGCTCAGCAGACTTGGTTTTCACCGGGTGTTTGCTAGTTGTTGCTGCAGGAGTGGTGGACCATGAAGGGTAGGGAGGTGTGCTCTGTGATGAGGAAGCTCGGCTTGGAGACACAGTCCAGAGGAGGAGCTGATCCCAAAAGGCAGTTCTAGTCCCAACCAGTCATTGTTGCTCCCCTGCTTGGCTGCCTCAGGGTTTCTCAAACATGCATGAATGAGTCAAAGCAAGACTCTGGGAATGTTTTTGATGAGAGGATAACATTATAACATGATATAAACTCAAAAAAGTTGATTTTACATGAGATTGCCCCTTTCAGTTTAGGTTCAGGTTAGGGTTAACCATAGACCAGTAATGGTACGTTTTAGGGAAAATATCTGGGTTAGGCATGAATACAGTTACAAAAATGAATGGAAGTCAATACAATGTCCTCAGTTTGATGCAAATACAAGGATGTGTGTGTGTATGAGTGTGTGTGTGTGTCTTCCCAACTTCACCTCTGTTTACTCTGAACTCACCTCTGTCTTTTTCCAAACACATGCTGCCCAGGTGGGCTGGAAACTCTGCAGTCAGGTCTTAGTCTGAATGTATCGGATCATTTAACTTCTGCTCATCATTTAATGAGAGGACAAATGAGGTGAAGATATATTTTAGTTATACTTTCTGTTTGAAGAGAAACTGATTTTTTTTTTATAAAACCTTGTAATAAAACACAATTTATTTATAAAAAGGGGCAGGTTTAAGCCAGGTAATCTTTCAATTTGAAGTAAATTTAGTTTTTTTTTTTCCAAATTGGTAATAAATATATAAGTCAAGGCAACTTTAATGTATTTTCAAAAGTCAGCAGTATTTTTATACACTGTGTTTAGTTTAAGTTAGAACACTGGCTCCATCTATTGGAGTAACGTGATTTTACAGATTCTAATTTCCAGAATTGCTAAATTATAAATAAAATATTTCATGTATTTTTTTTATGAAAATTACATTTTTGGGATGTTTACCTAAAATAACCTTGTAAAACAATATTACTTCTGTTTAAGTATTAAATAACTGGCTGTGTAAATGCATGCTGGTCAAAAACAGGGAAAAGCTTTTGACAGATGTTAGGGAAAAAAGGGACTGTAAGAATAAATGTTTGTGATTTAAAAATTAGCAAAAAAGTATTTATTTATATGAAAGATTTCCACCTTTGATCATTTAGTTCTTGGTGTGAATACAGCACAAACAGCCTGATTTTCAGCATTTTTTTCTTTATTTCTATTTCAAAAAGTGAATAATTTGATTTATTTGTTGAATTTAAAATGACAAAATCTTAGAAATCGTCACTACAAGCAAATGTTAAACTTCTTTATTGAATGCAAAGTAAGACTGTGACAAATGATGTTTTAAAAAGCAAACATAGCACAACTTCAGATTTTTACTCTTCATTTTATCAATGCTTAAAGGCAGAAAGTTTCTTTTAAGTTTAAAGGACTGCACGCTGTAACAGATCAGATTTGTTTCATTCTGCTAAAGCAAAAAAAAAAAAAAAGATCTTACAGTAAAAACAAGAAGATGCATCATGCGTTTGTCTTTTCTGTCGGCTAAAGTGAAAAATATTCCTGCTTGTTTTAACGTGCAGACGCAGCAGACTGGTCCCTGGTGCTTTACGGGGCGGTGGGTCTGTCTCTCCAGGCGGCCAGGTTCATCCGAGGGATACTGGAGCACTGAACCATCGGGTTTGTGGCTGAGACGACTCTGAAAGCGTCTCGGGGAATAGTCGTGATGCCGGTGTTGTCGCAGATGATTCTAGACAACGTGGCAGAGGAAAGAGCAGCCCGCTGGTTGGAGGTAAAAACACCCGGGTTCTGGTACCACAATCTGAAATGTTCCGAAAAAAGAAAGAAATGCCTCACATTCAAGTCCTTAACAAGTCATAAAGGTTATGTTCTAAGTTTATACCATGTTACATGTTAAAAGTAAGAATTTAATTGAGTAAAACAGGTACAATGTACTGACCGGTCACCCTGGCGGACCCTCTGGAACTGGGTCGCGATGAGGCAGGAGAACAGAGGCCCCACACGGCCGCCGCCTACAAACGGCTCTGCCACGCCTCCGAGCCACACGTCGATGTTGTCAGGCGTCCCGTAGAGCTGCAGCAGCCTGCTGGCCAGGTTGTTGTTGTTCAGAACCCGACCCAGCTCTGCCTGGTTACGGGGCTGAGACAGACCACAGAACCTGCGCCACTCGTTGTAGCCTGGAGGAGTCAACAGGTGAGGTCAAATATACACAAATAGGTAAAGTTAGAGAAGTAAGAGTGGGAACGAGGGAGGTGAGTACCTGGCAGGCCGTGATCACGACTGCGCTGCATGTTGAGGGAGGCCAGGTCCAGAGCCAGATGCTGGACGAACTGGAACAGCCTGTCTCTTATAGCGTCCACCATCATTTGATCCTGGGTGTTCAGTTTAGCAGGACGGCCGACCAGGCCGCGCAGCAAAGGGTCAATTCCACCTGGAACGAGACAGGAAACCGTGAGGAGGACATTTCAAGACAGGATTCCAGCCGGTCTCGACGCAGCTCACCCTCAAAGACGATCCTCCAGGGGGTGAAGAAGGCCCTAAACAGGGGGACGCTCGGGAAGCGAGGGTGCTCTCTGTAGTTTTCGTCCAGTCGGGATAAAACCGGCTGGATTGCCAAGTGAGCAAAGCGGTAAGCCGCCGTGGCGAAGACGTTGGCGATGCTGGGGTCAACGTCGGGGTTGTAGCCGGGGTACGGGCCGAGCTGCCTGCGGATCGCTTCGTCGCCAACAATGTGGGGCAGGTAGTCCCTGAACACGAACACCTGAGAGACAAACACACGTCAGCTGAGTAAACAAAGCAGGCTTTTATAGCGATGACAAACTCAGCTGTCTCTACCTGTGTGTATGCTCCCATGATCTTGCGGGCCTCCTGGTAGAGGGTCTCACTGTCCCACTGGGGGTTCAATCTCTTCAGTTCCCGGGCCAGACGGTTGTGCTCACGTACAAACAGGGTGTGAATGGAAGTCAGGGCGATGTTCTCATCCACACGCACATCACCTGTTCAGAAAGCGAAGCAACTTAGATTCCTACGTTTTGACCAAACCAGGTAAAGAAGACGTAACCATAAAGGACGACTAACCGGCTATGAAACAGGGCACCTCTCTGGCGTTGGTGTCATTGGTGACTCTTCTGCGAGTTGCGCACATTTGCACCTGCAGAGGGTGGAAGGGCAGCAGCTCTCGGCCGTTGTCTCTGAACTCGGTGTTAACGGCGAGCAGGCCGCCGTCACTGGTCAGGTTACGGAGGTTCAGCGCGAGCTGCGTCTCGGAGCCGTACACCTGCCCCAGATCCAGGAAGGCCGTCAGGGCGTTGATCTGCTCTCTCCTGTTGGGATCCCCGCCAAAGTTGTAAGCGGAGTAACCCGTTCCACAAGCAGGGGCGGATCTAAAGGCAGGGATGCAGCTGTCCGGGCGGGAGGGCAGGCGGGGGTCGCCAGGGGGGATCTGTGGGTGGTTCAGAAAGGCAAGGAGGGTGAGACGAGGAGAACAGGGTGAAAATAACACGTCGCGGGTCGGGTTTTAAAACCAACCGGGATGGGGATGCACGGCTCGCTGCGCTCGCAGCTCTCGTCGCAGTTCAACCCGTTGCTGAAGGAGCGGATGCTGGGCGAGAAGGGCGTGAAGGTGAGGTCGTGGTCGTTCCACTGGCCGAACAGGGTCACCATGTGAGTGAAGTCTCTGTCGCTGACCACGTCAGCGTCTCTCATTCTCAAAATGTTGTTGGACACCTGCCGCACCTAAGATCGGAGGAGAACCGTTCAGTATCAGGTCTAAATAAAGATTTGGACGAAGCAAACCGGGTCGAGGAGGATTTAAGCGTGATACCAGTGGGAGGACAAAGTTGTTGAATCGTCGGTTTCTGTCCCATCCTTTCGGTTGGGAGATGTTGTCGTCGTACTCGGTGGGCCGCCAGCGGGTGAAGGGGGTGTTGGAGGCTCCGAGGCGAGGATTTTTTCTGAAAGCAAATGTGAAAAGTCTTAGTTTGGGCACTGCTTGAGAAATCCCATCTTACACATCTTGTGTGGTTTATGGCCCAAGATGTTCAGGTGCATTTCACAAGCACTTGTTTTGAAAGAAAGTTCAGCTAATCAAGTGTAAAAGGGAACTGCTTTGTGGAAATAAGCCACAATTTTGTTTTTACTTATTTGACTAAAAAAGGTCTTTTTAAGATTTTCCTCTGACAATTAGGGATAAATTAGGGAAAAATAGAAACCAAGACCATTTCTTTATCTCCTTGGAAATAAATTACAGAAAGAAGGGAACAATACCATATATCATATAAAATACAGAAAAAGACATTTAAATTAAGAAAACAATATTAGAAACTCACAGGTTGTTGCAGACACTGGTGGCCGTTCGATACTTGTTGATGTTTGGTGTGGTGCCACAGTTTGGAGCTCTGATCCGAGCCTCACACCCGGTTAACTGTGCGAGTTTTATCAGGTCTTCTGCAGAGAGCAAATCTAAAAAAGGATGCATGTATTAGTCTGATGTTTTGTAGTTACGTGCAGCTTCCAGGCCTGACTTTGGAGCAGCAGGCTTTATTGTCTGACCTGTGGCGTTCAGAGAGCGTTTGTGCACACGGTGCACCTTGTCGTGGACCAGACGGAGGGTTTGTGCCATGTAGTCTGCAGAGCGGACAGTTGAGCGGGTGTCACCGCGGGGCTGCTTCAGGAGACGGAGAGCATCGTGGGGTTGGACCACATCTTTACGGACCCGTCTCAGACTCCTGAAGGATAAGAAGTGGAAAATCGAAACCATTTTCAGAAATATTGTTTCTTTTCTCACAAACCTTGAATGAAGGTTATGACGAAAGGCTTTTTTAAAGCATAAAAACCAGCTTGAATACAAATATACAGAACTGATTTATTGAACTTACTCTTCTCTGGAGTATTTGTACGCATCGTCCACTATTTTCTTTGCCTCCTCGAAGCATTGGTGAAGAAAAGGACTACCAAGAGTTTCACCTTCAAAAGAGGAGTGGCAGTTTTAAAATTTAGACTAAAACAAAACAAAAATGTGCACAAAGAAGCCATCAGGATGGATTTACCAGAAGGTTTGGAGTGAGTTGGCACCAGGCTGAAGCCCAGCACGAGGAGGACAGAGAAAAGCATCTCTGAAACAAACAAACAAAAAAAAAAAAAAAATACAAAGTCAGAAGGCATTCAAAAGACCTCGTCTCAATGCAGATTAAAACATCAAGTTGTTACCCGTGTCTCTGAAGAGTTCTGCTGAGATGCTCTCTGGATGTAGTGATGCTGGGTTTTGACATCGCTGCTCTTCTTTTATTCAGAGGGTGGAGGGAAGGCCTCGCCCCATCAGTTTAGCAATTCAGGTTGCAATCAGAAAACTGTTGTTTATTCTTCCTGGTCAGTGAGACGCAGGAAATGCTCTTCTTTCTTATCGGTTACTGTTTCTGATCAACTGACTGATAGAAGCAGCAGATCTCAGGTGGCGCTTTTATCTCTGGCAGTTATTGGGCAAGAGGTGAGGTACTCCCTAGTCTGGTCACAAGTCCATCACAGAACCACATAAAGACAAAAGAGATGCAATAATTCACACAATTTAACATTACCAATGAACCTAAGATGTAGGTTATTGACAAAAAACCCATACGTGTATGAGAACATGCAAACTCCACACAGAACAGCTGCAAGGCTGAGTTTTTAACTGGTGACCTCCTTTTTATGAGGCAACATCATTAGCCACTGCCCCACCATGTAAACCTATAGTTTAATCAAACTATAACATTTTAACTTATGTAGCTGCTCTCAAACTTTGTTTTAAATTAGACTTTTAAATATTTTCATGCTAGATGATTGAATGAGATACTTTAGATCTGTTGAAGAGATTGTGAGCAGTTAGTATCTTATCTGTTACAGATGGCTTATTGGGTGAAAGAGTTTAGTTCTGTATGGATTGACGAGCTAATGGCTAGTCCGAGTGGAAAAGGAAATGATTATTATTTTCTTATTTGGTTGGTTGTTTTTGCTTTTAGGGAATTCTGTATAAAAGTATGCATCTCACAGAAAAACAGGCTCCTAAATTATCTCCAAGTTCAAATTGAAGACAAACAATTCAAGTCAAAACAACCACAATTAACTATATACCAGTAAGACGAAGAAAAATTCCAACTTTATATAAATATTAAAAAGAGCAGTGGACGGCTCTACCGGTGTGTGTCAGGATTCTTTTATCAGATGTGTATTGTGGGACTCAGTTTGCCAGTTTGTAGTCAAATAAGGTAATTTTCTGTAGTATTTCAGTGTTTTGCAACATTTACTGAAGAGCTGCATGTGTTTAAATCCTTCTTAAAGGAAAGAAAACAAACAAAAAAGTGGAAGTCCGTTAGTTAACTCTAAGGTTTTGTAAGAAATCACATTACACCACTGCGGTGGTTGGAGAAAAGTTCTCATTTGGTTGGAAACCCACGTGTGAACTTCTGCTTTACCAGTCAGTCAGGTGCTGCAGATACAACCTTACATCGATACAAACTGACAGAAACTAAAGAACAGAAACTTTTACGAGTGCATTAGTGAACAAAGACTCGTGACAAATGTTTTGTTTCTCACGGCACAAAACTTGAGGGTTTTACAGGTTTAAGTAGGTGAGCAGGGTTCTGCTGGCACTACAAAACTTTGAAAACAAAAGCAAAGTTTATGATTCTTTACCGTGAAACAGACTTTAAAACAACTCATTTTATAAAAGTAAAAACATCCTCCAGGATTTGATCTAGTTTTTTTTCTGAGCCGCCTTTTTTGATCAAAACTTACCAAAGTTGTAATTTTTTTTTTTTTACTTTATTGGTAACATTTGTTTCATTGTCAGCCTAAATCACCTTACCAAAGAGTTTGTTTCCTAAAAATACTCTCATCTAAAGCCAGACATATTAAGACAGAGAAAAAGAGAAGTGAAACTATCTTCTATGAACACATGTCCTGTTATGAAACAGAGCCAAAATGTAGAAACTCACCGTACAAAACTACCATAGCTAACCTGTAATTTAACCTTTAAGTATACATCTTCCTGGGGTTTTGACCTTGTTGTTCAGTTTTTTAAACAATGCTGCTTCAGTTTATTTAGGTTTGGTCAGTTTTTCTCAAATTATCTTCATTTCAAACATGGCCAGATTTGGCTCAACGTTTCTAATTTTTCTTGCTCTTGTGGACTAAGAGGCCATCTTGTTTTATCAGTCGGTCCTTTTGTTTGTCTTTACGATGACGTTTATCTTTGCTGAGACCCTCATAGTCTGAGTTCCCTAAAAAAATAGCTGAATTTAAGATTATTAGTTTGTAACAATTTAGTTTTTAATTAGTTTTAAAAGCACATTTACATGACAGGATCTGCAGACTACCAAAAGAAAGCTGCAGGGGGCGGCACAAACATTCCAATCTGTCAGTAAATACACATAGAAATGCTAAAAAGATAATAATAATCCTGTGACCGGGTTGGTTTTTCTTAAAAATGAGGAACTGAACCTTACAGGTCAATGAGCAAACAGGAAGTATGGGCTGCATGGGAGCAGAGCTTAAGAGTAAAGGTGTATTTATTCAAAACAACTCACACTAAAAGGTATTTAAAGCTTTGAATTCTTTGAAAGAATGGTTATTGCTCATCACCTTTAAGGCTAAAGTTGTACATAATCTTTTTGTCTCTCTTTAATGTAATGTGTAATGTAATGATCTGAGCGGTTTTGAATCAGAACATTAATCTGTTGCAGATACACACCCAATGATTACCCTTCAAGTCCATCTGAGCTGCACATTAAATATTTTGCTAACACGGACAACAGACATGGAGACATGTCTTTAGCGGTGGGAGAGAATAAAAAAGTGAAGTTTATTTGGATCTGTGACAAACATCAAAATCTAAAATCACAGCTTGTGTGAACCAGACGTTTATATTTCACAAGACAGAAAAGAACTGAACCATAATGGTGCAACAAACATCTGTCACTAAAAAGATGTTTTATTAATGGTTGTACGTTAAGATGCCAGACTTCTGTTGAAATTCATTGGTTTTCTTAGAAACTGGGGTTAAACCTCAAACCCTTTATGTGCTTTGTCTATTTATTCATAAAATCAGGATGAAATGCAAATGGAGGTTAGAAATCTCTGTTATGCAGAGGGCATACATTAATTTACAGTTCTGAGGATGTCTGAAGGTGATAAAGTGTAAAAGATGAAGATGATTTAAAACAAAGAGTATGTTTGAACAGCAGTTTCATTTAAATCAGGCTGTTTCACATCAGGAGGAACTGAAATTTTTTCTATAATAGCCATGTTCAAGTCATTTCTCACAGTAGCATGATTTGTTTTTTTTTTATTCTGGTTGGTGGGGGCGCAGTTAGCAGGTGGACCACAGATATAAACTGCTCCTGCAGTTCACTCATAGACACGAGAAGAAAAACATTACAACACAGAGCCTGAAGACGTCTGAGGATGGCCACGCTCGTGTTAACTCTGCTTCTCTCCGTAGGTCTCCAGGGCTACGGTAGGACACAAAAAATACTTTAAAATCATAAAAAAAAAAAATCAAATGCAGTTAACTTAAAAAAAAAATTTTAATGGAAAATCTCTATTTCTGCAGCTCTGACTGCAAATCATGAAGCCACCATAGAAGTAGGTGATTTTTTTATTTTACTTCTAAAGAATATTGTACTTTTGAAAAATGAGAAGCATAGAACTATTTACAAAGAATTTAATATTTACTTTTATACAATGCATATATTTATGTTATGACTTTTTTCTTCCCTGTGCTTCCTTTCATTTAATTTAGAAATTGTGCTTTTTATTGGACATAGATTTTTCTTTCTGGTTTTAATGTATTGATAAAATGAAAAAAAAAAACAAAAACAAAAAAAAAGTACGTAAAGTTAAAAGCATCTTTTCTATAAGCATGAAGGACCAAACAGTTTTCATTATTAGAGGCATATTAAAGACAGTGTCCACATTAGAGATACATAACAGATGTGTTAAAACAAAATCAAACATTTTTGTTCAAAACAAATTTTAGGAAATCTCCTTACTTCCACTAATTTTATGACTTTTTTAAAACAATTTTGTTTTGAATGAAGTGAAACTGATGTGAAAATAAGATTCTATTTGAAAATGAATATATTTAATGCCACCTGTAATCATGTTTTATCAAAGCGTGTATTTTATTTTCAATATTCAGAGCGGGGATGTCTGCAAGGACTGCACCCAAATATTTGAAGGTATAGACGACCTGCTTTCCAACTCAGACCTACAGGTGAGTCAATTTCAGCAACGTTACAGAAAAATCTGGATTAAAACCTTAAATTTGGACTGAGCCAAGCCATATCAGACATCAGTCTGACTGAGTGTACAGAGTTAGGATAAATCAGGTTAAAATTACTAACTTGTTGAATTACAGCTACTAAAAAGTTAGGTAAAAAAAAAAAGTATGGGTTTATATAGAACTTGGGTTGACGCTAGCAGCTAATAGCATCAACTAAAGTTATTTTAGGAACCCAAATTCCTCATCAAGTGCTACTTAATTTGTTTAACAATGCTAACCAGGTTAAACATCTTCCCAAAATGGCAAATGCTAAATGGCTTGACTTATTTAGCACCTTATCAAGTCCACACAGACTCCAAAGCGCTTCACACTTCAGACATCCACACATTCACACAATGATGGTGGCAAACTACATTAGCCCCAGCTGCCCTGGGGCGCTCTGACAGAGGCCTAGTTGATTTCACCCTCATTCACTTGTTACACCAGCCTGCTTCACAAGGCAACACCCGGTTCTAGTTTAATTTAGTCACAGCTGCAGCCACTCTTCCCATCAGCCCTTCTGTCCACACAGTCCTTCTGTTTATCTTCACTCATTCTTGCGAATGGGTGCTCTGAACTGTAATGTCATTGTGCTTTGTACAATGACAATAAAGGTTTATCTTATCTTATCTTACTCACCAGTCGACCTTTATTAGCTTTCATTTCACGTCTGGTCTTCTTTGTGAATACCGTGCGTCTTGTTTTCAGTTGGGTTTTTTCCAAGTTTTGCTGCCATGAAAGCTTTTTGTTTTGTTAAAATAACATTTAGTTTTATTTTTACTGCAGCAAGTCAGTGAGTCTGCATCTTTGAGTCCAGCCACCTCTGTTTGCCACGACAGGCTTTTAGCAACATTAAAATATAGATGGATTAAAATACAGATCCAGACAAAATTGAAAATTACATGTTTAAAACAAATTACAGTCCCATATTTTAGAAACTGTATTAGTTATAATCTAAAATCATGCTGGTCAGAAATCATTTTCAGATCTGCAGGTAAGGAATATTTGCAATGTTAAAAAGTCTCTAATTATTCTGATCACGGTGGAGTTCGATGCAAACACATGCCTGAGTGTATTCTGATAAATGTATCAGCTTTAGGTACACATTCAGAGGTGGGAGCTGAACATGGTGTGCTGCTCCTAGCGTCTGTGGCTGAAAAAGATGTGATTAAATATAAAAAAATGGAAGTTACTTTACTCTGTGTTATCAGCGGAAGCACATTTTTCTAATTCAATTAGGTAGAAATGTAAAAAAAAAAAAAAAAAAAAAAAAAAGTGGTTTGAAACATAAACAGACAGGTTCCTGTTCTGAAGTTCCTGTTTATCTCAAATAAAAAGGTGAAATGAAATGTTCTTTGTCTTATTGGTTTCTAAACTCATCTTGAAGATCCTCTCTTTTTGCTGATGTTTTTAAACTTGTTCTGCTTTTGTGTTTTTAGTCCTCTTGAAGGTAAAAACTAATAAAATAATTAGGTTTTCTAAACACGTCCGACACACAAAACAAAACAAGTTTATAGCTTTTAAAGTACTATTCTGAATGCTCAGATGGCAGCAAAACTTTAACCTTTTGCATCGATCAACACAGGACAATTTGTCATGAGGAAAACATAAAATGTGACAAGGAGTGTGGTTATAAACTTAAATTTAATAAAAAGGAATAAACCAACTTGTATTAAACGGAACCATATAAAAACATATTACTTATCCACTTCCTAAAAAGTTGCATTTCCTAGTATAAAGTTCAGCCTCACCACCTTTATAGGGTGTCATTTAGATGTGTCTATAAAACAATTTGAGAAGCTCAGAAAGTGATATTTTATTTGTTTAATATGTATTTATTGAATAGGTCGAGCATTGTTCAAAGTTTATTGTGGTTTTATTCCAGAAAAAGATCATGGCAGGGATCGACAGCCTGTGTACTCACCTGCCTGAGCCGGCTGCTAAACTCTGCAAAGAGGAGGTGGACAAGATGCTCCCGCTGGCCATCACCTTCGTCACCGGAATGGCGGTAATCTGTGAGGCACAATTCAGCCTGAGGGGGGAATATTTAATTTTGATGCCTGCCTCTCTCTCTCCACTTTGCAGAAACCAGCAGAGATCTGTAAAATGATCGGCCTCTGCAGCTCCAGCGACCAACAGGAGAAGATGCTCAGCTACTTTGTCACCAAGGCTCTTCAGGCTTCGGTGAAAAGTGAAAACGTCAGTCACGTTTAGAGACTCAATAACAGGGATGGAAGGGGGTTTGATAAACCAATAAAATACTCCTGCTGTTTGTTTGTCCATCAGGGAAAACCGGAAACCACGTGCTCCTTCTGTATTTTCCTCGTCAAGACTTTGGAAGATCTGCTGCCCAAAGAGAGGACCGAGGTGAGGAAAGGTGGCTTTGAACCAGCAGTTTGTGCTTCAGCTCACATTAATGTGTTTTACATCCCGCTTGCTCCTTCTGCAGGACGCTGTGATCAAACTGCTGGAAGAAATCTGTCACATTCTGCCATCGTCCTATCGCGGCCAGTGTGAGGCGGTCATTGGCAAATTCACCAAGCCGGTGCTGGATGCAATTATCGGCTACGCCACCCCCGAGGCCATCTGTGCCCTCATCCACTTGTGTAAAGGGCAGGAGGCTCTAGTAGTGGGTCAGTCCTCATTTTCTTATTTTCATATTGGGTATGCTCAGTGTCCTCAACCATAAATAAAATCAGTCTGTAATGCAGCAGCAGAGGGTTAGATCAAATTATAGTCATTAAACAAACATTTTTGTAGTTTTGATAGTGGAAATTGGAGCACTCATCAGTTTAGGCTAATCAGTTTAGACTAACTTTAGTTTTGTGATTTGAACTTGCAGACCCGTGCACACTGCCGCTGTACAGGTGCAGAGACATCAGGACCGCCCTCAGATGTGGAGTAAGTACCCAACTCCTCAACTTCAAACTACCAAGAGTTTGAAGATGTTGACATTTAGTCTGATCTCTCCCTGCAGACTCTTTTCTACTGTCAGAAGTTCACCTGGAAGCCTCTGAGCAACAATCTCATTTAGGTTTCAGTAAGTTTCATTTAAAAAAAAGGGAGCGTTTTGGTGAAACATGTATTAAAACAAAAAAAACGTACTAAAATATTTTCCTACTTTTCTTATAGGTCTGGATGAAGAACCTGAATCAAGCTGCAAATATTTTTCACTGACATTTCGTATCTGACTGCATTTTATGGTTTTGCTTAATATATTATCTGCATGGGGGAGAAAAAAATCCAACAAAAGGAGTATCTGGATTTGAGCTGTAAAGGAATGCTACAGAGATATGAGTGTTTTACTAAATTCTTCACGTTAAAACAGAGCAAACATAACATTTTTTGTACCCATGAGCTTTTATTCTATTTATCGAGTTCACCAGCTTCTGTAAAGTGCTTTGTTGTAATCTTCTGCACACAGTTATATCAAATAAAATATCTGAGGAGGCTGGAAAAAAAACAATTTTTCCTATGAATGATAAGCTTAGTTCACAGATTTGTCCTTCTGAAAAGGTAGAGAGATAAAGAATTGAACTTTAAAAAGGTTTTGTGAACATAAAGAGGGGTTTTACAGTTAAGATTATTATTTTGAAGTAAAAGTCAAAAGTGTTTCAACCAGGGGCGATTTCTCTAAGACTGCAAGGGAAGCTCAGCTTCCCCTAAAATTTCAAAGAATAAGTGATTAAATATATACTGTTGTGTGTACATGTCATTGAC
>JAUBOC010000037.1:15306039-15318867 GCA_032275365.1 Anablepsoides cearensis | reverse complement strand
CAGCTGCAAGATTACACTGGCTGCAGGATTACACCAGCTGTTGCATTACGCTGTCTGCAGATTACACCAGCAGTAAGATTACACTGGCTGCTGGATTACACCAGCTGTTGCATTACGCTGTCTGCAGATTACACCAGCAGTAAGTTTACACTAGCTGTAGAATTACACCAGCTGCAGGATTACACCGGCTGCAGGATTACACTAGCTGTAGGATTACACCAGCTGCAGGATTACACCAGCTGCAAGATTACACTTGCTGCAGGATTACACCAGCTGCAAGATTACACTTGCTGCAGGATTACACCAGCTGCAAGATTACACTGGCTGCAGGATTACACCAGCTGTTGCATTACGCTGTCTGCAGATTACACCAGCAGTAAGTTTACACTGGCTGCAGGATTACACCAGCTGCAGGATTACACTAGCTGCAGGATTACACCAGCTGTTGCAATAAACTGTCTGCAGATTACACCAGCAGTAAGTTTACACTAGCTGTAGGATTACACTGGCTGCAGGATTACACTGGCTGCAGGATTACACCAGCTGCAAGATTGCACTAGCTGTAGGATTACACTGGCTGCAAGATTACACTGGCTGCAGGATTACACCAGCTGCAATATTACTCTGGCTGCAGGATTACACCAGCTGCAAGATTACACTAGCTGCTGGATTACACCAGCAGGATTACACCAGCTCCAATATTACACTGGCTGCAGGATTACACCAGCAGGATTACACCAGCTGCAATATTACACTGGCTGCAGGATTACACCAGCAGGATTACACCAGCTGCAATATTACACTGGCTGCTGGATTACACCAGCTGTAGCATTACGCTGTCTGCAGATTACACCAGCTGTTGCATTACGCTGTCTGCAGATTACACCAGCAGTAAGTTTACACTGGCTGCAGGATTACACCAGCTGCAGGATTACACTAGCTGCAGGATTACACCAGCTGTTGCAATAAACTGTCTGCAGATTACACCAGCAGTAAGTTTACACTAGCTGTAGGATTACACTGGCTGCAGGATTACACTGGCTGCAGGATTACACCAGCTGCAAGATTGCACTAGCTGTAGGATTACACTGGCTGCAAGATTACACTGGCTGCAGGATTACACCAGCTGCAATATTACTCTGGCTGCAGGATTACACCAGCTGCAAGATTACACTAGCAGGATTACACCAGCTCCAATATTACACTGGCTGCAGGATTACACCAGCAGGATTACACCAGCTGCAATATTACACTGGCTGCAGGATTACACCAGCAGGATTACACCAGCTGCAATATTACACTGGCTGCTGGATTACACCAGCTGTAGCATTACGCTGTCTGCAGATTACACCAGCTGTAGCATTACGCTGTCTGCACATTACACCAGCAGTAAAATTACACTGGCTGCAGGATTACACCAGCTGCAGGATTACACCAGCTGCAGGATTACACCTGCTGTAGGATTACACCAGTTGCAGGATTGCAATGGCTGTAGGATTACACCAGCTGTAGGATTCATAATCTCTCAGAGGAAAGGACTCAGCCTAAATATATAAAAAATGTTGTTTTTATTTGTCTCACCTGAAGTCGTTCTCTCCTCCTGCTCGTTCAGTCTGAACCTGGCTCTGCCTGGAGCTCCCAGGGGACAGGGTCTTCTGTGACTGAGGACTGAGGTCAGGTCTGGGACTAAGACTGCGGTTCAGGTTAGGATTAGACAGAGGCATGCTGGGAGAGGCGTCCAGGTAAAGTTGGGGACTTTGTGGACAGCTGAGAGGGAACGAGGGCTCTGATGTGGAATGTGACAAGACGTTGGCACTCTGAGGTCCCGGGATGCAAATGGGGATCAGATCTATGTCCTCAGAGGACTCCGGTGGGACTCTGGTCGGCCTCGAAGCGGCTTTAGGTCCAAGTGCAGTGGGTCTGGGCCGGCTGATGCACACGAGTCCTGCTGGAGTGGACACAAGCTTCTGTTGCCCCGCCTGCATGGGAACCTGGTTTCTGAGCAGGTCAGGTGAGCTGAAGACAGGTGGCTCCTGGACCACAGGCCGCGAAGCTGGACCTGGTCTGACTAACGCATGAGGTCCAGGACCGGGCCGCACTTTCGGACCACAAGGGTCTGTGCTGATGTCTTTCTGCGATTGGCAATCCATCAACCTGCATAAAAAAAGATTCAGCACCAAACATTTATTCCTCATTAGTGACACCAGAGCCAACTTTAGATTATGTCCTGGATTACATTAACCGCCTTGTGCTAATTAACTCTTGACCCTTTCACAAGAGGAAAAAAATGAAGGTTTTGGAGCATAAAACACGTCTCAGGTCACAGCGAGGAGGATGAATGACATCAAAGGAGGACAGCCTACCACCATTTTGCTTCCTGCCCCATGCACAGAGACATCAAACACCTCTCCGTTAATAATTTACACCATTTAAATGTGGCTTTTCTCTGCCAACTCACACAACCACAGCTGCAGCCTGCAGGACACAGAATCCACTTTCTAAACTTTCAGACCCACAACAAAAACAAGTGGGGCCTCGGTCACATTTTAGTCCAGGAGCTTGCAAGACTGAGACAGGGCTCCATGTTCAAAAGGTAAAACCCCAAACCCATCAAAATAAAATAAAAAAAGAGATGTCCTACAGAACAAATATGTCTTACCTTTGCCTTTTATTTAAAGTCCAAGGTGAACAGCAAGGGTGGCAACAGAAACTCACAGAAGTGATAAGCACCAGTCCAAACCACCAGACTGCCCCCCACCCCCACCCCTCCACACACACACGGGCAGGATCGATTAATGGACCGGAGCCTGCAGCAGGACGGACCCGTCGGTAACCGCGGACAGCGCACGTCTCGTCACGGTGCCGTCAGTCCCCCCGCCGTGGACCGGGCTGTCAGGACAGACAGCTGTCACGCATCACGCGCCTCCTGCATGTTGATGTCTGTGGTTTATGATCCCGCTGCGTGTGCGTGTGAGTGTGTGTGTATTCGGAGCAGCATGCGCACTCTCTCCGGACGCAGCATCCCCGGCGCACCGACCCGTCTCCCTCCATCTCCCTCCTTCCCCCAGCTGTAAAGTGTCGGAGGGGCGGGCAGAGCGCGCGCGGAAAGAGAAAGGAGCATCTGTCCTTCAGTGACGCATGGATCCGACAGGAGTGCGTCACTGACGGGAGAATTGATCACCTTATCAATAACCTATAATTAACATTTCACTTTGGCAAAACAACAGCTCATTATTTATATACTAGTGTTTTTAAACACATAAACAAGATTGGAATTATATTAAATTAAATGTAACTGATTAGACATCAAACTAACTAAAAGTTTTATATTTATGAATGAGATATAAAGGCCTGGGTTAGTTCAGTTCATATATGCAATCAATATTTATTTAGAGAAATTAAGTTTTGTGAGATAGATGTGTTGCTGATAAGAAATTTGGTTAAAGTAACCGAAAGAAAAGCTAAAAAAAAAACTATAACATTAGCAAAAGGTTAATTAAAGGTCAAAATAAACAAAAGTCTTGTTAAAAGTAGAAAATTAAAATCTTTAAGTTTTAATTAAATCTGTCACCAAGATGTGATCTGAACTGATTTTTACTCTGTGATACTTACGGATGTTTTTACTTTCCACATGATGAGGATATTTTTTATTGACAGCTTGAATAATTGTTAACAAATAATCCTGTTACTGAGATGTCCTTGAACAATATAAAAGTATTTTCAGCACAGGTTATGGAGCTTCGCTGGCAGCAAATCAAGGATTTACAACCTCCACATGTCTGCTGTTTATTAGACGGCTATAGAACCACAACTAATCCTGTTTTTACAGTATATCACAGGACAGGACTTAGCTGGACATTTCCTCCTGCTGTCTGGAATGTTTTTCATTCTAAATGAGACTTTTCCATGAAGGACTCCAAATTGTTTAAAAAGATGAACTTATAGCCCTTCAACAAACTGATGAGGAGCAACAGTTGTTTATTTAAGGTCATTTCTGCTGTTTTTCTTCCTGGCAGCACAAAATACAAAAGAAATGTTTGACAAGGTGAGACAAGTGGGCTTCATATTTGCAGTTTTTAGACATTAGTGTTGTTAGTTTTGTTTGAAACGTGACCTATTTTTAGCTGCAGTATATCTTGCAGCAATAGTACAATACCAAATCCTGAACTATTTCATTCTTGGCACAAACTTTGACTTTCCTGTCGACAGTTAACCTGCTCCTTTTATAGCAAAGTGTTTGGGCTCAATCACAAACAATTCATTAATTTGTAATCATTTATTAGCTGGACCTTTAATTCTCAAACTCTCAGCTTCATTGTGGTGATCACATTAATCCAGATATGTAATCTCAGTGGAATGAATGGATTTTAAGGAATAGCTGTTCACATTGACACCAATAACTCGCGGCTATAGCAGGAAAACTAATACAGATGTTACCCATAAATCTCAGTGGATTTACTCTCCAGTGGCTTGGATTGTAAATATTTTAGCTGAAAGACAGAAGCGACATGTCTCAGACCTCACGTCGGGGCAGTAAATGATCAGTTTTATTACTTCGAAATGACTCCTGAGAGCCGCTGTCTGAGACTAAGGCCGCTTTTTAGTTTTGACGAGACCCTTCTCCACCAGGCTGCGGTAAAACTCCTGGATGTACGTGTACACACACTTCCAATCCGGCTCCCTCATCCGGACCAGGTCATCAGCATCCAGCAGAGGGGGGCAGCCTGCCAACCTCCTGGAGACAGGATGTCAATGAAAGACAGCTTAAGATATATTAAGATGGTTCAGAAAAAGTGTTAAAAAAGCAGTTTTTGATTGAGAGCTGCTCACTCTGCGGTGCTGAACGCCAGCTGGAAGTTGTCTCTGGGCTTGTTGGGGTTGAGGATGGAGTACTCGAAGGCATCGGGGAAGAATCGGTGCACCAAGGCGCAGAAGGCAATCCCGTCTTTCCAACTGGAGGAGAAGTTCTGGATGTCCACTCCCTGTTTTAAAACCCCAGAGTTGAGTTCAGGCTTCGGGGACAGAGCCGCGTGTGCGACTCAGACAGATAATAAATCATCAACGAAGCTCGCAGGGAGATATTTTTACCTCATATGGTTCTGTTTTGGCCCTGCACCAGTCCAGAAGCATTTGTTTGACATTTTTAGCGTTGGGCGCCTCAGACGAAGTGCATTTCTGGGGAAAGGCTGCAGCGGGAGCCGCTCTGTTGAGCAGAGGAGACAAAAACAAAAGTTATCTTGTACACAGCAATAAAATATCACAGGTAAAATAATACTGATTCTTTTTACTCAGCTGGCAAAACAAAAATATTTAATCGCCCTGAGGTGTTGAGAAATACAAAGTTGTAACCATTTTAGTCAAACCTTTAAAATAATTTAAAATAAATGCATGCTCAATCTCATGTGTGATGTCATGATCATTGCTCTGAATGACTCACATCAAATTTGAGCTCATCGGTTATGACTCAGTTATAGCCATTTTTGTGTGGCTAAAGTCAGTTAGCTGAGGCAGCCATCTTCAGCTGGACTGACTCCAAAAGCTAATCAGCTGCAGATGCACATCCAGTGATTTCTGTCTCAAAGTTTTATTGAAATCCATTCAGTGGCTCATGAGATATTTTGCTAACAGACAAACAAGGTGAACTCCAACAGTTAATGCTAAAGTTTTAAGCAAAAATCTCTGACAACTTGCATCCCTCTTGAGTATGTGTTGTGAAAAACTCCTTACTACTACCACACCAAATTTTACTAGAATATATGTAAAAATGGTTGAATTATAACCATATTTAAGTTTTCTGGTGTCAGTTAGGTGTGGTGGCCATCTTGTATATGATTGACTCCAAAAATTAAACAGCTTTAAAGAAGCATCTAATGATTATTTCCTAAAAGTTTCAGCAAACTATGTTGAGTGGTTCAGGGGATATTTCGCTAACAGACAGACAGAGTTGATGCTAATAGTTAATGCAGATGTTTTAAAGACAGATTTGCACTGTTGATTAGCAACTCAGAGTCTTGAGACTTAGTCTCAGCTACTACCACACCAAATTTTAGATTATTGTCTGTAAAATTAATTAAGCTTAAGAAATTGTTGCAAAAACAACATGGCTCCACCTCCTCTAATAAACGCAGGAGTGGACTCACCTGACTGCTGTTCTGTTCACTGCAGTGGAGGATGATGGCTGGCCTGCAGGCTCTGACAACATGAACAGAGTTAAATGTGAGCAGTTAAAGTAATCAGTCATCAGAGAGGTGGACTTACTGTGAGCTGATGCTTGTTGGTTCATGGAGGCTCTTCCAACACTAACTGTTGTTCCACTCTTCTTCAGCTCCTGCTGCCTCACCCCTCGGTCCTGCTCCCGCTTATCTGAGAGGATTCAGATATGGCTGAGCCACGATGTCATTATCATCATCAGCTATAAGAACAGCTAAAGTTTTACCCCTCTTTTTCTTCAGCAGGTCTCTTAATGCCGCACGAATCATCCGCCTCTCTTCAAAATCTGCTGCACCGTCCAGCTGAAGAGAAAAACAGATTCTGTAAGAACGAGCGTTTTAAGATCAAACTGGCATCATTTGTGACAATTTTCTTAATTGCTCAAAATAAATTAAAGCTCAAAGAAAAACTAGAGAATTTGCATTTCCTGCAAAAATGCAATTTGAATGCTTAATGCTGAAATATTTTTCCTGAAAGCTGCATAAGAACTTGAAAATTTTAATGTGAGTTAAATTTGAACAGCTGAGTTTTGGTGAAAGTAGGAAAACAAGACAGCAGCAGAAAAAAGTTGAAATTAGCAGACAGATGGTGAACGGAGTGTAAAAAAGCTCACATTGGCAGAAAAAAGATACAAAACAGTTTGGTTGCAGGATAGCTAAAACAGCCTAAATTAGCAGAAAATTTGCTTCAAAAAAATGCCTAAATTAGCACAAGAGGCAGTGAGAGCATGTTTGCTGAATTAAGCAGTAACAAGGTGAAATTACCACAAAAATGTGATTTAAGATGAAAAAAGCTACAAACAGCTGACAATAGCTACAGCATAGCTAAAAAGGCAAAAAAGAAAAACATATGAAATTGCCAGAAATCGGCTATGAAGCATAAAAAGCTGAAATAAGCACAAAAAAAGCTAAAATCAGGGGGAAAGGAAGTTGAAAGAAACTAAAATCAGCACAAGGAAGTTGATAAAATCAGAATCAGAAGATTTAAAGAACAGTAAATATATTAAAGGCTTTTAATGATGTTGAAAATAACCATTCATTTTCAAAGAGAAAAAACATGGCAGAAAAAGTACAAGTTGCTGAAGTACCAAAAGTCATTGCACCCATGGCATAAAGGAGCTGAACGTTTTATGTGAAATAACAGGAAAATTGTGGGAGAAGTTAGATGCCAAAAAATGCATGGAGGAAAAATGAATTCTCTCAGTATTTGACAGTCAGTATGCAGTAGTTTTCAGCTTTTAACAGGCCAGCTCACCATCTTGTTGAGAACTTCTTCATCCTCGATGGAAGCCAGTTTCTCGCTGGTCAGCGGCTCTGATTCACCTCCTGGTTTTGACTCCATGTCTGAAGAGTGAATCTGCTGAGTGAAATCCCAAATATTCTGAAACACATTAATTAAAAAAGACACAAAAAGCAGAGGTTATTCCATTTGCCATCAGCTGAGCACTTCTAAATCTAAACAGCTGTGAGCTTCTTAAACTGAGCAGCTGTGCAACATCACGTTTGTCTTTGCTCAAGTCTTAGTTAATGGATTCGAGCAACTTGCTGGCTGTGGCACAGAACACACTGAGAAATGTACAAATATAGTAAAACAATGGAAGACGTCCAGTTCTAAAGGATTCTGATAACAGAGTCAAACGATGTGCTTCATGTCTGAGCAAACATTTCCCACCTGATGTTACACAACCATGAGAGCAAAGTGGGGAATATGAAATCCTGACAGGACGCTGGTGGCTCCATGACTCACCTGTTATCAGGGTTCAAACGGTCCTCTCCTGTTGAAGATGTGTGGACTGGACTCTCGTCTTCCTCCCTGCAAACTTTGCTTAAAACCAGCCCAGCTCTATGTTAAGTACCTCACAGGGATGCGTGTTTGGAGAGAGAGGGGAGACTGCTTCCACGGACCACCCAAAAATGGGATGAAGGGGAAGGAACACATCAGGTCACATCCATCCACAAGAAGTGTCTTGTTTCTGTTTCCTGGATGATGTCAAAATGCTTGAAAAGTTCAATCTAACAGATGTTTTTACTTGCAGTGGAAAACTATGTTTACATCACTTAGGCTACAGTGTGCAGCTGGATGGAAAGTAAAGGGTTAAAAAGTGAGGAGCACTGCCTTATTCAGGCAAAAGGCTGAAGAGGAACTCTGTTTACAAAAATAGAAACTTTTAGAGGACACAGAAGACAGAGTTGGAGACTAAATCAAACAAACATCTCGAGGGAAATACTAGTAAAATACATTTAACTTCAGCAGAGATTAGTTGATGTTTATTAAAAAAGCTTTTATAGAGGCAGAGCTTATAAAGCAATTTAAAAAGCAGACAAATGGCTCCACCTAGTGGTGAACATTCAGAACTGCTTCCAGATCATTGTGATATCAGACAAACATTTTAGGAATCTGTGATTCCTAAAATGTTTTTGATGTTGTGCTGCTAAAAAGGCTGAAAGATGATGGTTTTCACTGCTGCTTTTTACATTTCTCTGAATTATTTATCATGAGCATCTATTAAATCAACACCAAGAGGCTCTTTTGTTAAACAGATGAGTTTTCTGTCTTCTTTCTGCAAAGTTTTGTACTTTAAGATGATTGTTTATTCAGAATTTAATTCCTGTTCCTAACCAGTCGTCTTAGACTGTATGCTTTCAAAAAAAATCACCATTAAGAAATGTCTTCTTTGGTCAGTTTTTCCTAGTTTATTTTGCTTGAAATTTATATTTTTTAAACTTTTTTTTTTAAATAAAGTAAGTTTATTATAAGTGTCGGGTAAAGAAATGCTCTAAATGCACTGATGAGGTGCTTGGGTTTCGTTTATTCGTTGTTCCAGTCCAATAATTGACTCTTCTCCTCTACAGGAAGTCCAAATAAGGCATGAGGCGAATATTTCTTTCTTGAACCAGAAGAGCTTCAAACATGACATGACAAGAAAACACATAATTATAATAAAATAATAACTATTTACATCCAACAAGCATGGCAAACAGTCAATACCAGAGGAGTTTAAAAGTGGCGTCTTGTACATCAGTGCAACAAAAACACAGCAAATAATGTTTTTTCATGAAAACACAGATGATCATTAAAATAAATGAAATGCTTCTTTTTCTTGATATGAGTGAATCTGTAAGCTGCATTAAAGATCTGTTTAAACAGCTGAGGTATTTTAGTGTCAAACCTGTGAAAACGTGTAATCTTTACACACTGGGTTTACCTCAAGCTTTGTTGAAACATTATTTCTCAGCTGACTTGGAATTTAGGAAAATAGGGTCTTGGATTTGCTCTTTATCAGTGAATGTTTTGACATCAGATCTTAGTAAACAGCACCTTTATAATAACAAAAATACAGCAGGATTCAAATAAAAGTATTAGCATTAATTTGTAGTGTTGTAATTTTAGAGCTAAAACTAAGTGAGCCATAAAAACGAGTGGTCGCAAAGAAAACCAGCATAAAATCGTATTAAAAAGCATAAAAAGTAAACACTTGGCAAAACAAACATGCTGGAGGGCATGTCGGAGATACAAATAAAGATATTTTCAGCAGCATAAATTCTTCGGTTTTGTTTTTTTTTTAAAGGGAGAGAGACGATAAACTGATATAATTTACACATAAGTTGCAAGTGAAGACAAAATCCTCCAGCATTAAAAGTCCTTTAAAGTTAAGTCGAAAACATTTGCCAACTTTTTAAAAAAAATCTGACATTGGCACAAACAAAAAGAGACATTTTAACCTTCATTTTTATCTCCTCCACAGAGGGAAAAATGCTCCTTAGAGAAACTTGACACTAATTAACCAGTGGCGCTGCAAGAAAAAGAGCCCACTAATGTCAAATACGGAAGTAAATTGGACTAAATCCTTTGAGGCGTCGCCTTTTTAGGTCGGTATTAGAACAAAATCTAGGCCTTCAGTGAGAAAACTACGAGAAAGTGTTCAGCTTTTATCAGAACGTGCTTCAGTAGAGGAGAAGAGACGTCGCACTGCCTAGAAACGCTCACTTAGTTCATCCGCATTTTAGTGTAAAACCAAAGTTTTATCCAACAGCATCAGTTTGATGCTTTGTGCCTAAAAAAAAAAAAGAAAGAAAGAAGCTGCCATAAAACCCAGTCCCTCACCATGATGGGACATTCAGGTAACAGTATCATAAATAAATCTTATTAAAAATTGCACCCATTTAAATTCAGGGCAAAGTGCTCTATAAGCCCCAACCATTTTAGAGGAAGGTTAATTAATAAGATACAGGAGGTGTAACAGTACATGTTGGGCTGGGTGATATGGCTTATAAATGTTTCATATCAGTTGATATAACAATAATTATTCATTAGTTTTTGTTTTACCTATTTGACATGAGGACCAGGAGAAAAAAGGCTGATTAATCCTGCCAAACTGGTGACATGACTTTTCCTCTTTTATTCACAATTTCTTCTAGAGCTGTTCATTTTCTCCTTTCATTCCACATCATTGTTTTTTAATTTTTAAGCAGTTACGAGGCTCAGTGGTGAAACATGAAACTGCAGCTGTGCATGTTAATTAGCAGGTTGTTGTTAGCTTAGCAAAAAGTTAGTTGATGCCACCAACCTTGCTTAGCTGGGGTGAGAGGTCGAGCGCCTAAAGCCTTTCCTCTGCTTACATCTCCCAGAATGCAGTGCAGTTCTGGTTCTAAAAATCAGTAAAATTATCAATATTCTATTTGATGTATTTTCTATTGATATTGATCACGTGTATGACGATATACATGTTGATTTTTGATTTATTGCCCAGCCCTTGAAACCTTTCAGTATGAGCATGAAGCGACACAACCAGAAACGAGCGTTCATAATTACACTGAACTCTGTTTAAAAATCTGAACTATCGCTTTAACGTCGCTGCAGAAGCTACCCCAGACGCAGCTCAGAGCCTTCACAGTGAAGCAGAGTGAGGGACTCAGTCCTTTACCAGGTCTGATTCAGTCAGTGTGCTTATCGTGCATGCAGAGCTGACAGCAGAGCGTTACAGAGGAAACACTAACAGGGAACATGAAGGCATCTTTCTCCTTGTGCAGACTCTGTGATCAGGAGGCTGATGGATTGGTACAGGGAGGGAGGAAGAATCAGCGCTGTATGGTCACCTGCTCGCCTGTCGACACAGAGATTTCAGTGTATCCAGCATGTTTCTTTCAGCCAAGTCTTCATGTTTTCATTTTAATCTATTTTGTCTTCCTGTTTCTTATCAAAAGTCTGATGATAATTAGTTTCTTCAACCGAATCCTTTCCAGTCGCCTTGGGAAACTCCAAATGTTCCGAGCCCTCAGGTTTGGCCCTCCGTGCGTCCAGGTAGCTGACGATGAACTCCGAGTTCTGATAAATGAGCATGCCGGAGAGCGTCAGCACCGCCCCGGCGCAGCTGAGGGCGGACAGCTCGCTGCCGAAAAGCAGCTGGGACAGCAGCAGGTTCCCCACCACGTTCAGGTTGCCCAGGATGTGCAGGGTGACGGCCGAGGTGAGCGTGATGACGCAGCAGCTGGCCAGGTTGTACAGGACCGAGCCCAGGCAGCTGAGCAGGATGAAGACCCACAGGTGACGGTCGTAATGCAGCGGGGACTCCAGCAGGGCCCAGTTCTCCAAGGCCAGAGCGGCCACCATCAGGATGAGGAAGCTGGGAATGGACATCAGGTAGAGCAGGAACACCGAGTTGATCTTCTCCTCCTGAAGTAGAATACCTAAAGCAAACAGACACAGGGTGTTCAAAGAGCTCCTCTAATTTATGCATCTCCCACCTGTGCACAGAAAAAACAGCTTAAACTCAACTTTAAATCAACTAAACGTTAATAAACAGCTGTTTGTTTCCCTGCAGTTTCAATATGAACATGCTGCTTAGAGAAACTCAACAAAAGCCCATGTTGGGAGCTGAGTTTTACCCATAATGTTACCAGAGTTACTCACATAAAGATCTAGTTTGTACAACAGGGCTATTCAACTAAATTGCTCCGGGGGCCACAGTTACTGCAAGTCAACAGCTCAGGGGCCGAACATCCAGCAATTAAAATCATTATGTAAATAAACCAAGTGTTACAAAGATCTGTTAACTTTGAAGTAGTTTATTTTTTGCTGCATTTAATCATAAATACAACATACAGAACTCTATGTAATAAAGGTAATGAAAATAAAAAAACAAAAACACATTATGCCTCTTATTTACCACAAATATTATTTCGACATCTGACTTGCCAAATTTCTAAACCAATTTTATTTTCACTTTCATAGTTTTGTCTTCAACTGCTTGTAGTTTTAACTGTCTTGGGTGTTCATAGAAATTGGTTTTACCAGCTTCTAGCCAAGATTCTGACGTTTCTGTAGATACCACACATGTCTATGTTTAACTAAAAGAACTCATAGTTATTAAAGTAGAAACTGGGGTTTTGGGCTTAAGAGATGAACGAAGCAATTGGCCCGCGGGCCACCAGTTGAATAGCCCTGTTGTAAAATATAAATTTACATTGCCCATGTTAGCTATTTTATTATTAAAAATAAAATGTTTAATTGATAATTTCATTATATTTTTGGTATCAGGAGTTGTTTGTTTTAAAGGGGCTATATCATGTAAAATCAACTTTTTTGAGTTTTATATCATGTTATAATGTTATCCTCTCA
>JAUBOC010000037.1:15228704-15240832 GCA_032275365.1 Anablepsoides cearensis | reverse complement strand
TGACACAATCAGTTCTTGTTTAGTAAATCAGTCTCAAAACAAGATCTAAAAGACTTTTTGGCTGGATGTAAGATTTTTAAACTTGGTTAGATGGACAGTTTTTGCAGTGCACAATGCAGCTGAATAATAAATAAAACATGTTTGGATCTAAACAGGAACCAGAAGTCACCTCAAACTTGCCGCGGTTCTGCTCCCTCTTCACCTTGCCGCCAGTGAGGTAGAGCCAGGCCCGGCCCCGCAGGGATGGAGGAATTCCTTTCTGACAGCGCTCTTTCACCTTATATTTAACAAACATGTTGTTTGTGAGTCTGCATGACTCAAACCTTTAATAACACTCATTTAAATCCTGACGACAGCGAGGATATGATTATATATTTTCAAACTTTTAATAATACAGTATCTTATTTGTGGATTGGTTTATGCAGCACCTTTTTGTGTTTTTTGGCCATCCACTTGTCCCAGCTGTTCAGCATGTCCAGCCATTTCGCTTCCCGCTGCCTCAGCACCTCAGTTGGGATCACTTCAGCGCTGGGAAGATAAAACAGATGTAAGAAACCAACATTTTCAGATAAACTAAGAATAGCTAAACTGTCCCCTGTGCAGTTAAGACAGGAGACCTTTGTCATGAGATGGGGCGGTAAAGGGGCTCATCTCTTCCTTATATATACAGGAAATTTTCTTCTATAAGCAGAACACTTGCCATCAGAGTGAACTGGAAGGAAAACAGGAAGCTGTGAGGGAACTTTCCCCTAATTCAACAAACTACAGCCTCGGACAGAAAGATATCCCCTCAGCACTCTTGCTCTAAGGAGAATACAAGCTGTGTTTTGGGCACACACAAAACACAAACCTGGTTCAGTGAGCAGAATATTTATATCTCATTACTCATCTTGAACAACAACATAAGAGCTGTTGGGACTATGACTTTCATTTTTAAAACAAGCGAGGTACTTTAACCTCACTTGAATGTTTTGAAGCTGCAAAAACTACTTTTAATAGATTTATTTCCAAACACCTGTACTTCCCACAAATGTAACAGAGATCAATATTTTTGGATGCAGCTAGAATGATTTAACTCTATTGCTTCCATCCCATAAAGCAGCAGCATCAATCTAACACACGTTAAAATAGACAAGCATAAATTAAATAAGTGAATAGTAATAACAGAAACAGCCTCAAAGGCCATGTTTCATGCCGTGATGTTAACGGTTTTCATTTCTTGTAATTAGTTAGTTAAACCTTTATTTCACCATGCAAAACATTCTGACAATACATACAAGAACAATTTCTTATTTACAACGTTAACCTGAAAGGGCTAAAAAAGGGGAAGATGGGGAAAGGCCAAAAGCATTTACAAGCACAGAGTGAGTAATGCAATAATTCTGTAAACAGTTACATGATTCTATAAAAAGGTTATTTAGTCTGGATTTTAAAACAGGAAAAGAAAGTGTCGAGATGAAGTGTATTTTGATAAACGATCCAATCGTTTGCAGCAGCAAAACTGGAATATATAAGGCCAAAAGAAGACGTTTTAGGAATTTTCAAGTTAATGGAGGAAAGGGTCTTGCTGTAGTAACTGATTTAAATCAGAACAAGAAATGGAGGGTTTATGGGGAGATTGCAAAGGAAGCCAATAACTCCTTCAACTTTGCCTTAGTTGAAAACTTATTTTAACTTTTTGGAAATCATCCCAAAATTTGGTGTTTCATGACCAGCAGTGAGGTCCAACATAAAACGTGGAGACTACTGAATTAGAAATTTACTAAATACTGCATGTCAGTGTTCAATGCATCTTCACAAGATAAATACTGAAATCTTTCACACAAATTGTTAAATAGCCTATTCAGTTCAGAATCATACTCTAGTTCCTGACAATAAATTTGTGGTGCCTGTAGCTACTTGACTTGGTTGTATTTGCATTCTTGTTTTAAGCCTCAAGACAAAACTTGTTATAGTTCAACCATGTTGCATTTGTTTGCACAGTGTGGTGGAGTGTTTGCCTAACCATACAACCAAATTAAAGGGAACTTAAAAGCAAACAAACACTCCTCTATTGTCTTCACTATATTGTGGTGTGGTGGTTAGAAATGTAGCCTCACTAAAAGATTTTCTCCAGCAGATATATAATTTGAGGCTCATTTATGTTGCAGCCGTAAAGGAATAAAGATATTATGTACTTAATTGAAGAAACAGTAAATGTTATCTAGGAAGTGTTGAGGAATGATGTGCTCCCTCGAGTGGAGCATCTCAGGTTTTGTTGAGGTGTGATAGAAGAATAGGCTGTGAGATTTGACGAATCGATGCAGCTTCTGCAGTAATGTGTAGTTTCTAGTTTGACCAGTAAACTTTGTTCCTACGAACACAAACCATGGGGTAGGGATCAAACAGGAAGTGATCACCATTGGGTAGCTGCCTTTAGAGACAGAATAAGAAGTTCAGTCATCCAGAGTAGAGCCTCCGCTCCTCCTCAACGAGAGAAGCCAGTTGGGGTGGCTCAGGAACCTTGTTCTGAGGAGGAGACCTCTGGGAAGACCCAGGACATGCTGTAGAGGCTATGTTTATTGGCTGGCCTGGGGACACATTGGAGTCCTCCCAGAAGGGCAGAAATATGTGGCTGTGCAGCACTATTCTAAAAATTAGTTCCACTAACCCTAAAGCACTAACTCAAATATTTAGGTTCACTAATTCTAAAGCACTAACATACTGAAAATTTAGCAAAAGCTAATTCTAAAGCACTAAAATAACCCAGTCAACCCATGAACATTCTTCAACAGACATCACAAGTCACATATTCCCATGTTGCTCTTATAAGACTTATCATTGATATTTCACAGATGCATTTGGGTTTATGTATTGTCAATATATTGTTACCTAGTGGATAAGTGACACACATAAGATGTGAGTGTGACAGCATTCACCTTCAGTTGTTAACGTCAACACTGATTAATAACATTTATAGACCTTAGTTAGTGCTTCTACATTTAGCAAGTGCTAATCCACTAATGACTTTTTAAATTAGCAAAAGCCCTAAAGTACTAATCAGAAAATTAGTTTCCCTATTAGTGTCTTAGTGGAACTGTGCCCACCACTGATTAACTTAGACAAATATGCTGAACATTCTAACCCAACAAACATACCATCATAAAATTGACTTTAAATACCAGACAGTTTTTATCACATGTGTAAAGCTGATGAAAGTGAAAGGCAAACTGAAAACTAAACAAATGGAGCCAGAAGAGGCCTGAGTGTCAAGTGTGCACACCTTTTTATTTAAATAAAGGGAAAAAATAAACATTTCACAGGAAAAGTTCCTCTTTAATATTCACAACTAACTATAACAATTATTGTGCTTCACAAAAAGTGCTCACTCAGCAGTCTTCATTTGTTTACTACCCATGTAAACATCATTAAAACTCAATAAACAAAAGGACACTCACTTGTCTCCGGAGTACTGCTGAGCTCCTCCGGTGAAGCCGTACTTGTCCACCTGCTGTCGGTCTTCCTCTCCGGGGATGGTGGTCCCGTTTACCTCGGGCTCGGACCCACGAGAAGTCCCGTTCTCGCGGTCCGTCAGCTTCTCAGATCCGCCACGGATTTCGAGTCCATTGCCCTGCTCGGGTTTTGCCATTTAATCGGCATTTACTTTTGTAGATGCACACGGTCTACGGAATAATCCCAAAACTTCAAAGCTCTTCTTCTTCGAAGCTCTGCATGCAGACGCCCTCAGCTCAGAGCTAGCTAATGTTGCTAGGATAATTTCTTCCCTTAGCTGCTAACGCAACAATAATGCTAAAACAGCCACCTAAGAGTAGTTTTTAATGTTAGTTTTTTTTTCTCACAAAATTGACGCTCTGGTTACACTCTTGTAGGCGGTAAAACCACAAAAGACTTACATAAAGCAACTGTAAGCTCGGTGTCTGAATGCTAACTCCCAAGTTGACATGCTAACATGCTAACACCACAGACTCAGCTGACCTGTTCGCGCTGTCTCAGCTAAGGAAGGATCTCTCTGCTGTCAGCAAGAATGTGGATTAGGTCCAGGCTAGGGAAGAATAACTGCCTGAAACAAAACATAAACAAAACATCTATGGCATCCTATTGCTCCCTTCCGCCACCTACTGCTGGAAAATCCCCTTTAGTCTTTTACATTTATTCAACACAACTTTATTTATAAAACAAATTTAAGCAAACCAGACAGAAAAGTAGGCATTAAAAAGACAAACAGAACAACTAATTATACAATACATGCCCCCCCACACACACATAAATGTAAAAAAATAATAGCGTTTGCAATAAAACTAGAAATAAACAATAAAATGTGATTAAAATCAACAATCACACCTATTATGGATGCATTACCTTAGTTGCAATGTGTCAGACTTAGCACACATCACATACAAAATATGAAAATAAAATGATAGTATGGTGGAAAATGTATCTTTTAAATGTAGTAGAAACTTTAGAAATTCCTCATTCTGGTTGATTGATTGTCCTTTCAAAATAAGTGTCAATTTTAAATCTTTAATGCGGACCATTTTTCTCAGATCAGAAACTAGTAAACCTCTTAAAAAAGGGATTTGATGTTAAACATACAAAACACTGAAACAGGTTTTAGTATAAATACTAGATTCTTTATTTAAATATTGTACATATTTTAAAACATACCAGTATTTACATCATTTAGACCTGCATTGTTACGCTGCAGAACTCCATCTTTCACTCACTGACAAGAAAGAAGACAATCATACTATCAGACTGCAGAAGCACCTTTTGAGAACGGCTTAATGGGGTGGGGGTAAAGACGAGGGACGAAAGGGGACCGCCATTTAACACCGTGGGACACGGGGGGCACGGGATGAGCTTGCAATGACAGGAAAGGCCTCTTGATTTACAGGTCGAGCTGTTAAGGCTGGAAACTGTGCTCACCCATGTAATGCAAAGACAGGAGCATGAATGAGATACAAGAAATGCGAAAGGAATTGGCCAAACAGCAGAAGAATAATAATCAAATCAACCGTTTTGTCTAAAAGAAAGGACGACCAGTTATATCTGAACAGTGAAATATGATCAGGGCATAAATTGATTGTTCTACTGTTCCACCTAGAATTTGTGAGCTATTTTCTAAAGCAACACGCAAAAAAACACTAAACACATCTACAAACTAAAGGGATTTCCTACGATTGTTACAAAAACTGAACGGTGGTCATGTTGGTGTTCTTAAACGGACGGAGATTAACTCATGATTTAAAATATGGCTTTCCTTTTCTGGCTTCTTGTCTTTTACTTCCAGATCACCAAATGGTAACAAAAATGTTACAACTTGTTTTTTTCTCCAACACCTTTAAACAAATACATTTATTTTACTCGTTTCACGCAGCCTTGAGCACAAGAAGCTTACAGTATTGTCATTAAGAGTTTAAATTTAAAAGAAAAGTGTCTTTGGTGAGCATGTATTAAAATGTAAAGATAAAAAACTGACTATCATGCACAGTATCATCAGTGTTTTTCTGAATAATTTGTCCAGCTCACCAGTTTCTACACAAAACACCTTGTTCACATCTTAAACCACACATTTTCTACGTTTTATAATTTGACAATTTTTTTTTATAAATAATCCCTCTGGTGCTTTTCAGCAATAATTTACGACTAGGTTAGATAAATGAGTCACTTTCAACACAGCAGAACTGGTAAGTGACGTTTTAACAACAAGCAAAGTAGAATTAAGCTATTTTATGTTCAATAATTGATTTGTTTTATTCCTCTATTTTAACCTAATTATAATAAGTTTTCATTGTTTAAACTGAATTATTGCAGGTTGTTAATTTTGATATGACCTAATGCGAGAAAACTGACTATGAATTCTTTACTCACTAAATTTAATGCCCACTTTTACACAAATACCTGTGTGCATTGTGACTTTTTTCATTGTTTTAACATAATCAAGGACTGAATGCTGCTGATTCAACAAATTTGTGAAGATGTTATTATTATTAAGAGTCCTGTGTGTAAAAAAGGCTTTTGAAAGGCAGTTACAAACAAAAAAGCAGCAAATGAACAGGAATCAAAAGTAACAAAATAACAAAACATAACATAACTTTTTTTTTAAAAAGAGTCTTTTAGTTTATCAATTTCACATTCTTCAGTGGTACTTTTCAGACAAAATAAAAAAACAGGTATAAAAATAAATTTTCCCTCTTTAATTTTATTCCTGACCTGTCAACTGTAAGCCTTCCCAGATGCTAGCTTTAGCTTTACAAAATAACAAATATTTACATTCGAGACAACACACATACCAACCTTTCACACACACCCCTTTTAAAAACCATTCCTACCTCACCACGAACAGAAGAGGAATCGTTTCAAACATTTTGTTCATTTTTGACCAATTGGAAGTCTGGGATTGATGGAGCATGAATCAAAATTATCTATACAGGAAAATATGTCCATTGACGAAGATGTTTATGTCGCAAGCCATTAACAAATGGCTCTTTTTTTGTTTTAAATCAAAAAAAAAAAAAGAAAGAAAAGAAAAGAAAAATCACAATAGCCCTAAAAAAATATTTACAACTTATCCGGATGTGCGAGTCAAAAGGTTCCCTAAGCCGAGTGACAAAACCTGATTAACCTTCATGTGACGTTTAAACAAGCTTTCTCCTTACAGATTCTTTAACTTGAGCAAGTTCCCAAACCCGAGGCACTAAAATCCACTTCCTACAACATGTCGTATCAGCATCCTCAGACTAACCCACGTGCCCGCTTCAAACACATAATGGGAACATAATAAATCAAAGAGAGAAGAATAGTGAGGTTTAATAACCAGCTCTATTGCTACTCTCTGAAGAACAACAAAATGCATGGCTTACTCCTTAATATTAATGTTTTTATACATCTGGGCTACCCTCAAGTATCCAAACTGTATGCCGTCTTACATACGCCACAAATAGTCGGACAACAGCGCGAGACGAGAGCGGGGTCGACGTCAGCTTCGCCCCTCAACCGTTCCAGCACCACATTAAAAACAGCAGAAAACAAAAACAACGCCACAAAGGTGGAGGTCAGCCACGCCATGAGGAGTGTGAGTCGTGTTGGTGGGCCTCCCCTGCCAGCCCGCAGTGCATGTTGGGAGGGCTGCAGGTGAGAGACTCATGCAAGAAAACATCAGTCCCAGTGAAGCACACACACATAAACACACACGTTTTAGTCTGTATATTCAGCCACTATGGACAACAGCACCGTGATATCATCTGGTTTCCCTCCTGTAACGAAGAAAAAAAATTAAAAATCTCGACTTTGACTTAAATAAAACTCAAGATGCAACATAAGATTATTTCCTCACCTCTTACATTCAGGCCGTTATCACAGGCAAACTGTGCAAAAGGAGACATATAATTGGGATCGTAGGCAAGATTGTGAGCTTGCTTTGCGATGCTCTGTGCAGTCTGCAGTACACTGTCATAGTTTGAAGTCTGGCAGAACAAACAGTGAAACCATTTCAACATGACAAATAAAATTCAAGGTTTATTACATGTACAAAATGAGCCGATATCCAGGAGAGATACCTTCAGTTTTTTCAGCTCCTGAAGGATCATGTAGTCTGGCATGTTGTCAAAGAGCCCGTCTGTTGCCGTTAGGATGATGTCACCGAGCTGAACGTCAAACGAGGAGCTGTCGGCTGCTTCGGGACTGGAAGAGGATAAAATCAGCCATGTGATACTTAGAACCCAGGCAAGAAGTACTCCGAGTAACCAGCTACAGTTTCTAATAGAAAATAAAGGAGGCGAGAAGCCTGCCAATCCTAAAAGGTGCATTTGGTGCAGATGACTAAGAAACACTCTGTCCCGAGTGTTGCTGCCAGAGGCAGGGAGGTTCTTGTACTCACTGACACCGGAGAATTCAGGTTTTACTTCCCAGGGACCCAGTGTTCCTACTGGGAACTGACTGAGGGGGTCTATATTAAGATGATATGCCACAGCTATAAATCTACTTTTAAAAATCAGTATCTGCTACATCTTAAATGTTAAAGCACTACAGAGGAGCAGCAATAAAACAGAGGAATAAATAACTTGATAACCCCAACGAGAACACGGAGTGATTAAGGAAAGCTTGTTTTTCTTTATGTCTGACTGATGCATTTTCAGATAATATAATTATAAATGTAAAGTTAAAAACAATAAAATGGAAAGATGAACAATAGTTGGTGACATTGCCACAATATTAAAACCCTGATCAATATCAAGCCAGGCTTTGACAAATGAAACAGAAAATTAGATTAAAAAGCATCAAGAGAAAAAAAACATACATATTGTCTCAATTAATTTGAGAGCATCCACACATTGATGCTTAATAAAGATTTAAGCACAAAAGTCTGCAAGAGACTCTGCACTGTGAGAATAAAAACAAGACGGTATAAAATGCTATAATGCCTAAAATTATTTTTAAATAAATTACTTAAACAAAAACTATGTAAAATCATTTAAATACTATAAAACTGTCGGCATCCTATCAAAATTGAATGTTTGCATGAACCTTTAAGTAAATAAATAGTATTAAGCCAAATTTAATTTGAATGTTTTAAGCTAAAACTGATCAAAACCATTAAAATATAATTATGACTGAAAACTGAAAGATAGTGAAAAAAGTTCCCTTTTGCTGGATTCACTTGTAGTGAAGACAACCTGTTAGGAGCGTAAAAATCTGGTCTCCCTCTTTCCCACTGAATTTTAGAACAAAGAGTTCATTCTTTTTTTCCGACTTCTCTTCGTTTAACTTGCAAAGAAGTGTCCAACGCTGATGTACAGACCTGTCACTGAGCACGACCCCCTCTGCTCCCGGAGGAGCGATGGACAGCTGGAACGGCGTGTTGAAATAGTGCTGCTGCTCGTCCGAGCGATGGACCACCTCTCCTCCTCGTACCACCAGAAAACCAGAGTCTCCAAGGTTACACGTGTGAAGCCGGTGGCTCCTTCGATCCAGAACCACAATACAGGCTGTGCTGCTTCCTATAAACACAGAGGCAAAACAATGATAAGAGTAGAACTGTGTAAACAGGAGGAGGATTTTAGAAAAACAAATAAGAAACACAAGCAGGATGACCTAAAAAACTGGATTATGATTAAATTATACAAAACATAGTTGATTTATTAGAGGGGAGATAAACAAGGTCATGGGTTGTTTCCCTTACTTGTCCCAGAGCCCCACTGACGGCAGTTTTTTAACAATCTGTGTAACCTTGAGCAGCAGTGCTGAAGTACTGACCTTGTCACGTCTTTCCAAAATATAATTAGGACCTTTAGCAAATACCTCAGCTGTCACAGAGTGTGCACACCAACTCTTGGACCGAGATACTGAGACTCTGAAGAAATGTGACCTTGGTCACATGCTTGACACGACCCTGCTTTTAAAACCTTTACAACCACCAGTCTCATCGATTCCAGGTGGATTCTTGAACTTTTTAATTCTTCTAGGAGGAATTTCACCTTTTATTAAAAAGTTGTTGTTGTTTAAGCCTCAGTGTTTAAACATTTAGATGCAAACATAACAGAAAATTTAGTTACCTCACTCACTACTAAATGTTGATGTCATTCCTACATGTCTTGCCACAATATCCCTCCACTTTTTATCTACTATTTTATGCATCTATTTACGTACGCCGGTTTAGCACAGCTCCTCCAACAATGACTGGGTGCACCGGTGATGTTAGCGTCAGCGTTCACTCACCTAGCAGCGGGACTTTGTTCTGCAGGAGCTCGTAGTAGCCTGAGGTCAGAATACCCACTGGGTTACTGGGAATGAACCGTCCCTCCTTCACCAGTCGCTCACAGGTTCTCATTAAGGTGGCAGAGAACTGAGACGGGTCAACGCCATAGTCCCGCCAACCGCCTACACCGTCCGCTACACCTGATTGAGAAAACAGGGTTATACATATATATACACCATGTTGCTGCATAAAAAACAGCTTTAACCAGTATTTACAAATCCAACCTGTTTCTGATAATTAATGAGCAGTACCTAAAGTTAGCTTTGTAATAAACCTTTGGAAAGGTACTAAAATAAAATATGGCATTTTTACAAGGGTGTTTCTGCTGTCCATCTACCACTTTAATGAGTAACATATCCATCTTAGTTATTTTTTATTGATCATTCTATGTTGGTTGTGCTTTGGGGACTAGTACAGCAGTTTAACCATCTCTGGTTGTTTTACATGCTTTCTAAATAAAGTTGATTTGATCTGTCTTTGTAAGTGCTAAAATTTGCAACCAAGGCACAATAAATCAAATAATGTTGTTTGATGCTGTTTTGGGAAAAATGAAACAAAAAATGCTGATAGATCTTCCATATCTGAATCAGCAGGTAAAAGGCATTTTTACTGTTCCCCCGTTGTACTTTTCTTTTACTGCTGTGTATGGGATCTTGTCTTCTGTCCTTTAGAACATGTATGTTTATTGTCTGCTGCTGTGACAAAACTACCTCCCTCATAGATGAATAAAATACCTATCTACAGTACTTAATTACCAATATTGGAAATCAGTATTGTTCCACCAGAATGCTGAAACACTAATGAGCACACCATTTCAGGATTGCACATAGGAGAACAGAACCAACTATTTGTTAAGCAAATCACAGCTATCTGAGTCTATTTGAAACCTAAAATTGAACAAAGCAGTATTAAACTGATCAGTTTGATTAGACTGTTGTTCAACACGGAATACACTTGAAGGCAACGGAGAAAACATCAAATTGGGTGTGGGGGATTTCTGTTAGTTATTCCACAGCTGCATCTCTTTGTTATGAGTCACCTCAAAAAGAAACCAAACGCAAACCGGATCCTGTCAATCCCCAGAAATTCACTATTTCACTGCAGGGAACGCACACAATCTACACGACTGCACGCAGGACTGGACAGAGTGCTTGAAAACGACTAAAATTCATGGTTAAAAGCCACGTGGCTCGTGTTGTAGCTCGAGCCGGTGAGGACAAAACATCCAGCGAAGCTAGCGGGAGGCTAACAGAGCTAGCAAACATGGCCGCCTCCACGCTCAACCATTCTGACCTTTGCGAGACATTGTTCGGTCTGAACGTTTTAACCTCACATTTCAGAGTCATTTACATGTTCAGTGGAGTTAAATTTTAAATATTTTATCTTAGGAGTTTTGAATTTTTACGCTGTTGCTATACATTTCTTACAAAGCTAATCTGGGTGAAAGGTCGTTGGGCGTTAAAAGACCACATTATCAATGATGGATATTACTGCGGTTTTGTTTCTAAACGAATTATTAGAATATACCTTGCAAATTAAGTAATTTAACTAACACCGAGCTGCTATCAATTAGAGGTATAAAGTTGAGGGAAACACTCATATGAGCTGCAGTGAGTTACAGCTCTGTCTGGTGGGGGTTGTTGTGTTTTCGTCTGAGGGGTCAGTACGCACGTGCAGATGATTGAAGGTCACCCGAGAGGATGATTAACATTTCTTACCTAAAACATCGGCCGACCTGTGCCGCGCTATGAAGCAGGCATCATCTCCATAACACATCCCTTTCTTCAGGATCCCCTTGCGAAAGTCTTTACCGAAGCCATAACTGGCGCTGATCAGGCTGTAGTCCCGACCGTCCGTCTGAGAGAGTCCGCCCAGGACAGCCCTGGCTACGAGTCTGCCATAAGACAGTACGGATAACATTCCCTAACAAGGAGAAAGCCGGTCTTGATAGAGCCAGAACACGACGTCCCACTTCGTTCCCTCTCTCCGACCAGTCCAACCACACGCCTGTGTCTGCCTTCCGGCGAATGTTCGGACCAAGCCAAGGCTAGTTTTTCTGTCCGTCCATGAGACACCGACAGGCCCGCTGCTGTGAAGAAAAATACCGGTCGCGTTGAAGTGTCGCAGTTCGTCCAAACGTTTCCGCGTCCCGTCTATGTCTCGAGCGTGTGTTCCACGGCTGCTACAGTTCCTCCACTGGGCTCCCTTCGCACCGACATGTTGCTACCGTACACTGCGAGTACATACGGGACAGTTTACAACCGTGATGTCAGAGCCGCGTGCGTGAAGGTGGCTCCCATAGATATAGAAAGACTAGATAAGTCATACCCGCTGTTGGCCAATGGAGACCGACGTCCTCACACGGCGGCCA
>JAUBOC010000037.1:15217175-15228604 GCA_032275365.1 Anablepsoides cearensis | reverse complement strand
ACCGTCCTAAGATGGCCGCCGTATGAGGACGCCGAAAACTCCGTTATGACTTATCTAGTCTTTCTATATCTATGGTGGCTCCTCCCAGAGAGGAAAGAGAGCAAGGACGAAGAAGACATTTAATATAGCAGGCCGTTGTAACATATAATCAAGCCACTGGGTTAGCTTCAACTTGGTTTATTTTATTTACTGCCAATTCACAACAAAGGTCTACGGATACGAAAGAGGATTAGTACGGAAGAGAATTAGGGCCACTGAGAAAAAAAAAAAAAAAAGAATTCTGACTTTTTTCTCAGAATTCTTACTTTTATCTCAAATTCTGAGATGAAAGACATAATTTTGTGAAGAGTCAGAATTCTAATCGCAGAATTCTAAGCTTAAAGTCAGAATTTTGACTTTGATCTCAGAAATCTAAAATTAGGAGAAAAGAAGTCAGAATTCTGTGATAAAAGTCAGAATTATGAGATTGAAGTCAGAATTCTTTAAAAAAAATCAGTGGCCCTAATCCTCTGCCATTAAAGTAATCTCAGGCCACACCATAAAAGAAACAAATAAGCCTAAATGATAAATTCAGTTTTGATTCAGATTAACCATTACTCAAGGCTCTAACATAGGATGGATGGACAGATGGCTTTCACAGCTCTTAGGAAAAAGCTGTCCCTCATCCTTATATCATGCTGTCCCTCATCCTTATATCATGCACACACAAAATATGGTCTACTGAGACACATTTCCCAGACAGCAGCGGCGTTTTCTATACCAGGATCCCCCAAACAGCATTAGCTTCTGGTCGGGGACCCCCTTTGCAAACTCACAAACAATGCCACAAAATATTTAAAGAAACATCTACTTTTATCATTTTTTTCCTCACTTTTATTCACTATTCAATAATTATTACATTTGTTTATCATGAGAATTTTATTTACTAACATGTTTTAAGCACCACATTGTTTTACCACTGATTTTTTTAACAAACCGTTGACAAATATAAGAAATCAAACTTCTTTTAAGCTCTTTTAAATAATATTTCAGCACATTCCTATAAATTATGTATTAAAATGACTGAAAAACAGATTTGATGATCATGATTTAAAACATTTATTAAATTTACTTTTTTTATTTTTGTTTTATTTACTCTCCAGCTTAGGCCCTCCTAGCACCATCAGCAGCTAAAAGCCCTGGCCTTCCCTGCCAACGTAAACTGAGTCTAGTTCATCTCCACATAGATGTATATTGTCAAAACTCTCCTGGGGAAATTATAGTCTACAATGATAATATTGCTAATCATGTAGTCTACACTTGTTTTCTGAACGTTTGACTGGTGACCGACGTATCTCCAACAACACGGAGCTAAGTTAAAATAGCGATTAACAATGAGTATAAATTACCACCTTTATCGACATTTACCGGTAATAATGTTTAAAAGGACCCTGAAAACGTGTTTGTGTTGTCAAGTCTCCTGGGGGGTGGGTGGGGAACTCTATCAAAGTGTTCCCGCCTCCCGACCACTTCCCAAACGGTGCTTCCTGAACCGCAAAACAAGCGCATCCCGACCGGACGAAACCATCATATTAGCGGTGAGCTCAGACAGCATCGTCGGGTCGCTGAGCGGGGAAGGACAACAAACGCAGTTTCACGGAATTAAACGCTAAAAATCCACCAAATCGCGGTGAGTAATACAAAAAATTACAGTCGTATTTAACGAGAATGTTGTCACGTTAGTAACGTCTTGACGAGAAATTATACTTATAGCGACGCTGGTCTGTTTTGAAACGATTTTTTTTTTAAAACGATAAAGCTAATGGACATATGAGGTAATGACGTCGTGACGGTGGGGAATCGGTGGTAGCAGGTTGACAGCGGACAATAATGTCATTTTTATAACAATATTTCTTTTTGAATGAACCAAAGCATAGAAAAATAACGGGAATAATCTGATTTATCAAACCTAGTTAGACAGAACCAGCCTTTTTTCCTGTTTTCCATTAACCCAAGTGACTATTTTATTGGCTATACAGTTAATTATTATGGCTTGTTGACTGATAAATATAAGAATACACCTATTAGTTTGTTGAACACATAATATAATAAAAACTGGGCCAACAATTTGAGATTATTAATTGTTTATTGATACTTTTTTCTCTTAAGGTCATGATGGGGAGGTTATATAAGGTGGGGCTTTTGTCTCTTCTTATTTTGTCTCTCCTGAACACTGAACCAACATGGGCTAAAAAAGGTGGTAGCAGTAGCAGCAAGAAAACCTCGTCAACAAAGTCAACTGGAACAAAAACATCAAGTTCTCAGCCAGGAAACTACCCTCGACAGCCCCAGAGCCCCAATCGCAACCCAAACCCGTATCCCCCTGGAGGAAGTTACCCTCACCCAGGAACCGGCAACACCAATCCGGGTGGATATCCCAGGCAAAACCCAAGTTACCCAGGAGCTGGTAGCTACCCAAACCAGAACCCTGGAGGTTATCCCGCAGGTGGATATCCTGCAGGTGGAGGATATCCTAATCAAAACCCAGGGAGGGGTAACTATCCTAATCAATACCCTCCTGCTGGAGGCTACCCTGCAGGAGGCAGCAACCCCAACCAAAATCCAGGCAGAGGAGGATACCCAAACCAGTATCCAGCTGGTGGAGGGTACCCAGCAGCAGGTGGCAATCCTAACCAAAACCCGGGCAGAGGAGGATACCCCAACCAGTATCCAGCAGGTGGAGGGTACCCAGCAGCAGGTGGCTATCCTAACCAAAACCCAGGCAGAGGAGGATACCCTAACCAGTATCCAGCAGCAGGTGGCTATCCTAACCAGTACCCAGGAGGAGGTGGTTACCCAGTCAGGACTGGAAGTACAGGACAGGGTTGGGGAGCTCCTGCTGCAGGAGGTTACCCCTACGGTGGAGGAGTTGGCGGCTACCCTAACTGGAACCCGAATAATAAGATCCTCAGCCCCAGGTTTGGTGGAGGAGGTTATGGATACGGAGGCTACGGCAGCATGGGTGGGTCCCCTTTCTCTCGCTCTGTACAGAACATGGGATATGCTCCAAAGTCCACAGGTTTTGCCAAGAAAGCCATGATGGCAGCAGGCGTTGGCGCTGTGGCCGGAATGGCGGTTGGGTACGGACTGGGGCGCTTCCCTCGGCCACACTTCAACTTCCACAGCCCGCAAGAAGAATATTACTACAACAATTACATGTACCAACGCTATGGCACCAAGTCAACGGATCAGAAAGATTACGGACGGGATTACGTCTACAAGCCGCCGCCACGGGCAGAGACTTATGAGAACTTCATGAAGCGCTGCATGAATAGGACCGACCTCCTGAAAGATCAGGGCAGCAGCTCATCCACTCCTAAAAGTGGCGATGATGCGGAGAATAATGACACGGTCAGCATCGAGGAAATCGGGTACCCAGCCCTAATCGACCAAGTGAAGTCCCGACGCTGTGTGGAGGAGTACATGGCCTACTCTGAGCGATTCTTGCAGGAAAAAAAGTTTGAGCCACAAGTCCAGCAGTCGCCTAATAGCAGTTCCACGAGCTTCGGGGTGATTCAGCTTTTCACTTCCTGCCTTGTGCTTCTGTCCAGCATGCTCGTCCTGCAGTGAGGAAGAAAAGAAGCTCTCCTTTTACTGATGTCCTAAATGGATTTCCTCTGCCTCCTATTATATCTGCATGTTCAGGAAAAGCGTATGTATCTTCACAGTCTAAACATTAACTGTGTGCTTTGACATAATAAAACCAGGTTATGTTGCTGCAGAAAACTGGCAAACAGTAACAGGATTGTTTCATGTTTTTACAACCTTAAGAAGTCTGATTTGAAGGGCAGCATTCAATTTAAAACGCTTTATAGACTTATTTTTGTGTTTTAGTTAATGCTCTTTGATCATGTTCTTTTCATAATTCAAATCAACCAAATCTTTTATTTAAGAGTGGGAACTGGATGCTTAGAAAGACCATTCCAGAAGACAATATTAGATAATAATCTGTTTTTTCCACTTGAGATAAAAAATATTCTTTTTTAATAAACGGAAAAACAATCTGCATGGTTTGCCTGCATCTTGTTGATTTTTTGATAAAGTGGTAGCCATTTGAAGGAGGTGGCTTTAACATTAGCATATACCCAAGATGATTCATAATTATAGTGACAGCATTTTATTATAAGAAGCTTTAGTCGCCATACAGTTATAATGTAATAAGCGTTCAAGATAAACGATGAATGTTCTGGATGCCACAGCTGTAGGAAAATAGTTGAAGCAGATTTTTGGTCTCAACTGCCTCCCCAAAGCACCCAGACTCAACATCTTGTGACTCTTAAAAGTCCAGCCCTGAGGCGGCGTTTCCTGTCTGTTCTAAAAGTCATCTGTTAATAAGACTGGTAGAAAAAGAGCTTTGATTAGCTGAATGTCCAGAATACAGCTTTGTAAATAGCTGCAAAACAAGAATATTTGGGAAGAGAGAGAGAGAGAGGGAACCCTCTGATCAAAGGGAAAACATCAAAATACTAATCTTCATAACTCTCACTGCAGAATTACAACGAATAAAGTTTGAAATTTACCTTCGATGCTTCAAACATTTTAGGAAATGTGTCAAAATGGAACGATTGACTCACATCACTTTCCCTGAACCCCTGCATGTAAAAAAAATCCTGATGGGAAAAAAAGAGACATCAGGTAATCCTGCTGTTTTGTGGACTCTAGTTGACAATAATCTGATGCTTGTTTATTAGCTTGTTTTAATCTGCCACTCTTACAGTTACTGTATTTGTCATTACTGCTGATTTCTTACTGCTGGGTAAGAGCGGAAGATCCTGGATGAAACTCAATCCTTCCTGCTCTGTTCTGATTTTGACAAGGTATCTTCTCATCACCTGTATCCTCCTGCAGCACAGTGAGATAGCCAAATGTCAGGTTTTGTTGACTTTGTAAATACTTGCTTGTTTTTAACTCTAACTTTTTACTCATGGTGTATGCACACGGTAACTTTCATTAAGATTTTATTTGTTATAAAAACACCCCCACAATGATCTTTCGTACAGTTCCAGTTTAATTTGGTTCATTCTGGCCGTTTTAAACTTCATGTTGAATCCACAAATAGATTAGAATATCTGTAAAGTGCACTTATTTCCCTGCAGAACTGAATATTCTGTAATAAGTGTAGATGTCTGGATGAATTTTAGTTTTTATTTTTTTTCCATGTAAGTCACACTTTCTAACAGCTACTGATATGGTTTGTAATGGATGTTTATGTGTTTAATAAAATAAATTCCAACATAGTTTCTCTGTCTATTTCATACAATTTTAAAGTCAAATTTGACACAGGTCTAACATTGTTCTAATAAATCTAACTTGTTAAATGTTAAAATAATACAGTATAAAGGCTGCAGTTTACAATGGGTGTTTTTTTTAACACAAATGGGACCTGTTTTGTTTACAATTTTGTAGATTTGGACAGAAATTTTAACTTCATTTCGGTGCTTTTTAGGTAGACACTAAATAGTTTTGTTTAAAGAAAAACTGTTGAAATGACCAGAAGAAAATTGGTTCGGGTATTAAAAATAATCATAAATATAGAGATAAATGTAAAAGTTGCTGTATCGTCCACACACATTTAATGATGATACTGGTCAATTAAATCCATTTTCTGCTTTATTTCAATTATATTTTTTATAATATCCTAATTTATTGCGTTGCAATAAGTTTAATTTATCCATTGATAATAAAATAGCTTTTTTATTTATCAGGCATCTGGTTATTTTACACGTAAAATGATGCAAAAAATCATAGAAATGTCCCAGCTATGAAAAAATTTAGGTCAAACCAAACTGAAGATTGTGATGAACACTGAGAAGGCTTGTTCACAACTTTATTTCACTTATTATTGGTTACATTATTTATTGATGATCCAGGTCATTAAAGGAACCACATGTCCAAGAATGAGAAAGCTGTTTCCATTAGCCGGGGCAGCTCCTCTACTGAAGACTCTCCTCACAGGCTGGTTGGATCTCTGGTTTTCCTGGTAATAAGCTTCTTGTTGCCCAGAGGCGGCTGTCTTCCGGCCGTAATGCTTCCCAGTTCCGTGTTTTGGCTTCCCGAGGAACCCGAGGCCGTACCCGGTGCCCGTGCCACCCAGCATGCCGGCTGCTGCTGCCCCCGCCCACTTCAGGCCCTGCTTGGAGAGGCCTCGGCCCTGGGAGGGGGACTCTTTGTCGCCGTTGCCTTTCCCACGACCCTTGGAGCTGGCCCCTCGCTTGGCGTACGCGGCCGGGCACAGAGCCGCCACGAGCAGCAGCAAAACCCAGAAGGAGAGAAGCCTCAGCTGGGCGGCCATCAGGAGAGCTGCACACGGCACAAAACAGGGAGCAAACCTGTAAACAGATGAACTTTAATGCTGCCGTTATAAGAAAATGACACAATATAGTGGATGTTTAACAATGAGGGAGGCAGGATGAAAAGTGTTGGCAGCGGTTCAAACTGGTTTATTGTTCCAAAGTCACACGGTCACACAAACACAACAGACATCCAGAAGCATCTGTTAACACAAGGATTAGCTGTGATGCAGATTCCTCCTTTTCAAAATGCTTTTTTATTCATTCTGCTTTTGATCAACAATATATTTTTATATTTCACATATATAGTGCAAGAAACCTTACAAACAACATTGCAACTAATGTAAAAACAAAGTTTACATTAAAAAAGTAAAATGAATGTTATTAAAAAATATATATATATTGTCAGAGTTTTTACATTATCAGCCTTACATCGTCATGCCTTACTCAGATGTTCTTATCAATCCAAGTTCCTGTTTCTCATACTTATTGCTGAGGAAGTTATTCTTATCTATGCATACAAAGAACATCTGAGTAAGGCATAAAGATGTAAGGCTGATAATGTAAAAACTCTGACAAATATTGCTAATATTTTCTAAATCGTGAACCACCTTTCAATAAAAGCTTTCGATTTTTTTATAATAAAGATTTCATTTTAAAACTTTTCTATTCAGACTAAGACATTTGAGTATAAAATTGACAAAAATGAACCTTTTGTGTGTGAAACAGATTTCAGCACTCACCTTTGATTGATCCAACAGTTAGGTTATGAAGCTGAAGCAGCAGATTTTTGTCAGACCTCTTCACTTCCAGAGCAGCAGAGCAGCATGTTGCTTTTTTACCATCATTTCTATACCTTCATCCAACAGCTGCTGTCTCCACCCCTCCAAACAAACCTCTGCTCTCTGCTGCTGGTTCTAGATGATCCATGAAAGACCAGAACGGCTTCAATGTTTCTGCTGATGGCGAGGTTTCGAATAAATGTTGTCTCCCAATACTGAGAGCATTTAAAACCTGGTTCAAATCAGATTACTGTCCACATTAAACCGTCTTCTACCTGCTTTAGACTTTTATTTTAGGGGATGAAAAAAACCCAGCTTTAACTATATAACAGAGCTTTTAAATTGTCTTATGAGAAATGATGGAGTAATAGTCATTTAGTTATTTTTACTTCTCCCTGCATGGTGAGCGAACTCACACACATGATTTAGTAAATGTTTTTCTCCTGATGCCTTTCTTCTAATCTGCCTGAACCTGCAGCCTCACGTTAAGACTGCAACACTGACCGAGCTGCAATCATAAACCCAAATATTGTGACAGTTTGGCACTCAAACTGTACCACACCAAGGTTTAGCTCAGGATCTCTACAATTCACTAAAAATGTAGCAAGATTTGAGTTGATGCCAAAACTTTGTTTGTTGTACATCCCATAATTACCTTCTGAGAGTTTCATTAAAATCTGTTGTGTGGCTCATGATGTATTTTGCAGACAAAATTGATGAAGTTTAAAGCTAAATATTTTTTTGTTTAATGTGTAGCCTTCAGAGTTATTGCTGAATAGGATTCTCAGCTACTTTCACAGCAAATTTAAGCCTGACATCAATAAAAAAATGACTGATTTGGAGCCATTTTTTGTGTTTGCTGAGTTTGATAAGCTGTGGCAAACATCTTTGCTTAGTTTATGATACTAATCAAGATCAGGGTTTAGATCCAGGATATCTGGCTGAATGTGTAATCTTGAGTGTCACTGCTCTGAAACTCAATAGTAGTGACTAAAAGTGAATAACCTCCTAAATTAAAATACTTCTTTTTATTTGCATGAAATAGAAAAGTGAAGTGTGGACAACAGATATACAGCTTCTCGTGTGAAGAATCTGTTTTGTGTCTCTGGGTTTTAAAGGAGTGTTTTTTAGGACGATCTGTGGACAAGTAGAACTTTGTTGAGCTGAACTTCAGTAAAACAGTGAGTCATGCTGGTAAACAGCTGCATGATTCAAGTTTCTGTTTTTATCCAGATTCAGTGTCGCACAGAGACAAGTCACAGTTTTTCAAAATTTGTTATGATCAAATTTAATTACTGGGTTTATTTAGTTGATTATTCTAATAGAGGATGTTGCAAATAAAATTTTATTAATGTGGGAAGAATAAACAATTTCCTCTGTCTCTGAGGTTAGGATGAAACCCACTAATCAATACAAAATGCATTACAGTGGGCATTTTTATGTTTGCAGTTTTTAGATCGACACAGTTCATAGCACACTTTTGTTCCCTTTAACTGCTTTAAATTTCATTTTCATTTTTAATTTCAGGGAAACACTCCTGCTCATCTGGCAGCGGTAACACTTCTTTACATTTATTATACGTGCAGAAATAAAAGTGTAACTTTTCATGCACAAAAAGATTAAAAAACAAAACGTTGGTTTAAAAGGTAATTTGAATTGGAGTGAATGCTGCACATTTCTACACATTTCCAGTTTGGAAAAATAATTGTGTTCACTTGTTTTCACTGTATAAACATGTGTCCTTTTGTCTTTTGTGGCCTAAACTCTCCTCTTGATTGACATTCAGGCCCGCAGGTTTGGAGCTGGAAGCATTAAAAGGTGTTACTGATCCAGATTTCTTTATAAACACTAGATGACGTTCTCAAAGAGCTGCATGGAAGCCATTATGTTTTCATCCTGCCAAGAAAAAAAAAATAACAAGGAAACAATAAGAAACAACTTAATCACCCAATTACTGTTTTGTAAATGTTCTCAGTTTAGAATTTACCTTTTGGCAGGTTTCTATGAATTCATCGATTGTCACGACTCCATCCCTGTTTCGATCCATTTTCTGAACAATAAAGGACAAATTTTCACATGTATTACTTTTAAGGATAAAAAAGGATGAAAGTTTAAGAGCTAACCAAGCTAATATAAACATAATAACTCCACAGAATGTTTTTCATGGACCAAAGTAAACAAGAAGCAGCGCCCTAAATAGTAGGAGTGTGTGTTGGCACCCCCTGATGGATGCCAGAAAAAAAAAACACGTCCAAGTCATCAACATAAGGAAATACGTGCCCAGTCCTGGTCCATGAGGTCACACTATCCTGCAGGTCTTCAGGTTGTGTAGAATCTTCATTCATATCAGGTGTGCCAAAGCAGAGGAACGTGTAAAACATGCAGGATACTGGCCCCAGAGGACCAGGATTGGGCAAAGCGGAAGCCAAAGTAGATGCGAAGTCCCCACAGGATGGTCCCAGCCCTGTTAAGTCCATGTTTACCACACAGAATTACCCTTATCAAAATAAACCTCAGATAATTACTTTCAGATACTGACCTTGTTGATTTATGTAGTTTGCTTCTGTGTGTTCAGCTGTTTTAAAGCTCCCATGCTTCTTGTCTTAGACTAATGGTTGGTGTTGGGGTCAAATTGATTGAAAAATAAGCCTAATCTCTGTCACCTACCATCAACCAAACTGGGGTTGAATCAGTAAAATCTAGAAATGCAAAATTTAAAAACCACATAAATGTGAGGTTTTACCTGAAAGAATTTCTCCACGTGCTCAAAGGGCGAGTCATCACGTACGCTGGGTAACGTATACCTGCCCATCATGTCATAAATCGATGTCATTATTGCCAACATTTCCTGCAGGAAACAAATACAAACACAGAGTCCATCTGCATGAACGAAGTCACCACTGCTAGTTTTAGTTTAGTTTTTCCCATCGACTGTACCTCCTTAGTAATGTAGCCGTCCTTGTTGATGTCATACAAGTTAAAAGCCCAACGAAGTTTCTCTGTGACAGAACCTCTGAGCAACACAGAGAGTCCTAACACAAAGTCCTGTGGATGCAGTTTAAATAGGACTTATTGACTTTCTTTAACTGATAATGAACCATATATGGTTACAACATTCACTACTGATGTACTCACTTCAAATCGGATCGAACCATTTCTGTCCATGTCGAAAGCGTTGAATAAGAAATGTGCGTACGTGGTCGCATCTGAAAACAAATGTTGAGTAAAGGATAGAAATGTAACAGCAATGGGATCTACTTTTTTGTTTTTACTAAATCACTTCTCTTTTCTTATAGACCCCGCATTCATATTTTTATTTGTGTTGTGAAGACAGATAATTTTACCTCCTTGTGGGAAAAACTGTGAGTAGATGGATTTGAATGTTTCTTCATCCACCAACCCACTGGGACATTCCTGATGATGGATAAACAGAAAAAGAAACCTATTTGGACATCATAACTTACAGATTCAACCCTTGCAAGCTTTTAAGATTACTAAAATATATTGTTTCATTAATGCTGTAAGGTATCATTGTAAAAGAAAAAAAGTAATTCTGCATTTTAAGAAAAATATCAGCTGTTCAAACACTTAAGAAGTTATTTTCCTGCCCCTGACAGTGCTGACTGTTTTCATACATTTTTGAAGCCTCTGTAAAGCGACTGGAGTTCCTTCCTGGTGAACTGGGTCTGGGCTTGGAGCTGCTCGAGGCCCTCAGGCTGGTGACGCACCATGGAAAGTTCGAGGTCAGTGTCGTTGCTGTCTGTTAGACAAAAAACAGAGAACATGGGAGAAAAAAAAGGAGGAGGAAAAGAGGGAGGAAACAGCAATAAGACAAGAAAGGAAAAAAAAAAAGAAAAAGGAGGACTGGGGAGGACTGCAACATACTGGAAAATCAAAATGATCACAAATGTAAATAAAAACACCCACCATCTTTACAAAAACCACATAAATTTAAAGCCAGAGAGTAGAAATTGCAGAAGGAAAAGAGGGACAAGGGTGAGAGATACAGCAGCGTGAGCAGGATGAACAGTTTCAGACATGAACATGACATTAAAACACGTGAGAAAGAGGAAGATGTCAAATTTAATAAAAGGAAAAAATAGGCAAAGGCAAAAAACATATAAGAAAGAATTCTACAAAAACTACAACAGGCCATGCCGAATAGTTTAAAAGTTTATAAACCTTTAAGTCACAAATCACCTCATGTCATGTCATGTCATGTCATGTCATGCCATGTCATGCCACATACAGGTGCTGGTCATAAAATTAGAATATCATGAAAAAGTAGATTTATTTCAGTAATTCCATTTAAAAAGTG
>JAUBOC010000037.1:15163944-15182416 GCA_032275365.1 Anablepsoides cearensis | reverse complement strand
CAAACATTCACATGTCATTATTATTAACTGGTGTTAGATCGTAACAGGTAAAGGGTAAAGAAAATTGCTTATTTCTTACAAGTTATTAGTTGAAAAAAGGAAGCATCTCTCAGCTCCTCTGATTTTCAGATTGCTTACCTAAAGTTTTATTTCTAAGTTGTGAGACTGTTGAATATTAGAAATGAGTCAACATATTTAGTATTAGGCTCAGATATGCCATAACTTCAGTTTTCACAATGACAGAAGTCTTCAGTTCTACACATTCCTAGAAGAGCTGTTTTGCTCTTTAACACATTTTTTTTTCAGTTTCACACATTAAATGCAGATAATGTAAAGAACATGTTTTCAATAATTTGCAGAGTTCATGTTTGGACCACTGTGTGGCGCTGACGGATAAGGTCCAGAATCATTTTCTACAGAATTGAAGAAAACAAAGAGAAGCATGTCCAAGAAGTGTTTCCAAAAAAACAAACAGACAAAAAAAAAACATTTCATCCTCACTGTCAGATGAAGGAAACAGTAAATCACTCACCAACATGTGTGTTTTTATTGTCATTCACACTGGTGTTGCTAAAGTGACTGGAGTGTGAGGGAAGATCCTGAGACTCCCTCCTCCTCTGCTGATGTGGAGCTGCTGCAGCTCAGATGGGACTTTAATCCAGAGAGAGGAGCAGTTGATGCCATGGAGATCCCTCGTCAGTGGATGGTCGTCCACGCCAGAGCGCTCTGAGAGAGAAGACGACAGGAAAACTGCAGCTGGATGATATTCATATCTATATTTCGCCTCACTTTGGTTGTCTTAAACTCAGGGTGATGTTCCAGTTCTGCAGACAGACCCAGCTCTGTGTGGAACTGGGAATCCTGGTGGGGATCCTGGTGGTCGTTGGTTCGGGGCAGGTTTATGAGATGAAGGAGCCGGGGTCATCCTGCTACGGAGGATTTGACCTCTATTTTGTTCTGGACAAGTGAGTTCTGCTGTTTTACCTCTCAGGAGAGGAAGTTTTACACTGAGTTTGGTTTGATACCCCAGATTTAAACATCTTATGGAAAAATAGATTCAAACCTTCCAGTTAGAGTTCAAATAGTTTAAAATATCTGATTGTAGTTCTTGACAAATATTAGATCTGTGAGTGAGATAAAATATGCAGATTTGTAAAAGAATAATAAGTTTGCATTTGAAGCAGTTTATTTTAATTATAGTGATTTGCAAAAAAGTATTTTGGGCAACAGCTCAGAGTTTATATTTTTGAGCAGCAGAAAATATCAATAATAGTGAAAATGTTCTGTGGAGTTTGCAGAAATCAAAATTTCTGCAAGATGCTCAGAAATTTACAAACAAATAAAACAGAGTTGTTTCAAAATTAAAGCACTCCTTTACTGAATGCATATCGCCTCCCACTATCCAGACCACTTTAAAGTGCCTGTGACATCAAATTTTTGCATTAAATATGAATGCATTTTTGGAAAGACAACATTGATAACATATTGCAAAAATAATTTTACACTGCTGAGATGAACAGTTGTTGAGATATTTGCATGTGAAGTTACAGGAAGTGATGTCAAAGGGGAATGTCTGCATGTAAACAGAGCGTTGCTACAAGGTTAACAACACAGGCTGTAGAGAAGAAGCTGCTGTTTCTTTAGATTATTTTGAGTCACTAACAAAGAGATGAAGAAGTGTCAGCTCAAATTGTATCGTTACAATAAAAAAAGAAAAACAGTTTCATTTCTTAAAGAATTCCCCTTTGATGTCACTTCCTGATTCACTTTGGCTGAGCCAAATTCTGACGAAAATCTGCCAGTTTTGTGACAAAATTGGTGTTTATTATACTAATTTTCCTAAATATAAAGATGTTTTTTTGACTTTTTGTATTTGAGTGAGATGCATGGCACAGACACTTTAAGATCTGTTTATTTGAACATTATAGTTTTTGGGGGTCAGATCCTAAAAATAACATTATTTGAAATGTCACGTGATATTTTGCGTGATTTGTCAATGCTTGAAAAATGTGTTGCAAATGACTCTACAACTCCAAATTTGAGCTCAATATTGGTAAAATTCAGGGTTCAAGATGTTTTTGTGTAGGCTAAAGTCAGCTTTTTTGTGTACCTGAATTTGACTAAAATCCATCCAGTGGCTCAAGAAAAGGGGTCTGATTACCAAGTGATTAAAAAAAAAAAGACGTGAAACATCATAGCATGGATTGGGGGCTATCCTCAGTCACTATACCTCACAAAGGTTTATCTCAATATCTGTCAAACTGGCTGAATTATAGTTTGCTGAGATTGCTTTGCTGAGGCGGCCATCTTGAAGTAGGTTGACTTCAAGAAGTTACAGATCAACATCTAAAGATTACTTTCCATTAGATTCAGTTGAGATGAATACAGTACAGATTAATGCACACAGACATACAGGCAAGTTTATATTTCAATCTTTATTAAAGCTCTTCAATGACTTTCATTCATTTCCAGTAATTTCTATAGTCGAACCCTAAACCCCAACTCAAAAATGGAGCTCTAACAAATTAGGACTGGTCTTTGGCCCCCATAAAAACTATTGGTCTTGACAATAAATGGTCCTAAAAGCTAACAAATACAAGCACACAAACATTTTGTGTTTTGCTGTCTCCAAGAGGACTTTGCATTGACTTCCATTTATTTTTCATTAATTTCTATAGCCTAACACTGGAACCTAAACTCCCCCTCAGTCATTTGAAGTTATGGGGTCTGAGCTAAGGGGATTATTGTATATTTTGGGGAAATGAGCCTTGCAAGGTCATGCTAGAACACAAACACACAAGAAAAATCATAATTTTGTCACTGTCAGTGGAAAGCAATAATTATTCCTAATTCTTAAAACATCTAGCATAATTTAAGCTATGAAATCATCGTTGTGCAACTTTCCTCATCAAACACAAAATCAGATTGCTCAAGTTTTTGGACAATAAGGAACAATAAGTTTTAAATTACACTCTTATGATGTTAACATGAAGCTCCAGAGCAGGTTATTTGTCACACGCTCCGTCGCTGATTTAAAGCATGTTTCTGTCCCTCACTTCTTCATCTGCCATGTGTTTATACAATATGTGAAATGATAAAACGCTCTGCGGGGACGTCTGCTGTCAAACAGCGGCTGTAACTCTCTGACAGGAGCAGCTTTCCTTAGCAGAACCCTTTCTCCATCAGAGCCAGATGTTCCAAAGATCCGGGCGCTCAGGCTCATCTCTCTCTCTCCTCAGACGGCAGGATAAATGAAAACACACCGGGAGGAGGAGGAGGAGAAGTCCGGTGTGGGAGGAGGTGGAGGCTGTTTTAGTCCCAAATTTCCACCAAATTACTGACATCGACTTGAAATGTTTGCGCTCCTCTGCTGATTTGTTTGTCGAAGCTGCAAACAAACTCTGGACTCAAAGGAACACAACAGAACCAAATGATGCTTCCACTTAGTTTGCCTCCAGATAAACACATGCATTAGCTTTTTTACCTTTAAATGGAAATTATTCTTAAAAAGCTCCTTTTCTGTCCAATATAAAAAGAAACAATTTGATTTCTTAACTGATGAACACAGAAACAACAAACTTTCTTTGTTTTTGTCCTTAAAATTTAACATTTAAGTTGGGTCAACATAATTTAGCTGTATTTTAAAAGTTCTGTGAGCTGAGGCTGATTCAGTGTAATTAAGTGGGTCAAATTCAATTTCTTTGACAATTATTATTCCTATTTTATTTAATTGGCTGCCACAAATAGGTTTTTGATTGTTCCAGTTTGTTTTTCAGGTCTGGCAGTGTGCAAGATTATTGGAATGAGATCTATTACTTTGTGGATCATCTCGCTCAGAAGTTCATCAGGTGTGCTCACACTAACCAACATCTAGAAAATTCAAAGTCATAGCAATCTGAGGTTTTAGTTGTAATTCGTTTTCTGTTCAGTCCTCAGCTGCGGATGTCTTTTATTGTGTTTTCAACGGAGGCACGGATTCTCATGGCTCTAACAGAAGACAGGTGACTCAAACAGCTGTTTTCTAATTAATAGTTTTGGAGTCATGTTTTGTTATGATCAGGGTGTTTTTTTTTTCTTGTTTAATGACCAGAGATAGGATTCGTGCAGGACTGGAGGAGCTGAGCATGGTGGAGCCAGGCGGAGACACCTTCATGGACAAAGGACTTCATAAAGTAATTAAATAAACGTCCCCCGCCCAACATTTTGGCATAAAACCTTTTAAACGAGGCCAATTTAAATTCACAGCCACTGACGCCTCAAACTTTTCCCTCCAGGCCAGTGAACAGATTTACTATGGGACTGGTTATGGTGAGCAAAACCTCTTGTTTTTTATTTGAATGAACTCAAAATGTTAAAAGGGCTTCTTGATTTTATTGGATAAACTCTTTGCTACACAACTGCTTTGTCCTTTAGGCTACAGGACAGCGAGTGTCATCATCGCCCTGACAGATGGAGAACTGAGGAAGAATCAGTTCGATCAGGCACAACTGGAGGTGAAAGAAAAAAAAGAGCATTTCATCCAAAAAGCCAGTGATTTTAATGCATAACATCAAGTCGTGTATTATGTTTTAATTGGCTTGTGCTCGCGAGAGAAGCAGTGAGAGAAAATGCCATTAAATACATCATTTATTAGCTTTTTGTTGAAATGAATGTTCTGAATCAGGCCAGCAGAGCACGTCAGTTAGGAGCCACTGTGTACTGTGTGGGAGTGAAAGATTTTAATGAAACACAGGTAAGTACTGTTTATTATCCAATAGTTAAATTAAACATTAGTTTAAATATATATTTATACTTTTGGCTCATTTATTCCACAGCTGTCCACTATAGCTGACAGTAAGGACCATGTTTTTCCAGTGGATGATGGATTCCAAGCACTACAGGGTGTCATCGACTCGGTAATCTGGATATTAAAAAAAAAAAAAGACAATAAAATTCTCAAAAGCAAAATGTAACTTTTTGTTTTTTCTGTTAGATCCTGAAGAGATCATGCATCGAGATCCTGGCTGTAGAGCCCTCCAGCATTTGTGAAGGAGGTAAAGACACATAAACACGACTACGTTCTGTGTGGCTGAAGCAATAAAATGATGCACTCAAATCTGCAACGTGTAGCAAACACATTATTTCCTTTTTTTAAGAAACCTTCCAGGTGGTTGTCAGAGGAAATGGTTTCCTTCATGCCAGAGATGCGGAAAAAGTTCTCTGTAGCTTTCGCATCAATGATACAATTACTTTGAGTAAGTTTTTTGTGATTTTCTTTCCAACTTGTTAAGACATCTGATTTATGTGAAATAACCTGCAGCTCAGTACAGACGTACTGTTCTTCAGCTCAAAGTCAGAGGTCATCTTTCTCTTTAAAATCTGCTGCTGAATTGCTCCGAGCTTCTCAGAAGAGGAATATCTGAAAAGGAATGTGGATCTCATCAGGGATGAGCCGCTGTCTTTAGCACACGTTAGCCCCTCACCAAGCCAGGACAAATAAACCACAAACGCTCCCTCATTTTTCTTCACTTTCCACACAAAGAGGAAGTCCAGGAATTTGATAACAAAACACTATTTTCAGGCTTGAAACCTCTGAAGTTTTAAAAGTGGAATAAAAAACAAATTCCACTGCATTTTATTCTGTCTTTGTACTAAATGATTCTTTCTGTTTGCAGTGAAGAGGCCTTTAGTGGTGAAGGATACGTACCTTCTGTGTCCGGCTCCTGTTCTGGAAAAAACTGAAACGTGAGTAAATTCTGTTCACGAAATGAAGGATTTCTGCTAAAATTTTGTGCCAGGGTCTCACTCAGTCTTATCTGTCATTAGGTTGTGAACAGGGCAAACGCTAGCAAATTTAGCATCTTAGGCAAGATTTCAGGTGGAGCCGCCTTGTGCACTTTTCTGAATCTCACTGCCAATTTACACACATTTACATTAAATACATTAAATATTTTTTATCTTTAGAAACCAGGTTGTCCAATTAAACTGATTAACAATATAGTTTATTTGAAACAAAACACCAGGAATCGACCTCACACCTGCCAACATGACAGCAACGAGGAACACCTGCTCATGTTAACGAGCAGCTGTGGAGTGAAGCAGTTCTAGAGGGGTGCAGGGGTTTACTGCCCCGGAAAAGGTTGTAAAAGATCAACTTAAAGCTTTGCATTTTCCAGACATTTCAAGAGCATTTTAGTCAAATTAATAAAACAACTGGGGATTAATAAAACAAGATAAAATCAGTATTTTTGTGAAGGTAGAACAATGAAAACCAGATTTTTACTGAACTTTATCTGAGATCAGAACTGAAACTTCCATTATCCTTACTTTGTTTTCTATTTACACACTGAGAACCAGTGCATCATATGATACTTTTATCAGGAAATATCCTCTGCGTCATGTAACCTCATGTAGTAACAAAGTTATTCAAGTTAAAGTTATCTTTAATATCATGTGGGGCAATATGTGTTACAGCAGGAAAAAAACATTAATCAACAATAAATACAGTAAATACTATAAAGGCTATCATGGTATAGACATATCTTTGACATATCTACAACACTCAACAAGAAGTATTTAAAACCACGATAACAGCCGGTAAGAATAAATTCTTAAATCTGTTGGTTCTGCATCTTTTTAAAGCAAATCTGCATCCTGATGGTAAAAGAGAAAACTCTGTGAACAGGGCCTGATTAGGCTCAGCTAAAACTGCCTGAGCTTTCTTAAGGGATCTATTTCTGGAGAGTAGATATATAGTGAAACACTGGCAATATTGCTGCAAAGACTGACAATGTGGTCTACAGACTAAAACAACTATAATCTAATAAAAAGATGTTATAAAAATATTTTTTTTCATCCCCAATTTGTGCTTCCCCCTGGATAGACGACACCCTTAGCATTTGCCTATTCTGCCTGTGCCATGGGCCGGCCCTGGCTGCAACAACACTCATGTAAAGAACAAAACAATCAAACGCAGATGTAAAACCATGACTATAAAATGCACAAAGGCCACAAATAATACTGGTTGTGTTTGAGAAGTGTCACATTAATAAACTGTTTTATCATCTCTGCAGGTCGGCCACTCTTTATGTCAGCATGAATAATGGCCTCAGCTTCATATCCAGCTCTGTCACCATTACTGCCGTCTCTTGTGTGAGTAGAGGGGACAGAAATTCACCGTCAGATGGATACAAGTGGGCAACACAAATCAAGATATTTGTTTTTACGACATTGTTACAGCTTAGAGATCTGTCAAAACATTGTTTGCTCAATCATTTCTCAGCTTTAATCTGTATTTTCATGCATATTTCAGAGTTGCATGCATGAACTGTACTGATCACTGAATGTGGGCAACATGTAATGTTTTGGTTGCAGTCTGATGGGACCATAGTGGGAATCTCTCTGCTCATCCTGCTGCTCCTGCTCACCATCGCTCTGCTGTGGTGGTTCTGGCCTCTCTGCTGCACCGTGGTATGACCCTGCAAAACTCAGCTGGAGGACCAAAACAAAAGCTTTTGCACTATAAAAAATATATAAATATATACATATTATTATTGCTTTGCAGGTGATTCACGAGCCACCTCCTCCAGTAATAGAGGATAGTTCTGTAAGTTTCTCTTGGTTTAGTCATATATATTGATCATCATTTAAATTCACCACAAATAAACACAATTCTCATCTTCAGGATGATGAGGACGGTTTTCCAAAGAAAAGGTGGCCCACTGTAGATGCATCGTACTACGGAGGCCGTGGAGTCGGGGGCATCAAAAGAATGGAGGTAAGTCAGAGAACAAGGGAAGAAATATAGTAAACATCATTCAAAAGCAGCAAACTTTGATATAAATATGGAAAATGATTTTACTTTACAGTGTTATTACCCAACAGCATTACCCACCAAGTGTGGTTTTATGGAAAAGACATCAGTATTTAAGTGTGATTTCTTTAAAAGTGGGTTATTATGTGGTTACATGCTGATGGTTTAAATAGTCACATTTGCACAAAATGTCAAAAATAAAATAAAATCAGAGTCCAATAATGTAAATGAGAACAAAAAATGACTAAAACATCAATTCATCCAGCCAGGAAGTTAAATGTTGAAATAAAAATTAAATTCAGCAGCTTTTATTAAATGAACTCAAATTTTAAAAAACAACAAGCACAAAGTGGAGAAGGAAAAAGTGATTTTAAAAGTTTTATTAAATAAGCTTCCAGAGGGGAAAAGAAATAAGAAGCAAAGCGAAAACAGGAAATAATTTATACTTTTTTTCCACTTCAGGCTAAATATCTTGTTTTCAGGAGGTATTTGTTTATTTTAGCTGCTGTAATCACTAACTTGGTATTTCTCCAATGTTTCCTCCTCTGCTTTCAATAACTGTATTTCATTTGACTGTATTTCCTCACATGTGCATCCCAGCTGAGTGGGAGCATTGTTGCACTAACAGCTTGTCAGCAAGTCTCTCACAGAACTGACTTGATTAACAGAGTTTATTTGACCTCTTTGGTGGGTCGGGGTGGGCGGTACCAGGTAAATACAGCTATAGCCGATGCTTTTTACTTGAAACATCATGTGTATAATAGTGTAAAAATAATTAAATACCTCCACATTACCTACGACACACAATTTGTTTAAGAAAAGACACTAGTGCAAAATAACACCACAGCAACAAAAAATACTTTCTATTACACGTAGACACACTCAAGAGGACTGCAGAGTCAGAACTACTGATTCATTTCTTCACTTTATTTTAGAAAAATACAGTTAGTGCAAATAATGAGCAAACAAAAGTATCAATGTCATTGGATCTGATTGGCATACTTAGATCAATACCTACTGTTGGGGCAAGTTTTCTGTTCATGTTAAAGTTTACTTATGGAAATTTTTTTTTTTCTTAGTTAACCTTCTTTTCTCAGAGTTTACTCCTTGTGTTTTTGGTTATTTTATTTTACTTCCTGTCTCTATCACACCTGGTTTCAATTTCTAATCAGCACACCTGCATTTAATTTCCCAGCACAGCCACGGTTTAAGGCTTGCCTTTGTCTGACTGTGGTCTTCATTTCAGCTGTGGTTTCCTTTGTGGTGTTAAAGTAAAACCTCCCATTTGATGGGAATGTTATAAACAATTAATATCTTACCTGTTGTAGATCCAACCTCAGTTGAACCAATAGTTCAAATGAAGTTCAATTCTTCCTGCATTTATTTTTCTATTTATCTCCGAAACAAAGTAATTCAAAGTTTAATCCACACTAGTGTAAAATATCAACTGTTCATAACTTTAACACTAAACTCCACTTCATAATATCTGAAATAACTTTATAAGACAAATTTTCGCCCTGTTTCTTGTTAGTTGTAGTTCTTTTAAACACCCCTTGCAGCATTTTTACTGTCAGAATAAAAAGCTTATTCTCACAGTCTACATCTGGTCTGTGGCCTGAACTCTAGTAGTTCATTCCTACACTAAATGACAGACATAAAAACCCAAAAAACAAATAACAAGACAATCATGTTTTTGAACTTTGTAAAAAAGACACAGCAGCTGTAAAAAAAAAGCAAGCTTAGAACAGAACTTGCACACTCAGTACAAAAAGATTCAAATCAGCTCGCTGCGATCGAGTAATAGTGATAATTGGTACAAAATCAAAGCTTTGCCATTAACTGGTTTCAGGTTGACGGTAGAAATATGTGGTAAAAGTTTAACGAGTTGAAAGGAGGTGATGAAAGTTGGCACGAAGATCAAACGGCAGGACTACAAAGAGGTGCAGGAATTCTTGAGTTGAGCACGCAAGTCCGCGCCGGATGAAAGCGAGTCACTTTATTGTTGTGACAAACTGTGAGCCAGAGAGAGTTAAGAGGGGGCCAGCTGGACAGTAAACTGCAAACGCTGCGAAAATACTTGTTGGAATCAAAGAGACGAGAGGGTTTTATGGGTCAGAGCCGGAGTGAGTTATCTATTATTGCTGCACAGCAGTTCATTAGTTAAGACAGTCTCACATGAAACAAGACAAAAGAGTTACGTTTGAGGAGAAGCAAGCTTCTTTTAGGACGATTCAATAGATTTATGTACAGAATCAGAAAATAAAGTTGAAGATCTAAATCCTACGTGGTGCTAACAGTTCTGGATCATGAGTCTGAGTGACGATGGTTTCAAATAAACAGAGGTCATCCGGTTTGAATAAAGTGCTTCTCTGCAGAATGGCAGTGCAGCCATGTGAACTTGTCCCAAAGCTGCCAAAAACACACATAATTCCAAACACTGCAGCGGAAAGAATGCAGAGCTTCATTTATGTGTCTCTTTCTGCCAAGTTTAAGCCTTTTGAGAAGTGTGGTGCAGTAGCTGACAGGGAGTGAAACTGAATAATGAACTTTCAAAGCTGCTGCTGACGGAGCTGGTTTAACTCCTGGGGTTCTGACATTAAAAAAGAACCTGAGCTGAAACATTTACATTTGACTGGGAAACTTCTTTGTGTCATGGCTCTACGGCTGAATCATAAGATTTTATTGTATTTATTGTATTTTCAGAGGCGGAGCCAGAGGGGTGGCAAGTGCCACCTCTGGCACCTGATTGGCCACCTCAGTGGATGGGGATCTTGGATTTTGTATTTGCATTTAGATTTTGTCAAATATTGTTATCTGATACCTCTAGTACTGTACACATTTTTAGCTGTGTATGCTTAAAAATTATATCCATTTGTAAAATTAACATTAGCCTTAGTGGTTAGCTTAATTAGGGATTAAAATTGGCAATTTGCATGTGATCATTTTTAGCTACTTCACAACAAATTTTATCTCAGTAAGTCTTAGAATAGCTAAATTATGTTTTTTAAGTTAGCTGTAGTGGCCATCCTGAAGTTTTGATTGGCATTTAGGATTTGGTTTCTAGCTACTTCTACACTAATCTTCAGCTTTGTATATTGAAAAATGGCTGAAATATAAGTGACTTGCATTCAGCATGGTTTTGATCATTCTTAGCTATGATCACAAACATTTCAGCTCAATATTTAAAAAGTGTAGCTTCCCTCCTGAAATAAAAAAACAAAAAAAAAAACATTCAGTATTTTACAGTAAAAGCTGATGCATAAATAGAATTGTGCTCATCTGGATTTTGTGTTAAAAACGTCTGTTTGGGTTCAGGTCCGCTGGGGCGACAAAGGCTCGACTGAAGAAGGAGCCAAACTGGAAAAAGCCAAAAACGCTCGAGTCACGATGCCGGCTGAGGAGTACGATCCACCTCTGCCTCAGCCTTACTACCACAAACACAAAACCACCGGGCCACAGAAGTGGTACTCTCCCATCAAGGTGCTTCACATGTTCCAATTCTGTGTTAATAAAAACAATCTTGTATTTTTTGGCACAATTCTTCGAAATTCCAGTTTCTCGCAACTTATTAGGCATTTCTTTTAAGTTTTTAAACCAAACATAGTATTTTTTTGGCAGCCAGAGAGGTTTTATTGCCAAAAGCCTTGTCCTAAAGCACAGAGTACATGTGTCATATGTACAGATGTTGCTTATTTTATGTGCTTTAACATACATCTGGTGGCTTCTCACAAGAATTGAGTAAACGTGTCTGCTCCAGTGCCTTTTGGGAATGATGTCTTATCAGGAAGTAGTTATTTAAGTTCTGCTTCCTCAAATCTTAGTCAACTGGATGGACCGTAATAAAAACCAGACATGAACTAAGTTGACCTCTGAGTAAGGAATCTGATGAGTGGCTGTTATTTTTTAACTAAATACATTCGTTTTTAGCAGCATAAAACTGCATGTCTGAGTCTCAGTTTACCAAAAGAACCTATTTTTCATTTCATGACTAATGCGTTTGCTTGTCTTTCAAAAGAATTCTGGCTGATGCACACTTGGCTGTTATGAGTTATTTTAACATGTATGCTGTGTTTCTGCAGGGAAAGCTGGACGCTCTCTATGTTTTCCTGAGAAAAGGCTACGACAGAGTGTCTGTGATGAGACCGTATCCTGGAGACAAGGTGAGACGAGCGTCGAATACAGAAAACAATGTGGGGTTATAACAGAAAATTTGTAAATAAACAAACAAACAAACAAACAAACAAACAAACAAACAAACAAACAAACAAACAAACAAACAAACAAACAAACAAATAAATAAATAAATGTTAAAACAGAGTTTTGTAGCTAAAGTTTAAATTGCAAAAAAAAAAAAAAAACAGAATAAGGTTTTACTTGGTGGGTGAATTTATAGATGTATGGAAGTCCATTAATGCCACTGTGATGATTAAAAAAGTCACTACAAGTCATAACTATGTCCCACCATTATTCATTTATGAAATAGTATGTAATATTTAAGATTTAACATGTCAAAATTACAACTTCTCTGCTCATGACCCAGCACAATGAGACAATTTAGCGCATACTAATTAAAAATAAGATGATTTAGCAACTTATAATTAGGACATGGCATGTCATATTTATCATGCAACATGTCAAAAATCATAACTTAGATTGAAGTATCTCATTATGATTAGAAACCAGTTCATAGTTTTGGCTGGTTAGTCATAATGAGAAGTCAAAACTAGGAAATTATAAAGAACATCTTATGAGATGCTAAATCCTTATTGTAAAATATCTTATAAAAATGAAGGTGCATCGTAATTACTAAATGCTAAGTCGTAAAAATGAGATGTTACTTATGAGATGGTATAATAATTATTAAATATTGTGCTATAATGTTTAGGTAACTAAGTTGCTTTTATGAGAGACCAGCTATGACTAAAGGCCCTGTCACAATAGACAACTTATGCCAACTTATAAACATTTTAAAGACGTCTACGTAAAAGATGGAATTGAAAAAATAATCAGGACACTTCTCTTTGTTGTGTACATATTTCTAACAAAATGACGAAATATAGCGATTTAGACATAAACAATGTTTCATAAGTTGGCATAAGATGTGTAGTGTGACAGGGCCTTAATATATATTTTTAACAAAGAGGTAGAAATTGGCTTTCCTATTGAATCTGATTAATATTTTAAAATATCTTCAAGGAAATGAAGCTATGGTCTGGAGAAAAGCTCCTGCCTGCAGAAGTCATTAGGTGTAAATGCTGCCTGCCTCTTTCAGTTCCCAGCGTCCGCATGACAGAGTTGGCAAAAACGCTGTTTTCTTTTATGACATTCAATAAATGAAGAATGTGCTTTTTCCAACCAAACCTGCCAGTCGTTTTGCCACAGGAAATTTCAAAAATTAGCCGTGCCTGGTTTCTTTTTTTTTTTTTTTTCAGATTTTGCTTCTCTTTACATCTTCAGTTGCACAACGTTCACATTGTTTTCTGCTGTCCTCACAGGGCAGGTGCATCAACTTCACCCGGAGCCCATCCTACCCTCCTCCCCGCTACCCCATCTACAACCACCCCTCCACACCGGTCTACACTTTGCCCCAAACGTATCAGCGTCGTTCGTCCGACGAGGACCAGGACTTCCACTTGCCCCCCTCGCCAACTTCAACTTTACCTCCTCTACCCTCCACTCCTCCCCCACCCTCCAGCAACTCCCCCTGGTACACGCCCCCTCCAAACAGAGCCTTGCCCCCAAACAACGCCAGCCAAACCTTGGATCCCCCGTCTCCAACCGGCTCTCTGCCACCTCCACCTCTGAGCCCCACTCTTTGCAGAGCGCCTCCTCCTTCACGGCCCCCGCCACACCCCAACCACGAGGATCACTGACGAGTCAGAACCACAGATCTGAGGATTCAGGTCTGAAACCTGAAAGACCTTTTGACTGTATTTGTACAGAGCTGAGCTGTTTCCTGCTGCAGAACTAAACTAATCCCCCGCTGGCTTCAGTATATCATTCACTACACATGCAGCTAACTTTTGCCAAAACAGCTAATATAAATTCTTCCATATCTAGGATAACTTCATGCACGTCTCAGAAGAGTTGCCACACACGTTTCTTAAAGTATGAGTTGATCTTTGAGTTGTGTAAAATTATCAAGTATCATCACAACGGAGGTGATGCAGCAGCCAGAGTTACTGCAGATCTGGGATCAGATTTGTTCATGCCTTAATAATGAGCAATAAATCAGTATAAATAAAGATATTTATTCTTTTGATTGTGTTAGATTTCATCAGTTGTGTTTTGTTAGAGGACAAAAGCTCAATTGGATTCCTTTGTGAGTCATTTTAACATTTTACAGTTCAGCAGGTGTGTTAAAGTATCACCACAACTTTGTTAATAGTTTTGTTCTTTTTTATATGCACCTTAAATGGAAGCAGTCATGGTTGAAGAGGTATTGATGGACAGAAAATCACTTCAAAGATGACTGGACAAAAAGTCTGCAGACAAGTGGTCAGACTTTACATTTTTTTCCAGCAAAACTTGAATCAAACTTTTTTTTTGTTGCTAATGAAAACTGATAGGTATTTGATGTGAAATGAGATAAAAAAGAAAAATATTTGTCACATTCCCTTAAGCAGTGATAACCACAGAAGATGGGATTAAAACACAAAAGCTTTTACTAAAAAAAATTGTCAGCACTAAAAAAAAAAAAAAAAAAAAAAGGACCACACATTAAAACTGGAATGTGAAAATACAGAGGAGGATGTGTCGTCGTTTACAGGAACTTCAGCCAGATATCTGCAAAAGATTTTTTCCTTTAATCTTAGAAGAAGAAAAAAAACAACAAAAAGTAATTGGAGTGTGACGTTATGTAAGAAGCCGCAAAGCAGTCTGTCAGCTGGGTCTTATTCCACTCAGACCTTTAAAAAAAAATCCTATTTTCAATGTGTTTCAGGTTAATATTTACTTTATATTTGGAAAAAAAAAAAGTCAGTCTGATCTGCAGATCTGTGGGCGCAGTTTTGTGGCTTTTAGAAAACTTCCAGAAACAAAGTTGTTGTAATAAACAGCTGCAGAAATAAATGTAAAATCCAGCTGCAATGCAATAAAGATCTGAAAGAATGTGAACTTTTGTTTCATACTGACCACGAAAAGAAACTTTAGAGACTGATTACAACTTTAGGGCACAAAGAGTTTGTCTTTTCTGGTGGTTAGTATAGTTTTATTTTGACACAAACATGCAGTATAATCCACTTTCATTCAATGTGAAGTATTCACTGCAGTGAAGCAGCTCATAATCTGCCTTACTTCTATTTTCCATGCGCTCCCTTCAAGAAAGAGGGAACCTAATCCTTTTTTTTTTTTGGTCAGTTTTGCCTTTAAGCTGTTGAAAAAAACAAGCAGCTCATCTTTAGTACACTCAAATTACATTCCAAGATAAATTGGCAGCAAACTGTATGTTGAGTAATCAGGGGCTCAAAACATTCTAAGCTCTAGTCTTCATTTTGCATCAACCTTATTTTCCATTTTACTTCTGCATTTTTTTGTTAATTTGAAAAAAGGTTAATCCAAAAATGCAGAATGGAAAATGGAAAGTGCTTATCGCCAGAATTGTATTTTATACAGACAAAAAGAAACCCTGCTGAACTCCACTCAGGTTTAAAGCAAAAACTAAAGGTCCTACTTCAAAACAACACATACCTGAAACATCAGAAGTTGTTTTATAACCCATTAAGATCAGGAACTTCTAAAATGAACTGCTTTTATATGGTTTTAAAGTGATAAACAATATCTTACCTGTTATAGATCTTCGACCAGTTCCAGTTTAGATAAATTGAGATTATTTTCAACCAGACTGATGTGCTGACAGCTAATCGCAGCAAAGTCAAGACCAGAGTGGAGTTCAGATTATTTTACAACAAGTTTAAGAAGTAACATTTTAATAAATCACTCACAAAAAAAGATTGGACCAGTCCTGTGGCAGATGGCCCTGCTGGAGGTTTCTTCCTGTTAAGGGGGAGTTTTTCCTCTCCGCTGCTGCAGGTGTGCTGCTCGGGATGGGAGACTGTGACGAGCCAAGATTTGCAGTCTGCTGGCTTCTTTAGATGCAGTGATTTTTGTGTACAGTGCCCTGAGGCAACATCTGTTGTGATTTGGCACTATATAAATAAACTGAATTGAATGGTTTAGTGGGTTAGGGACCACTAAGTGTTTACATTACTGTTGAATGTGAGCAGGTGGTCAACATGGAACCCTGGAAGGCTTGAGGTGAAACTGTGACGCACAAGAACACGTAATGATCTTCTATACTTCTGCACAGTGCTGTAAGAGGGTCATATTTTACTACAGAGATAAACACCTTACTAAGAGTAAAGCCTGCATCTCTTTCTGGGTTTTGCCAATTGCAAATAGCATCCAGGAAGGAGTTTCTGAAATGTCTCAAAAATTTTTGCGAATGTTCTGAGTTTTGCTGCAGGGACTCGCTTCAGGGTCGCAAGAGGCTAAGACCTTTTAATTGTGTCTCCAACTGGTTGCCAACACTTAAAGCTCAGTCAGATGTAGGTATAAAAGTAACAAGAAAAAGAAAGTGGCTGAACTTTTAAATGGGGAGAAAAAAAATGCTCACTTGGAGCAGCAAGACAACGATGATGAACCATTTCATTTTTTATTGGTAATTTCTCTTTATATCCAATAATAATAAGCAGATAATACAGTGTACAGATCCAGAATTGCACCTGACAGAATATGACCTGGAAAAGGCAGCTCAGTTAACAAAATGTAACAAAATACAAAGAAAAACTAATCGGATGCATTATTTGAAATCCTAATATGAAAAAAGCAACATGACAGAGTGATAAAATGAAATACAGTGATGCATAAAACTCTTAGTTTCTCTAAAGAAAAACAAACATGATCATGATTACATACAGCACCTCTAGTGACCAGCCATTGTGGATTTTAGTAACATATTCTAATTAAAAAGTGCGTTTAGATACAACTGAAGAGTCTTTTTTCAACTTTCAACTGTGCAAAAGTATTTCAACACTGATTTCTTTGGCTTGGAGTAAAACAAAGACGCTGCTGAGAATAAAGGCACAATCTGTAACTAAACAAACAAAAGATGTAAAAAGGCATGAATTAAAAATCGGCAACTTTAAACCAAAGCTAATATTTGTAGGTATAAAACATAAAAATGTTGATGATTTTCTTAATAAAACTCCAATAATAAAAGCATGACAGATTATGTTAAGAAAAATAAAAACTATATTTTTAAAGAAGCTTCTAAAATTTCTGCATCTCCTCGTGAAATTCTGATTTGTGAACCTTTTGAGCAGAGACTGAAAACAGATGACCTGACTGAGGTAGTGATACTTCAGTAATAATAATAAAAGTCAAACTACATTTGGGATTTAAGTAATACTGCAACTGAACTTTCGCTTCTTCTTTGTGTGAAAAGCTCAGATTTGGCCTTTTCTAAAGAAAATATCAGATTAGTTTGGTTTCCCTTGTGAGCATCTTGGCTGAAAAGGCGCGGAGTTGAACGGGTCATTCAGAGTTTTTCCCACTATGGTCCAAGAACGCAGAGGCCCCACCGCCACCGAGCCTACAGCCGCCTGCTGACCGACTCTGGAGACGACCCGGTGCACCGCCATCATGGGCTGCTGGAGCAGAGGGGTCTCTGCGTGCAGAGAGACGCCGACAGTGGGCCTGAATATGTGAGCGTTAGAGGGGGCAGCTTTGTTGGTTTCCTGCCTTCTTCCAAACGGCGCCTGGAGGAAAACATCAGCCGCCTCAGCAGGTTTCTGAGGCGCAGCGCCGGAGAAGCTGCTAAGTGCCACTCTGCTGTCGTTTCCTGGGGGGTTAAAAGGAGCCAGCTGGAAAACATCATATGGGACTGAACTATGTGGAGGCAGGAACTGGGAACTGTAGTTAGCGGGGATGAAATGGCGAGCGGAGCAGGGAGTTTGTGAAGGGTGGTGCTGAGTGGCCCATTCACCGGACAGCAACACGTGTTTATTATTAACAACACATGAGGCGACACTCTGCTGGATCCGCTGCTTTGCTTTCTCCTCGCTGAAAAGTTCAAGAGCTGCAGTCCGAGCGGCTTGGAGTTTGTTATTGTTGAGCTCCCTCTGCAGGGCTGTGTGTGAAAAAAAAAAATGAAAGTAGGATGAGACGCAGTACTGTATGCAGATCTGATTATATAAAAACTCTCATTCAAACTGCATAAACAAAGTGTTTTAAACTAAACTGAATGCACACAAACATCCTGAAGTGGCAGAGCTGCACCTTCATGCAATGAACAGAAAAAAGAAGAGATTAATGATGTGAACTTAATGAGATAAAGTATCAGAAGGTGGGATTTTGTCACTTGAATCGGACAGAGAACTGATCTCATCTATGGAGTCCTTCCAGTTCTTGGGAACCATCAATCACCCCCAAGACCTCAAATGAGAGAAGAACAAAAGGTGATCGACTGCAATCTGCCATGTACTGTACTTGTACTCCTCCAGGTCTCTGAGGCATTCAGGAAAGATTGCAGCTGACCCCTCCACCCTGCTCATCCTTTTTATTTTTATTTGTGCGCTTTAATGTGTGTGTGTGTATTATATATAAATACAGTGGGTTGCAAAAGTATTCATACCCCTTGAACTTTTCCATATTTTGTCACATTACAACCACAAACATAAA
>JAUBOC010000037.1:15049083-15060768 GCA_032275365.1 Anablepsoides cearensis | reverse complement strand
AGTTCATTACAACTGGCCCTTCGAGAGCCACCATAACGCTCACGTGGCCCTCGATCAAAATGAATTTGACACCCCTGTGTTAGGTGATGCTGTGATGTTGCAGCATGCAGCCAATTAGACAGCTGGGCTTTTCAGAGTTGCATTTGGAAAAGTGGAGGAACGGGAGCAGCTTTTCTCTTCTTTTCTCATGGGAATTTCTGTTCTCTGACATCTGTGTCTCTCCTGCTGCAGGGAGAGCCAACATCACTTCAATGCACTAATGTTGGCTTCAGCCTGCTTTAACTCCTCTGTTTTCATTGTTTATGCATTTCACCAATTATCAACCATCATGTTTTCATTATTTCATACCTTCTTATCAACACAAATACCATAATTTAGCACTTTTTGAAGTCTGAACACTTATCAAACATGTTTAAATCAAAACCTGCAGCATCATTTTTGTTCAGCATGTACCCTTCCTTGTCATTTTGGCACTCCCTTTCTGCACACATTAGGTTGTGGCAGGGGACATTCGAGCCTCGGGGTGCAATATGGCCCAATTATTGTCCACAGAGACGGGGAAACAGCGGGGGGGATGGAGGGGAAAAACAACAGGAGAATGTGATTTAATCATAAACAAACACATCTTGAAAGAAAGAAAAGGCAGATTTGAACAAGAAAAAAAGCATCAAATGTGTCAGAGGATGGAAGTGAAAATGAATTTCCACAACTTTAACCTCGTAGGTCAAACTGTCAAACAGAGCGGTGAACACAGCTGTGCCTCCGTGTTCAAAAACACATTTATTAAAAATAGTCTGGAATATTCTGGCGAGACAATTTATTCTAAGTCCAACATTGTTGTTTTTCTTTCAGCTGCTCCCTTCTGCAGGGGTCAACATAGTGACTGCATGAATGATTCCTGACATGCCCAAATAAACTTGTATTATAAAAAAGGGTTCAACATTTAAATGAAATGAATGATTAAAATCTAATTAAGAGATTAATTACCAACTCTGCCACCAGGTTTTGACTTGTCAGAAAAGTGGCTTTAGTGGTTTGTTCTCCATCACAGTCATATCTGACATCTGCTGTTCATTAACTCTGTCCTTCAGCACAATTTAACATTACTGAAACATTAATCAGCAGATAAATAATTCATCATATGCCGACTCGGGCCTTTACACAACAAACAAAGAGTTTCCTCGTATAAATCATTCAAGGACTTTGCTCAGGCGTATAATGAACAGAGTTTATAATATCCCTAAACAACACAACCAAAAATGATTAATCACAAATATTTTTGTAGCGTTCTTCACTATAAGGACTTTTTCTAATAGTTTATAGTCTAGCTGAGCACTCAAAATGTAGAATACACATTATTACATTATTCAGCATGACTTGGTCTTTCTATCATTTTAATAAACAATCCTTTTTTATTTATACAGAAACTGGAAAAAGGTCATGCTTTTAAAAAACTCTGTTCATGACAACATTAACTTTTATTTAACCAGGTAAAACACATTAGGATCACAGATCTCTTTTGCATGTGTTTGTTCTGTGTGGAAAACCGGAGTATCCATGAGGAGAACACGCAAACTCCACACAGAAAGACCCCGAGTCTGAACCAGGAATTGAACCCAGGACCTTCTTGCTGTGAAGCATCAGTGTTAACCACTGAGCTGCTCATTATCATTATCTTACTAAAATTATTTAATTTCATTAAGTTGTGCAACAGTCTTTAGAAAACATTGTTTTTTTTTCATGACTACATTTTTTTACACAATGACAACAGAAAAAAAAAATCTTTTTTAGTATCATTTATTATTCAAGTTGGGTTGTGTTGTTGCCCTGACTGCCTTTTGTTTTGCAGTTTGAGTGACAACTCCTTGCCTCTTTCTGCATGGGTCCAAACTTAACATACAATCCTTTAAACATCCTAAAATAAAATTATTTTGAGAGAACAAACAAAAACTAATACCTGATAACCTGAAATCATAGTTTAATTGTCTCAAGATAACAGATTTTAGGAGAATTACACCAATATTATTAATTTTATTAATTTCTGATCAGGCTGTTCTTGGCTTCCATATGCAGAATAATTAATAAGCAAAGTTTTGCCTGCATATGTTGAGATGTGGAAAAGGAAAGCCATTTTAAATCTGTCAACCTTTTGATTGACAGGTGACTGCACATCTGTCTGAGCTACAGCTGACCCAGGCTTTAGCTTAAACATATGTTGAAGTGAAGTCAACTGTATTAAACAATATCTTACCTGTTGTAGATATGAACAACCTCAGGTAGAATAAAATAGAAATTATTGTTGTTTTCCTGGTTGTTCTGCAAGAATAACCATCTAATTCAAAACTGGCAGTGATGTAAATGTTTATGAAATAGAACTTATGAATTGCTTTGGAATTTTTAAGATTATTGTTGAAGACAACATCCATTCACTTTAGTCTCAACCTCACCCCACTATCTGTTAGCTTGTGAGTCCTGTCAAAATTAAATTATTTCTTTAAACAGAGGCCATCCTAAGAGCTAACAGATAAAACTGTTTAGAAAATGTTAACAAAACTCCATGTCAGAATATCTGAACTAACCCTTTAAAGTCACTGTTAAGTCACAACTGCAGCAACCAGTGATGAAAAGCGTTTTACCCCCTGAGCCAGTCCCACACCATCTCATCCACCATCTCCATTTAACTGTCAGCCCAGCATCACCAGCGAGAGGTGGCCTATCAGAGTCCCTCACTCAGCCACTCCATCAGTTTCCAAACTCTGACTTCTCTCTTTATGTTTTCCTTCCTCAGCCGTGGGCGTTTAGGTTCAGTCCCAGTTTTCAGCCAATCACAGCTTGGCTTTACACGCCTCACTGGCTGTCACTTCCTGTATTAAAAGTCAAAAGTTACACAATGAGACATCCAAAGGAGCAACAAAATGATCAAGGATTGGAGTAAGTGGTCCTTAAACAGAGGTGTATACAAACTACATTTACTTTGTTACAGTACATAATTCATTTTTTTGAGAAACTGTAATTTTACCAAATTGAAGGTATATTTACTTTTGAAACCTTTACTTTTATTTTGTACATTCAAAACATAAACATATTTTATTTTCTAATGTTAAAATGCTACACCATGTTGCACTCTACACGTTTAAATATGACGGAAACATTATGAAAGGAGTTTTTGAGCACTCCAAAAAAATAAGTGTCCAATTTACTTAAAGTTATGCCAACTTCCAATAAACCAAGTTGAGTAAATGTAAAGCAATTTACTTAACTCTGTGTGTGTAAAAGTACTTTTACTTTCACAATTATTGTGCAGTTTTATAACTTTTACTTCAGTACTTTTTTATCAATGAAATCAACCAAAGTCATTTTCTGTTAAGGTATTTTTACTTTTGCTTATTTCTTTTCAAGCACTTTAACTTTAATTACTTTACTGCAAACACACTTGTTTTTACATATTTTAAAGCTTTTTTTAAAGCCTAAATAGTTTTACAGCTTTTCCCTATGAATGACTCTCATAAACTATTATTTAAAATTCTGAGTGAAAATCTGTAAAATGTTTTTTTAACATCACTTCAATCAGGACTGAACCAAATCCAAAACCTAATCAGTTGTAAACGTTTCATCCAATGATGACTTTCTGCATGTTTCATTCAAACTTAAGTTGTGGTCAATGAGATATTTTACTGACAGGCATCCACACTCACAGTCAAACACTTTACTGTTCCTCTCTTGCCATTCTGTGGTACACAACAATAAAAAAAATTTAATTGTACATTGTGTTTTTCCAAGGCAGACTGTAGTCGTTAATCAGCATCTTGAACATTGACTTCAACCATGTTGCTAATTTCAGTGTTTGTTTCAGCAGAAAGAGAACACACAATGAAACCAAACTAACTGCTGAAGTTAAGAGTCAGAAACAGAATGAAAATGCCATGAGTGTATTTAGCAGGGGGGTTAGGGGGGATAATGTCCTCCACAATAAGTTGATTCAGTGAATTTAACCCAGAAAAAAACACAATTGGCTCTAACACAATAGAAATGAACTGGTTGAGTACACAGCTGCAACTCCTCTTTGTCTTTAGGCAGTTTTGTCATTATTTCACAGTTTATGATGTAATTTGTATACATTTAAACTCTTTAGGAATATAATGACGTGCAGGGTTTTACTCTGCTCTTGTCACAATATAGCTGTATTTGTTGAACCAGGGGTGTGTTGTAATGTTTCTTAACTAAATTGTAGTGCACCAAATAAATACATGCTCTTGGAAAATTGAGACATTTAGATGTGTTGTACATCCTAAAAATGTACAAATTTGTTCCTGTTGCAAAAAATGGGTCGGAAACTAAATGAGTCTTTTCTTTATTGTTGAACTGATGTGAAACAGAAAAGGTGCAACACAAAGAAAACAGGAATGTTAAGAAAATCACATGTTTTTAACTTAAAATATCCTGAATAGTTTTATAAAAGAAAATGGTTTAGTTAGTAAATAAATAGACAGAGAGCACAACCCACGCATAAAGTTATATCCTTGGAAATTGCAACATTGTGCAAATCATATGCATTTAAAAATCTTGTGAGCTATTGAATGACAAATATCATGTAGTAGTAAATAAAGCTGTCATGTTGAGCATTTTTCTGCAGAATCTTTAAGCATTAAGATGCATTCTTAAACTTTGTTAATGAAACATCAGTCTGTTTATGAGTTACAGTCAGACAGTGGTTTATGTTTAATGTGTTCCTACAAGTGTTACAGCTGCATACACAGGGAGCAATAGTTACCAGTTTATAGTGCTTTGACTTTCTACACCTGAAGTCTCCCTTTGACAAGATGACCTGAAATGTCTCCAATGTTTTGCTAAACAGGAAAAGTCTTTTTTTTTTTTTGGTCTTTTGTTGTTGCAGCAGGCAGTAGTGAGGTCAGGTTTCAGTTGGTTTTGGCAGCAAGGAGGGCAAAGTAAGCATCTTGACAGACAAGTATTTAAAACAAGACATAACACGACAGAGTTTAGACAAGCTGAATGTGCTGCAGTGTGCTGATGCTGCTGTTTATAACGGAGAAGAGCTTTAATGAGTTTCAGTCTCATCCACCGGGTCAGACCAGATGGTGTTCTTTGATTTTATGGATGGGTAAAAGGGAATAAAGCCGAATGTTCATTTGTTGTAAAGTTCCAGAAACAACATTTAACACAAACGTCACGCTGTCATCAGACCAGATTTAAAAATTCTGCTTGTAATTATGGAGAAAGCTTTGCTGTAAACACAACCTGCAGGAGGCAGTAAATCTTTAAAACAGCGCGCCACATTATGTTGTAAATTTAAATATGTGTTAAAGAAGAAAGCCTTTAGAGTAATTTTCACAAGGTTACGAAAAGTTTAAAAAAACTTTTGTCGTTGGTACTGTTTTCATAGATGTTGCAGATTTAAGCTGTAAGAAAATCTTAGCTTCCTGCTGCTGCTCTAAAATAAAAATACACATGCTGTCTGTGTGGCTGCATTAAGACAGTGAGACAAGTTAACAATGAAAAATTGCAAAGCTAACATTTTTGTTTTTGCTCTGCGGTTGTTCACACTCATAACCTCTAAAAGCTGTTCCAGTTTGTTTTCACAACCCGCAGCACGATGGGGCCGATGAACTGTCACCTTGGAGCTGCAAATTAAAACTTCACTCCTGAAAAAAATATGTGATGGAACGACTCTTGAAGTGAACCGCCTTAATGTAAACTCATTTATCATGTTTTTGAGGTATCCGGTTCAGCTCTGCTGGCTGCCAGAAACAATAAGTTGCTGCCATGTTGTAATTGTTTAAAGCTCAGAGCTTGAAATGTTGAGCCACCGGGTCGCTGACAGGTTCAGGCCTGAGTGTTAAAAGTCTGAAATCAAGACTTAACTTAGGCTATTGTGCTTCTGGTAGCTCATCTGTCTAACTATAGATTATAACAGCTTATGTGAGGCTTTATACTTGTTGAAGAATACATATGAGGTGCATTATTTGTAAAGAGTGATAATTAAGAGATAAAAATTAAACTGTAAGATGGAGGTAAAACATAAAATCTTCAATATTTCCCTGAAGATAATTTGGTACAAAATCTATCACAAAACTGTGATAAAAGACACTAAAATACACCTCAGACTATTTCTTTAAATGTAATGATAATTAAAATAAAAAGTCACGATTAGATAAACATTACTTTTTGTAAAAATGCAACGTGAGTGCTGAATGATTTTGCTGAACTTTGCTGATTAGGATAAAACTAAGTTGTTAAAACTAACCGAAACAGAATGCTAGGTAAAAAGCTAAAAAGTAAAATGCTACCTTAAGCCAAAAAGCAGCCAAAAGTAGCCAAGCACTGACAAAATGATGCAAAAAACAGTTTAACTCTTTAAGAAGTGTTTGTAGAGTTAATTAATTTTAAATTTAATACATATTAAAATTGTAAAATTAGTAAAAGGCTAGGTCAAAGCAGCAAAATATTAGCGATAAGCTAAAAGTGAAGCTAAAAACCAAAAGCAACAAAAGCCAAATGCTTGAATCAACAAAAGGATAACTTAAAGCTAAAAGTAGTAAAAGGCAATTCTCTAAAAGAAGACAACATTTTTCTAATACCAACAAGTAACCTATCACAAAGGAAGCCATAAAAGCAAAATGTCAGCTATAGAAGCTTAAGTCAACAAAAGGCTAACTTAATGCTAGTAGTAGAAAAATTGTGGCTAGAAGCTAAAATTAACAACAGGCTAGGAAAGTTAAAGTAGCAAAAAGCTAGCTTAAAGGATTAAAAGTTAAGCTAAAAACCAAAAGAAGCTAAAGACTAGCTAAATGCTTAAATCAAAAGGCTACTTAAAGCTAAAAGTAGCGAAATGCTTGCTCATCACTATGTTTGACAAGGCTTTAGATAAAAGGCTTTCATCTAAAAGAAGGTAACGTTTTGTTAAAATGTTTACAGTATAAAAAAGTGTTAATACTTCTTAAAAAAGAAACAGTTGATTCTCAGTTGTCTGAGATCAGCCACTTTGACAGCATTAATTGCTAATCATATTTTATCAGACAGTAAACTAACAGCCCAGTGTTTCTATTGAGATGATGCTGTTTTTTTTTAATCTTCAGTAAAAAATGTAAAGTTTAAAGTCCCAAAAGTAAAACAAGGATGACTGTATATTTTTTTTTAATCAAAGGTCTTTAGGCAAAAACACAATTAAAATGGATTTATATTGGCAATGATCTCTGAAGCAGCATGGAGGGGAAAAAAAAACACAGATCGTGCTGGACAAGTTAACTGTCAAAAATCTTTTTTTTTTTCTTATTACATGGATTGGTGGATGTAGGTGCATGTGTCCGTGTGCTTATTTCTAATCAGCCACAGCTCTGTGAGGGAGTTGTTAAACCCTTTTGAGCTTAAACTGCTTAATTTCCCACCCACTCCAGTAATGATTTCATTACAGTAAATGGTGAGCCGGTGCAGTTCAATCAGTTTTGAGTTACCTGACACAGCAGGTGTGTAAAGAAGCAACTTTATTTTCATTTATCTCTCCTTATGCACAGTTTTTTGGGGTTATTTTGTTATCAGACTGGAGCAGCTGAAAGAAAAACAACAAGAGTTCAAGCAAATCACTTCAAATTTAGACACAGTTCTGATATCAAACTTCATCATTATAAAAAGTCAATCTTTCAAGTTTTCCTGCCTACTTTGAATCACCTGTCAAAGCGTAATTCTTAATTCCTTCTATTGCCGTCTTACAGAAGGAGTTACATAATTCACTCCACAAAGAAAACTTCAGTAAAGTAAATGTGTCTCAGGAAAAAATAGAGGTTTTTTTAGTAGTGTTTACGGATGAATCAGTGAGACAAAAAACAGTCCAGGAACTATGTGTGTATAAATGAAACAATAAGAACATTTTAGTTCCTCATCCGTCAGCCTCCAAATGGTTTGGAAACAATTGCATAAATCAGAATACACAAAGACAACTCTGCTGAAGGTAAAAGACTGCAAGAAAGTGCATGAAGCAAATGAAAAAAGGACAGATCTGGGCTTGGGGCTGTGAAGGTGCAGTGCTCTCAAAGGATGTGGATTTGAGTGAACAGTGGCTGGCAGTGGTGGTGAGTAGGGGGGCCGGTATGACGCAGGGAGGGCAGAATACAATTATACACTATTTATAGCAACGCAGCGACCTACAGTATGATATTCTTGCAGAATATTCTCCTACACCCTCTCTGTGTGCTTACAGAAGCTGTCATTCTGACACACAACTTGTATGTTTTTTTTTCTGAGACTAATTGCTGTACTTTCATAGCTGCTGATAAACGGATCCTCCCGCTGCTGAAACAATCTTTCACTGCAGTAATTCACGAGCAAAAAAACAGGCTTTAGTTATGACTCGCTGTAGGTGTTTTCTGGCCAGGCGTTTGAATCCCGTCTATAAAGCATGATTTTACTTGTCCTGTACAACAGTTTTATTTGAGTACATGACTGTGGAATCTCATGTGAAATATGAGATTTTTTTTTTTGCTTATTTAAATGATCCACTTATACTACTTCCTGAATGAAAAAGGAACCACATTACAAAACAACAATATAAAATAGTTTTTTAGATTATACTTGTAGAAAGATGCCCTGCAACCAAAAATATGCACAACATCTCCCCCCTGTGTTCAGGTTCTAACACGTCTTTAGACTGGACTAAATGCTGATCGACTGAAGAGTGATATGAGAGGCTGGTGGTGACAAATAACTGCACTTTTTTTTATTCTGCACTTCAATAAAGCTCCGGTTAAAGCAGCTTTGAGCTTTAAAATAAATAATAGCTCACTCTTAGTTCTGAAGGTCAGGCAGCAACTCTCAGCTTTGCAAACTCAGCAGTGGGGTGGGTGTGGGGGGGTGCTCACGCTCAGGTGGTGCACGACGAGAGCGCTGAATGGACCTGTGACCCTGCAGGTTTGCATCTTTTTCAGGTTCACTTGAATATCAAAGTCGAGCCGTCCTGACTGCACTAAAACGTTGCACCTTTTACTGTTCCCTTATTCTTGACTCATTTAAATCCTTTGTTTGTTTGTTTTAGTATTTTAAATATATTTGTGGCTCTACTTTTCTCTCAGCCTCAGAGCAGCTATAGTGGTTTTTGAGCTTCTAGCCCAGAAAATAACAGCTGCAGAAACCTGTGTTCCTGGTTTACGTGCAAACTTTGCTAATAACATTATAAGTCATTATTATTATAAGTATTTGTAGGACCCTAAATACGATACGATACGATACGATACGATACGATACGATACGATACGATACGATACGACTTTATTGATCCAATTGGTAGGTTCCCTCTGGGAAATTGCATTTCCAGCAGCAACAAAGAACAGAAGGGGAATAAAAAAACAGTCATTACAAAGTCTATTGCACATCATTATTGCACCTGTTTACTGCTGTAATTGCTCATAATCCCATTTGAGGTGATCAGGCTACTGCTCCTTCCATCCACCCTCCTCTGTCCTCCTGTCACCCCTCCTCACCCCCAAAGAGGAGTTGTACAGTCTGATGGTGTGAGAGACAAAGGATTTCATTAATCTATTGGTCTGTCACTGAACAGACTCCTCTGGCTGCTGATGATGGTATATAGAGTGGCATTGATGTCCAGTAGTTTGTCTATAGTTCTTTTCTCTGCTATCATCACCAGAGCGTCCAGTTTTATCCCAACAACAGAGCCAGCCTGTGTAATCAGTTTGTCCAGCTGTGTCCTTCTTTGGTTTGCTGCCCCCAGCACACCACGGTGTAGAACAGAACACTGGCAACCACTGGTAGAACATCCACAAGAGTTTCCTGCAGATGTTATAGGACCGCAGCCTCCTGAGGAAGTATAGTCTGCTCTGCCCCTTCCTGTACAGATGGTCAGTTTTACAGGTTCAGTTGATCTTTCTGTCCAGCCACAGACCAAGGTACAGTTAGGTTCATATATATTTGGACAGAGACAACATTTTTCTAATTTTGGTTCTACACATTAACCCAATGAATTTTAAACAAAACAATTCAGATGCAGTTGAAGTTCAGACGTTCAGCTTTAATTCAGTGGGTTGAACAAAAATGACTGCATAAAAATGTGAGGAACTAAAGCATCTTTTAAAACACAATCCCTTCATTTCAGAGGCTCAAAAGTAATTGGACAGATTAAATAATTGTAAATAAAATGTTCATATCTAGTACTTGGTTGAAAAGCCTTTGTTGAAAATGACTGCCTGAAGTCTTGAACTCATGGACGTCACCAGACTCTGTGTTTCCTTCTTTTTTAATGCTCTGCCAGGACCTTCACTGTGGTGGTTTTCAGCTGCTGTTTGTTTGTGGGCCTTTCTGTCTAGTGAAATGCTGCTGAATTGGGTTGAGATCAGGTGACTGACTTGGCCATTCAAGAATATTCCCTTTCTTCCTGGGTTGCTTTGGCTTTCTGATTTGGGTCATTGTCCATCTGTAGTTAGCCTGGCCCTTGCCTTCCTACGCAGTTCCGCTCAATGACAAGGGTCTGGTTTTAACCAGGCTAATCTGTAGTGTAAAACAACAACCAATCAGTTTGGCTGCATTTGGCTGAATCTGAGCACACAGTCTGGCTCTGAATAACTCTGAATTCATTCGGCTGCTTCTGTCCTGTGTCACATCATCAATAAACAGTAGTGACCCAGTGCCACTGGCAGCCATGCATGCCCAAGCCATCACACTGCCTCTGTCATGTTTTAAAGATGATGAAGTGCTTTGGATCATGAGCTGTACCTTCACCATACTTTTCTCTTTCCATCATTCTGGTAGAGGTTGATCTTGGTTTCATTTGTCCAAAGAATGTTCTTCCAGAACTTTGCTGGCTTTTTTACATGTTTTTAGCAAAGTGCAGTTGAGCCTTTTTATTCCTGATGTTTATGAGTGTCTTGCAGCGTGAAGTGAACCCTCTGTATTTACTTTCATGCAGTCTTCTCTTTATGGTAGATTTGGATATTGATACTTCTCCTGGAGAGTGTTGTTCATGTGGTGAATGATATGAGGATAAAAAAAGTGAGTGGATTTGTTTTCATCTTAGTAGAATCAAACCACTAAACAGAGAAAAACATCCTCTTTAAAAGTAACTTGCAAAATCTAAAAACTATATGAAGCGAACATGATGTAGTTTGTCAGCTGGAAAACAACAAAGGGCAGCAGCTTGACAGGTCAGGAATTCATCACATCCCACTCTTCATCTTCTTCTCCTTCAGTTTCATCTCTATTTCAAACACGTTGTGCTCTTTTTGACACAGCTGCAGAGCCTTTCAGTGAGACGCTGCATGAATCATTTTGAGCTGTGTTTCAATAAATTCAGCGTGAGAGAAGACAGCTTTCTAAAACACACAAAAAGGCACAACAGTCAGTGTGAGTCACACTAAAAGAGCAATTTGTTTTCATATTAGAATTCAAATATCAAACTGAAATCACACATTCAATGTTTTTTTTGTCTATTTACCAGTTATATTTGTAGTACCAGTATTATAAGAGATAGGAAGCCCATGCAGACGTTATTGTCAGAGTTTATCACTTGTATTATGTCATCAGCTTCACTTCCTGTTTTAACTGCAATCCTCCTTATCACACCTGTTCCCTATGTTTGATCATTTGTTTCAATATTTACAGTTGTGGTCAAAAGTTTACATACACTTGTAAAGAAACATAATGTTATGGCTGTCTTGAGTTTTCAAT
>JAUBOC010000037.1:15031605-15046123 GCA_032275365.1 Anablepsoides cearensis | reverse complement strand
TATTGAAAACTCAAGACAGCCATAACATTATGTTTCTTTACAAGTGTATGTAAACTTTTGACCACAACTGTATATTTCCAGTACAGTAAATGCAAAGCAGCATAGTACTATCTTAGAATACTAACTGTGGGTTTTCCTTCATTTGTAATACATCATCACATAAGGAGAATATACTTTAGAATGGCAGGGTAACAGTGTTGAATTTAAACTTTTCAGCTCTGAAAATAAAACAAAAATTGCATTGACGGACACTGTCTTCTGTTTCCTTTTGAATTATTTTAAGATAATGTAAATCATCCATCCCTTTTTGTATCTGTTTCTCTTTCAGTTTATCAAACTTTTTAGCCGTATTATTATTTAAGAAACATAAATGACAACTTAATATGACTTGATCAAAAAGGAGGTGGGTAAATTAGGGCTTCTTGCTTATTTATAACTTTAATCAGTGCTAATAAGACTTGCTGTACTGGAAAATGAGATTTTACTAATTTCAGCTCATCGTTAGGCGTCAGTTTGACAAGTTATTGGCAATAATTATAATATATTATAATATATAATATATTATATTAAAATATAATAAATATTACAATAAATATTTATTGTTATATAATGTAAACATTATACAAAAACATTATATAATAATGTATATAATGTTAAATAATTTGCAAAATGTAAAAACAGTGAGCTAAATGACAATAAAATGTTATGAATGTGTTTAATTTTACATCCTGAAAGCTAAATAATGACAATAATCACATTTTTGAACATTTTATAATTGGCGTCCCATAATCATTTAGACATAAACTGATTATAAGTTTATTGTTATGTTTTAGTTCAATAAACTCGATCCATCCACTTTTTAAAATCAGACTAAATGTTGCAGATTCATTTTCTATGAATTGTTTACGTCAAGGAAAATGTTGATGTTCCCAATTATTTGAAAGTGTTGTTAGCATGTTTTTATAATTAAGTACAACTAGGTCCTTTTTTTTTTTTTTTTTTTTTTTTTTTTTTTTTTTTTTTTTTTTTTTTTTTTTTTTTTTTTTGAGAATTGCAACATCTGGGGGATTTCACTTTCAAGGTCACTGGCTTCCAGTTCACATATTACATCTCTGCAGCAGAAATAAAGAGGATGGGGGGCCTCAGAGAGGTTGGAAGAAAGTTTTTTTTCTTGATTGTCATTGTGCAAGAAGCAAGAAGCGTGAAACATGATTCAGTCCTCCGGACCTTTTTGAGTGAAATGAGTTTCCCAGATAGAATTTCTCAGCATATATCCAGTAACCCCCCCCCCCCCCCCCCCCCTCCCACACACACACACCCCACACACACCATTACCACCTACCCACACACACAGCCAGTAGGCTACTATCCCTGCTTTCACTTTAGAGTGAAGGAGAAGAGGTAACCGCACCAACAGTTTGGATAATCCAGACTTCACTGAGCGTCTTTGCGCACCGCACGCGGCTGGACTCTTCCTCCTCCTTCATCTTAAAGTTTTCTCTTTACAGCAAAATAAAAATATAATAAAAACAGAGTCTAATGGCATTTAAATGTAAGCCCTGGCTGAGGTGCAGTTGCGTCCTCCTGGTTGTGGTTTGCGCTGTTGCCCTGGTGTGCCTCTGCCTCGCCACGTTTGTCCGGCTGCGCTGCTCCAGCGGCAGCTTCAGGCGCGCAGCGGTGGCCGCCGATTCCAAACTCTGCTCCGAGATTGGCAAGTAAGTTCATCTTATTCAACCTGTTAATTTATTACTCTTATTACTTGCCTTGATTGTGGTTGTGTTTATTTATCCATCGTGCTGCCAGGCTCTTAAAGTGAGCTGATAAGCAGTTTAAGAGATTTGTAGGACTCTGTCTAGAATAGAGATTATACAATCTGAATTATTAGAACAGGTTCCTCATTCATGTTTTTATGATTAATAAGAAAGAAACAGTGATTGAAAAGTGAAAAAAGATTATTTTTGCTCAGCTGTGTCACATAAATTAAGTTCATCTCTCCTTGCAGTAAGGAGAAAGGTGATGTTTGTATTGGAGAGAGTGCTGCTCTTCCTGCTTTTGTGTTCTGCTATAAAAACTTTCTTTGTCTTTCTTTTATTTTTTTAACTCAAGCCGGTCTTTGTGAAAGATTCATTTCCCGGTAGATGTAGACAATAGACAACTTTGATGTCTTGGCTTTTGATGATTTAAAGTGCTGATGCTGGTCTTTGTCCTGCCAGGATAAACAAAATATTTTGAATTAAACAGAAAGCAATATATTTCAGTCTATTTTGGTTAAAATTTGAAAATAAGATCATGCTTAATTTCCTGTGATCTGGTAGCTCTTAAAGTATGTGTCAGCTACCACACCAAGTTTCACTGAGGTGTTGCCATTTTCAAAGTTTGCTGAGGTTGAAAAATGATGACCATCATTTTGAACTTGAATCAGTAAATGTAAATCCAATGATTACTTTCTGAGAGTTTTATCAAAATCTGTTCAGTGGTTCATTAAACCACCATCTGTTTGCTGCTGATTCCAACAGTTAAAATTTTTAACAGATGCCATGTGATGTTTCGCGTTGAGGCTCATCCATTAACGCGTCAAATTTTAGCTCAATATTAGTAAAGTTGATTGAAATGTTACATCTTTTATGTTTGCTAAGACTGCTTTGCTGTTGCGGCCATATTGAATCAGGTTGAGTCCAAAAGTTCAAGTTGTAGATGTTTAATCAATGATTATTTTATGGGAATTGTATTATTATCCAATAGTTATTGGGATATTTTACAGTGATGAAATGCTTTCTGTTTGCACATTTATTATGTTTAAACTGATTTTTATCAGTTTTATTCTGCAGGTATCCTGTCAGCCCAATAGTGATTCCAAACCAACACTTTAGGATCAACCTTTTCTCTAATCCAATCATTTTTCTGCTTTTAAACCACAAACAAAGTTGCAAATAACTCACATTTTCTTTACAATTTGTTTGACTAAAATAAGTTTTTATGCACTTTTTGACTCTTATTTGAATGTCTTTGTAACAGTTAAAGCTAAATACCCCAGTGTTGGATTTCAGTGAATTTTCTCAGGACCCCACTCTTGATGGTTCATGACCCCAAGTTGGGTCCCCGACTCCAACTTTAAGAACCACAGCTCTGTACTTCTTAGACCAATAGGACTAAATCTGTCTGTCATTCTACTACTTCTTTGTCTCGTAAACCCTGAAAAAGTTCAAGCTGGCCTGATTTTTTTTACAAAGTCAGAACATTCCCAACATTTCCTTTTATCGTTGCTCAGTGAGGACGTGTGATCCCACGCCAGCTCCTCTGAAAAGACTTATTCAGGGTCTCAGAAAGAGTCGAAGCCCACACTGCTAGCATGCAGTCTGATTAGGATAAATCTGGAGAACTTAAACCAATAATCTGAAATATATATATTATATGTTTGGTTACTGTTTAGTTCAAGTTTAACAACTTTACAGGAGATCAAAGTAGAAGAAATGCTCCAGGGATGAGATTTTGTTGCCTGCGGTTGACCTCGAATGCTGGTTCAAACTTGCCTCCTACTCACAGCCCTATAATGAACCTCAGGGTCTAAAAGTACTTTAAACAGAATGAATGCCTGTGTGTGGGTGGACAAACAGTCTTTGAATGAATTCCCACTCAATTTTCCAGGAGCATGCTGGAGCGGGGAGGCTCGGCAGCAGATGGCGCCATTGCAGCTCTCCTGTGCACATCGGTGGTGAATCCTCAGAGCGCAGGGATCGGAGGAGGCTCTATTGTGCTTGTAAAAAATGAAACAGGTGAGATTTTCTTATTCTGTGGCATTTTTTTACATGTTCCTCATGTTTTTGTAGATGAAGTGGGTTTTTACGGTTGCTCATCTCTTCTCAGGCGGCGTTACGGTCTACAACTTCAGGGAGACAGTCCCCAAAACATTCAAGACCAACCTGTTAAATGACTGTCCCACTAAATTCAGTTTGGCCACAGGTAGGCAGAGCTGCTTCAGTGTCTCATAACAAAAAGCCTGCTGTCATCCAATTTAAAGCAGTGGGTTTTGTCTCCTATTTACACTCAATTATTTAGTTGCAGAAAGTCCTCCCTTCAAATGTTTAAGAGATCTTGTAGAATTTGTTGACTGTTGGGGTTCCCTCTCAGCTACTGCAACACTATTTCCACCTAATATACTATTAGGTGTTATAGCCATTTTCATGTTTGCTAGCTCAATTAGTTGCAGTTATCTTGATTCGGTGGTAGTTTTACTTAGGAATAAAAATGTATAAAAATGTCACTTTTAACAACCCAATTTTTGAGTTTTATATCATGTTATATCATTCCCATATCAAAAACAGTGTTGCTTTGACTCATTCATGCATGTTTGAGAAATCCTTGAATCTCCTGTTTTAGACATGTGGAGCTGCCTAAATGCTTGTTGGTACAAAGCACCGCCCATTTGTACAAAACCCCTCCTAGGAGCTCAGTCTGCAGCCGAGGTCCGGCCCCACAGAGCACCCCTCCCCTGGAGGTGCTGAAGTGGAAGTGTCAGAAATGGTAGGAGGTTCTTAAAGAGACAGGGACCAATTTCTAGGTGTGCAGATATGATGCACAGACAAATTTATTTTTTTATATATTTACAGCATTTTCATAACAGCTGAAGGGAACATAGTTACTTGATTATGGTATGGGGGTGGGTTACAGAGGTTTCTTCTCAGGTTCTTGCATGTCTCTTCTCCCACACCTGGACTCCACATCTTTTTAGACTAAACTTGCAGTTTTCCTTGTTCTGTTTTCTTGTTCTGCCCCACAGCGATGATGAGTTTGGCACTTTGTCCAACTCTCCATCTGCTGCTGGTTCTGATGTAAGAGACTGGCTCTCAGAGGATCTGTCAAAAAGCAGAACAAAAAGGATTTTGTCCAGCTGCGTTGTCCCAAACCTGGATGCTTGAGTTTGAATGTGAAACGAGATTGTTTGGACAGGGTGACATCAAAGAGTCAAAATCAGCAACCTGTTCAGCAGGAAGAATTAAACTGGATGAAGCTGAATTTTAAATTCTTGAAATTGTAACCCATTCCTTGTCTTTATGTTGCACATTGACCACATTTACTAACTGATTAGTAATCAAACTTTAGCTTCCTATACGAGAACATTATTTTTAAAATGAGGTTACGACGTAGCACGGGTTTTGATTTATTTTTCTTTCTGCTATTCTTTTAATCCAGCTGCATATTTCCCACTTCCACAATGTAGGCAGCCAGTGGATTGGTGTTCCTGGAGAGCTGCAGGGCTACAAGGCGATTCACCAACGGTACGGAAAGCTGCCCTGGGACAAGCTGTTCGAGCCCACAATCAAACTGGCCAGGGAGGGGATCCCCATGCCTCCTTTTCTGGCTCGCTTCATGACCTCACCTTTAGTGAAAAATTATGTGGAGAAGTCATCTCTGTGGTAAATCTCTCACACACACAGACTGCTCAGTCACAAACAGATAACTGTTAATGCAGATGCAAACAGACGGGTGTTAAAGACTAAACTTTAATGCATGACAAAAAAAGTGAATATAAACCAAAACCAATGTGTTGGAGTCAGAAATATACTAAAAACAAGTAGCAAGTCTATTATTTAAGACAAGTGCAGGTCATCAGAACCAAAGAACTGGTGAAGCAAATGGATTTTTAAGATACCAGAGAGCCTGAACATACAAAACCAGAACGATCCTAACAAAGGGACTAAAAACTGAACTCAAGTCAGAATGAAAAGGAAAACATGGGCATAAAGCCAACATAAACTCAGCCTAACTAGACCCAGAAATCCATCCACAACAACATCCTGCCTGTGTAAATTATTATATTCTTCTTGCACAACAGTGCAGGGTTGTTGTCGAACATGTTCCTGTGCTGTTTTTGTCTTTTTTTTTATAAAAAAGAATTCTGCTAAGAAAAAACAAAGGTTAAGATAAAACAACAGAGTTTTATTTGAAGCTGCTTCAGGTATAGAACTGTATCAATAATCGGAGCAGCTTTGAATACATTTTCTGTAATAAAAAAAAAGTTTTGTGTTTGTTTTTTGATGTCTTTCAGCGTCTCAGTTTTAGTGTGTGTTCACAGCGGCATGAAGGTTCAAAAAAAGCACTTTGTGTGAACAATATTTAGAATTTGTTTTAATGCTTGCATATAAATCTGAGTCCCATATCCTGTGCACTGATCCATAAACATAAGGGAAAAACCCAGAATAAAAAACTTTACAGGAAATTTTTGCTATGATTAAACAAAAGGTCAGGCCTTTGTTTAATGTGAGGTGTTATCTGTTTGCTTTTTTTATTAGTGAAATATTTTGCAACGATAACAAAACCGTCCTGAAGGAAGGGGACACCTTGAGGTTTGCTTCACTTGCAGATACATTGGAAGCCATTGCATTTCACGGGGTAGACGCCTTTTACAATGGCAGGGTAGGACGTGCCTTAATCCAAGACATAAAAGCTGCAGGTTGGTGCATTTCAGAAAACATACAAAAATAATGTAGAGAAATGGGGAAGAAACTAAATGCTGTTTTGTTTTCTTACAGGTGGGACTTTGGAAATGGAGGATCTGAGGTCGTTCAAGGTGCAGGAGGAGGACTCGTGGACAGTTCCTCTGGGAGACGCTCAGATGCACGTCCCTCCACCTCCTGCAGGAGGGCCGCTGCTGGCTTTCGTTCTCCAAATCATGAGAGGTTTGATTTCTTCTCTAATGACTATAATTGCGTTTTCTGAATGAATAATTTAAAACCCTGTTTTGTTTTGTTTTGTTTCCCCCGAAGGCCTCTCACTGACTTCAGATTCCCTGGAAGGCGAGAAAAAGATCCAGATGTACCATCATTATGCCGAAGCTTTGAAATTTGCTAATGGACAAAAGAAGAGCATATATGATCCTGGATTTAGAAACACACTTCCTGTAAGTTTTTGTAAAGTTTTTAAGTCATTTTTACAGAAAACCTGAGATAAATCACAAAGTTTGAATTTAACATGTAAAATAAACGGCTACAAGGCCTAAAAACACAAGTTCATTTGAAGTCAAATGTTTCCATCCACTCATAAGCATCAGATTATGTATTAAGCCTGTTTAAATTCAACTGTAATTTACAGCTGCCCACAGACAAACCAAGTCTGACAGCCTGTTGAGTGATGTGGCTGCATAGAGAGGGGAAAAAATAATGACACCTAATTGCAAAACAAAAAAGAAAATAAATAATTTTGGGGCAGAAATTAACTGCCAAGTTTGAATTCATTTGATCAGAGCAGGTCAGTTGAGTAACACAAAACAAATTAAAAAAGCTAAATCTGAACAGTTCCAAGGAGAATCTTAAAAAAAAAACAGGTCTGCACCTGAAAACCGGCATCCACAATCATTTCAAGTAAAATATTTGTCAAAACTGCCGTGTGTACAGGACGTGATTGAAATGTTACTCTCAGACTCATGGGGCAAACAACATCTAAATAAACCATCATGAACATCAGGAAATGTCTAAAGGTAGGTGGATTCAGGTGAGGATTTATCCAGGACAGGTAAGTTGGACCACAGGCAGTGAAGACAGACGAGCGACACAAAACCAGGAAAGAGGAGGAGCAGGTAACTGTGACCCAGGACAGGTAAACGTGGAGACACAGGTGAGTATTCTGCGGGCTTACTTAACAGAACACAGGGTTCCAATGAACAACGAGCTTCAACAGGTCTTGCAGAAAGGTGACGCAAGGCTTGGACTGCACACAGAGGAAAAACAAACAATAAATCCTTTTCAGGGGACATGAACTATGGGTGGCTTAAGCTCTTTACCCAAGGCTGTGAGATGCTCCAGCATCAACCAAGCCAAAAGAGGACGCTTTTATAGGGAGACGCTCGTCAGTGGGAATCCTCTGCAGCTGCTGATCGTTTTCACCCGTGGATCCAATTAGAGCAGGGCCTGTAGGAGACAGACTCCTACATAAACATTAATTACAACAATAAAACTATTTTGTAAAAATGCAAAAGCGTAAAAGTTAAGATAAAGGTCTCTGATATTGGCATCAGAAGTAAAGTGAAATAAGCAGCAGTGGACGGGGCTGTCCCTCAGTCTGCTGGTTCTGGTTCTGCAGTGTAGTGTGTGTGTAGGGTCAAAGGATGCTGTGTAATGTGTGTATGTAAACTTATGACCACAGCTGTAGCACCTTTTCCAAATAAACTCTCCGGAGTATCATAATAACTGCAGAAAAGACAAGTAATAAATGTAAATAATGACATTGTAAAAGTAGACAGAAGCATGACTCAGCATAAAAGAGAACATTAAACACACTAAACCATAACAAGAAGCTCAAGTTCTCTTGGTTGGAAAAAAAAAAACAGACTATATTGGCTTGGGAACAAAATCTAAAGAATGAACAAGAAAATCAAAAGAATTACTGAGATAATCTGATTTGTGGGAGTTTCTTGTGTTTTTTGCTTTTCTTTCAGACTGCAGATCGTTTAATTGATCCCTCTTTTGCTGACCACATCAGGAAGATGATAACTTCAAACGGCACTCACGAAAACTCTTACTACAGCGACGTCAGGCCTCCTCCCGATCACCTGGGCACGACTCACGTCTCCGTCCTGGATGAGAACGGAATGGCCGTCTCCGCCACCAGCACCATAAACCAAATGTGAGCGGGACTCTCCAGAGATCCGTAAACGACCGTCCGCGCTTGTTTCTCAGTTTGTTGTGTCGTTCTGCAGATTTGGAGGAGCCGTTTACTCGCGGCAGACCGGCATCATCCTGAACAACGAGCTGGCTGATTTTTGCCGCAGAACGAACACAGTGAAGCCAGGTAAAGTCACAGGTGTAATCACTGCTCTACACGCTGTGAAGTGTTGTGTATTTATATTTGACTGTGATTTCCTGTGTGGTGCAGGGGAGAGGCCTCCCTCCTCAATGTCTCCTGTCATCCTGGAGTCAAAGTCTGGGGGGATGATCGTGATTGGTGGATCAGGAGGAAGCATGATTACCTCAGCAATGGCCTTGGTAATAACACACAGTTTGATTATTGGTTTGTGCAATTCTCTGAACTGAAACATCTTTTTGTTTCCTTCCAGTCCCTAATAAACCGCCTCTGGCTCGGGATGAGCTTAAAGGATTCGATTGCTGCTCCCATCATTTTTGTCGACTCACAGAACAAACTGAACTTTGAACTAGGATTTGATGAGGTACTTAATGTGTATTATATAAAAACTATCAGAGGTTTATAGTTGCTAAGTACATTTACTTTGTTACAATACTTAATCTTTTTTTTTTTTTGAGGATTTGTGATTTTACCAATTATTTTTTTAATTGTTACATTTACTTTTATTTTGTTACATTTAAAACCAAAAAATTATAGTTTTACTTATTTACGTTAAAATTAGTACTTATTACTAAAAAGTACTTTTACTTATACTTTTCCTGTTTTTGTGAGCAGGTTTCTGACTTTTGGTTAAGTACTTTTCCCATCAGTGAAATTTATTTTTACCAAAGTAATTTTCTGTTTAGATATTTTTACTTAGTTATTTCTGAAAATTACAGTTGGTAACCATTCTTTTTTTCATTATACTTGTTTTGCAGGAATCTTTTAATGTTTTTTCTGAAAGTATTTTATATGTTTTTGTTGGACTTTCTTCCTCCATTTCTGAACAATCCTCATACCTCATCCTGTCGTAAGCTTACAAAATATAAAAAAGAACAAAGTAAAAAAAAAACAAGAGAAAAGCTATCTCAAATAAATCAAATACGTACGTTTTGATTTATAACTTTATTTTGAAAATTATTTACATTGCACAAGTTTTCTGGCAACTAAAGCTGCTAAACCAGAAACAGCTCTGTGTTTTATGCTTGTAAATTCCCAACTAAATTATCTGTGAAGTCAGAGGCAGCTGCACTGTACTGTAGGTACAAGGTTGATTTTACCACCATTTTAAAGTAAAAGAGGCTTTTAGATCACTTAAAAATTCTACTCCTTGTCACAGATATGTAGCTATTTTGTTTCTGTGTAATAAATTAAACTAAAAGGGAATAAATTATCTTTGTAGCAAGATTCCTTCCAATTAAAAAATGGTTTTATTTTCTGACACAACACAGGTTCATTCATTCATTCATTCAAGAAAGAAAAAAAACAAACAAACAAACAAACAAAAACAAAGAAAATGAGACTAAAGAAATTAAAGGTCTTCTGAGAAAATGTTGATTAATCAGTTTTGAAAATTGTTACTAATTCTCAAATGTTCTGTTTGTCCTCAGACGGTGAAAAAAGGCCTCACAGCTCTTGGACACAAAGTTGGAAATTGGCCATATTTTTTCAATGTAGTCAACGGTTTGGAAAAGGAGAACGGCTGCATAGAGGCTGTGTCAGACAGAAGGAAGATAGGAGTTTCTGCTGGATTCTAACTATGTGGAAGCGTGACCTCTGATTATAGACTGACTGAACCTTTGGCCTTAAGAGTGATCGGCAGCTTTGTCGACAAAATGTAAAAGAATTGTGCTTTAACCATTTTTATTCATCTGTTTTTCTGAGAAATGTCGTCTCCAATCTGGGTAAAATAACATCAGATGTTGCAAAATAAATAAAAATATGGACATGAGCCTAAATTAATGAATAAATCTTAACTGGAAGTGATTTTTAAAACATTTCTATTAAAAGAAAGTAAAGGCAAATCAGAGCAAACAGTTGGTGAAGATAACAGCACAACCTGTCAAATGTGACTGATCATTTCCTTTCATAAGCTCCATCCACTTATTGTCTTGAACAGAAACTCGTTAGATTTTAAAGTTGTGTAAATACACATCAAGATAAATCTAAAAAGTGTCATAAACATTCTTGTTTATGATGGTTGGGTGTGAATTTTCCATTGAGTTTTGGAAAAATAACCTTCCTGTGCCTCACTGCTGAGTCCGACAGTATCACTAAATGTTTTATCTTTCTAACTGAACTAAGAAGTGTTTTTGTCAGATTTTTCTCCTGTAGATGAGTCATTTACCCTTTTTAAAGTGACATCATATCCACCATGTCAGAGAACTTAAACTGTGACTTTTAGGACTTACTGTATGTTGAAGAAGTGCTTTTCATTTCAGCCCACATGGTGACACCACTAAAAAAAACATTTTTACTGCAAAAAGAAAAATATATATTTTTATATACTGTGTTTTGTTACTTTTTTTTACTAAATACATTTTTGTGATTTATTTCAGCTGTTAATGTGTGATCTTCATGTTGGTACAATAAACTTTGTGTCTAAAACCTTCTTCTGTACCAGACATGTTTTTTTTAAATCACAACGTCTGAACATTTGTGCTCTAACAAAACACTTTGGCAGCTCGCTGTTTTGCTTTTAGCTTTTATTTCCCGTTGTCAGAATTCTGAATGAGCAATAAAAGTAAACAAACTTACAAATTTCTGCGTTTTGAAGAAGGGGGTCTCTGCAGTCACTAAGTGGGAGGTTCCTGGATGTGGGAGGAGCTTGTAAAAACATGATTGGTCTGTTTGACTTTTGTGGGAGGAGTTTATGAAAGAACCGATTGGAAGAAGCCATAACGGTTCGGCTGTATAATGGCAAGCTGAGGGGACATGTAACAATTGAGTTGAAAAGACCAGAAACCTACATAAAGGTTAGTAATTTTGAAATAATATTAGTCATAAGTCAACACAGGAAGGTCAGCAGCACCAAATTGATGTCAATAAGTTATATTTACGATTAATAAATATCATTATACACCAACAGCATTATGTCAGTCAACACTTCCTTTTAGTTAATCATGACTTACGGTAACATCTTTTAACTTCTCTCACAATCCAGTCCGACCAATCACGGTTTTCACAAACTCTGCCCACATCCAAGAACCAACCATTTAGGTATTACACAGACCCTATTTGGCATTTTGTTTTAATTTAACCTTAAAATCGCTGTGACATCAAATTTCTGTAATAAACATGAATGCATTTTTGGAAAGATAACATTGACAACATGTTGCAAAACTAATTTCACATCACTCAGATAAACGGTTATTGAGATATTTACATATGAAGAAACAGGAAGTGATGTGAAAGGGGAATGTCAGCATGTAAACAGAGCTTTGTTACGAAAGCTAACAACACAGACTGTAGAGAAGCATCTGATGTTTCTTCAGATTATTTTGAGTCACTATCAAAGAGAGATGAAGAAATGTTAAAGTAGAAATATTTTTGTTTTAATAAACAAAAACCAGCAAGTTTACTTTATTAATGAGTTCCCCTCTGATGTCACTTCCTGTTTCATTTTGGCCGAGACAAGTTTAAAAGAAAATATGCCAGCTATGTGACAAAATGTATAAAATCATGTGTACTATGCCAATTTTATTAAGTATAAAGATGTTTTCTATGACTTTTTCTATTTGAAGTATAGACATGTCACAGGCACTTTAAACAGCCTTATTAGGATCAAAGCTGACAACAAAAACAAATGCAATGTGCTCATTTATACATATAATACATATCTACGATCCTATATTTTCTTTAGCATTAACACTTAGTTTGAAAAAAGTGGGTTCTTTGTTTTATGAAAAGATCAGAAATCTATGAAGCTCTAATATTTACTTTTGTCCAAAATTTTCTTACAAAAGAAAAACTTTTTAAATTGCACTGCACTATGAGTATTACTTTTAGTCATCGATCACTCAGAGTACTTTTTCTACTCACAATCCCTCATTTACACACATTTGTTCTGGACCTCTTTACTTGCATTCAGCACATTCTCTTATCTTTCTCCGGCAAACACATCACACCTTAGGCTTTAAATTTATGCAAATCTACAAAAAGGATTTTTTTAAAAGGTTTCATAAACCTTTGAGCAATGCTGCCGCCCTACCAGCAATAATCTACCTTATGTTTTACAATTTGACTTATTTGAGAGCAGTATTGAGATTTAAAGAAAAGAGCAATGAGATACATTTTCTGTTGAGAAACTTATGAATTAGTAATGATTTCTTAAGTGGATTCTGCTCCGCTCCCCTTTGAGCCACTCAATGTGAGTTATAAGGGATGCAGATTTCTGTCTGTGTGAAGTGGAACTGTCTTTGTTGAATGATAAATGAGTTAATCTTGATAAGATTTTTGCAGCTTAGCAGAGTCGTTCTGCAGAGAACAGCCATTAAAATTAAGCATATTTTTTTTAAAAACTCTGCAGAAATATCTCTATAACAAATGGCTTTTATTTAAACTTGAGGCAGTTAAATGATCTGCTGATTCAGTCACAAAGTCCTTTAATGAAGCAAATTATTTCAGCAACAAGCCTTTGACGCTCGTGTGTGTCGCTATTTTAATCTGTCGGAAAGAAAACCACAGCAATGACTCAAGGTAAAAGGACACGTGAAGACTGCAGACTTTTCTTCGTGCCTGCAGGTTTAATAAATTGGCCTATTGGGGTTGCATAACTCTGTTCATCAGAACTACAGTATGTGAAAGTTGAACTGTGCTTAATTGGGCCTTTGAGGAAGATTCCAGTGTGACTGTGATAAGGTCTGTTTTTTTTTCTAATTCTGCAGAAAAGCACGAAGCGTACCACAAAAATAACTCAAAAGAAGACCAGTATACACAACTAAAAAATGTTCAATTTTTATTCTGGGCATTTGGTTAAAGTGTAAAAATGAATAAATATGAAAAAAATGTGTATATTAGTTTAGTTTTCACTCCTTGTAGGTCTACATGCTGCTGTCAATGAATGATAAGAAGCAAACACGGAAGAATAATTAAACAAAATGTCAACTTTGAGCATTCTTTTATGTTAAAGTTTAGTTAGGAACACATAGGCAACCTATAATAGATTTTTTTTCATGACAGTCTGAAAACGACAAATCCAATTATTTTCAAATCTAGCCCAGGCCTTTTCAGTATGTGGTGGTAAATAAGATATCTGATGTTTTTTTAACGCAACCTCAGTCTGAAGCATTATGTCATTTTATCAGACTTCCATCAGTGAGGTGAGAGTGAGCTGAGTTGATCCAATAATAATAACTATACTAGCAGAAGTTCAGTTGCTTTGTTATATTTATTTTACTTTTCTATGTCCTGAATGACTGAGAATCCACATAAACACATGACAGTAACGTATAGGTCTCGGACTGATCGATATTTTACTTTCAGCGCATCGCTCTTAAAAAATAAAATGCTGCACTGAAACATCCTATCAGAGGCAGGTTCAAATGTAAACACTGAACTATGTTGGGTAATTATTTAATTTGCTCTGATTGCACAACTACTTCAGAACTGACATGCTAACACGTAGCATCTACACTTCTGTAAACAGCGAGCTGAATGTGACGTCACGTCATGTTCTGTACATGCAGGTCACATCAGGGCCGGGGAGAGATAACACTGGAGTCTGATGGAAGTCGCGTTTATTTGGTTATTGGTTGATTTAAAAAATAGAAGTCTGACACAGAACTCAGCAACAATATGATGCTGGATCCAAACAAGTAACTTTACATCTGTGCAAATACAGTAAAGCTGACAACCAGCTTCAGCAAATCTATTAGACAAGGCTCAAATGCAAAATAAGTAT
>JAUBOC010000037.1:14999733-15012376 GCA_032275365.1 Anablepsoides cearensis | reverse complement strand
TTTGGAAACATTTCCCAGAGATTTTGATCTAATATGTCAAGATTTATCAGCTGCACATTCATATGAATTTCTGCTCCACCACGTAAACGAGCTTGAATGAAGATCTGGTGATTGTGGAGGCCACTAGTGTTCACTGAGTCTGTACTCATCAGACCACATGATGGTTTATAATCCATACTTTTGCCTTTCTGTCATCCGGAACTAGTCTGCCCACAGGCATAAACGCTAAGTTAACTAACTGCATTCCTATACCTGCAGACTGCATTTTTTTTTTAATTAAAATAGCTAGTCTAGATCATTTAAAATATATATCTCCACCTTAAATGGTCTGACGATGGGATAAATAAAATCATTTTAGCTAACCGTTTCCATTCATGGAGTATAAAAAAATAAATAAAATAAATATCCTTTTTTTTTTTTCAACATCTGTTTTTAAAATGAAAAACATGTGACCAAAAAGTACACTTGCTTCTGTAAGATATTAGTAAGTGTTCATTGTTATCGTGCCCCCTTTATTTCCGGAGTGCAATGGTGTCACTTCCAAATATGGTATGGGTCCGACACTGAGCTGACCCCGCCCCTTTCAGAGCAAAGCCTGTGTTCCATTCCAAAATACTTAAAAATAAACTCCAACCACAACATTTACGATTTAACTTTGACATTTAGATTTGGAGTTTTATTTTGTTTTATTTATTTATTTATTTATTTATTTATTTATTTATTTATTTATTTATGCATTTAAATTTAACATGTAGTAAAAACTGGCAAAATGTAATAAAAGTGAGTTAAAAATAAAATGTTAGTGGAAATTTTTAACTGGGACTTTACACTCAGAAAGTAAGATAAATGATGAAAATGTGTTGGTGACATTTTTTAACATTTTATTTTACATTCGGTACCCCATGGTTTCCATTCAGCTTTCTCAATTCAAAACTATGCATTACTTTTAAATGCATCGACTATTTATCCATCTATCTAACCTCTAAGTCTGTCTGTCTTGGTGTGTTTATAGGATCAGGAGGGAAAATTAATTTGACAACAGTCAACAGTCTGCTGCATGACAGTCGCCCCCCAAAGCCGAGCAGCAGATCCGGCTCTGATTGGCTGAGAGAAGCTCCGGCTCTGAGTGGAGCCAAAGGATGCCAGAGTGCTCAGACAGGCAGTGTGCATGGACGGACGCGGGCGGGGGGTGGGGGGACGTCAGCCAGACAGCCTGCGGGCACACTGTCACGCTGTTGCATCTTTGAAAACTTCCACAACAAAACAAACACTCGTTTTCCTCTGCGTGTCGCCACATCTGGGTGCAGCTTCGGTGTGATGTTTGGGCTGCGTGGTGTCAAACACCCCCTCACTTCTACTGCTTCTTCTTCTACTACTCCTCGTACCGACAGGTCCTCTCAGGAGGAGGGAGCATCATCATCATCACCACCACAGCCACCATGGGCTCCAAGTTAACAAGACAGAGAAGTCTGGATCTTGAGAGCAAATTGACAAAAAGAAGGCGCCAGAGGCAGGAGCTGAGCGCGGAGGGCGAGAAAAGTGGCGGCAGGAGCGGCGGAGACTTCTTGTTTACCTCCCTGATGCTCAGATCCGACAAGCTGCCGGGGATGCTGCGCAAAACCAGCCCGAGCCCGTACGTCAGGAGGGTGGCGTGGGTCCGGGAGATCCAGAGGCTTCTGCGGGAGCAGAGGATGGAGCAGGCTGGGGAAGTGCTCAAACTGCTCAGAAAGGTAGGGAAATTTATGTTTTTTTTTTTAAATTATTATTATTTGTTTATTAGGGCTTGTTGTAGAATATTTAACAAAGTGAAGTTAAATTCATCTTTTTAAACAAGAAGTGGTCCAGTTTGAAGCAATTGTTGTAAGATAAAAAAGCTAATTAGTGACACATCTTTATTAAAAAGATGGCACAAATAACATTTTGTTGAGGTAATAGTCAGGCTCTATTTCCAAAAGGTTAAAGTTCTTTCAACTTTTACTCCTAAATTTTAAATTTTGTACATGACTTTGTGTAATCAAAAGTGAGTTGGAGGACTCTTCATCTGAAATACTTTAAATGGAGCTGTAAAATAACTTAATCAGATCATATAAAAAAGCACTCAGAATCAAATAAAACTGATCAATACCTTATGTACCAAAGCTGTGCAGGAGACAAAATCATAAAAACAATAATATTCAGGGTTTCTTTATGTTTCTGATGTTGAAATATGTTTAGGAAAACTATTCAAAGCATAGCAAAAGTCAGCTCTTAATCCAAACTGATGCTTTAATGTGGTATTTAAAAAGATCTAATCTGTCCCAGTTGCACATTATATAAACCCTTTTTTCATAAACCTAAAAAAACTGAGGTTTTTCTGTTTCATCTCCTACTGAATATGTTTACTGGTGACATTCTTACTTTGAGAGGATTGATCTAAAAAAAGCAAAATAAATAAAACATAAAAATGTGTTTTCAGTGCAAGAGTCCAAGTTGTTCATATGTGCATTAATCAAGTTAAGATATAGTCCACGTCATTAAAAGTAAATAAATGTTGATGATTTGTGCAGATGGGAACATAAAAATCACACGCAGATGAAAAGTTAAAAAAAATTAATTAAACTGAAAACAAATGTTTAAAATATATCAAAGATTACTTTTAGATATATTTTTACAAAACAGACTCCACGTGTTTGGTTAATCAGTCGCTCATATCTCAGATGCAATCACAGATCTGCTTCATAACTATAGATTTGTCCATAATTCAGTGTTTAAATTGCTCACGAAGCACTGCTGCTCTCTCCATCGCTCAGTGGGGTGAAGCCAGAGGACTGCTACGTTGTTTGGGCTGAAGCCAAGTGTCTGACTAATAATACTTCAAGATGGGAAGGAGAAGGGGGAGAAAAAAAAGGAGCTGGCTGTAGATCTCCTGTTGCAGCTCTCCAGCAGTAAGGCTGCTTTCCTCTCAGGGATGGATGAATGTGCAGATAATCACCTTGAGATGACAGATGCAGGAACTTTTTTTCTTTTTTCTACATAGAGGAAGTCATTACAAACAGGAACCAATAACACCAGCCCCTGTGCAGCATCTCCATCACAGATCAGGCTTCTGGGCCATTAAGTTAATTAGTTTGGGATATTCTGGATATTAATTAGTAAACAAAGACTCTGTGAGTACTCGTACCAGTAAAGCTCTGGACATGTTGTTATATTGTTGCACAGCAAAACAGAATCACTTGACAAGAAGGTTTGAAATGTATTTCTACTTATGGCTGTTTTTTTAAATAAATGTTTTGTTAATTAGGTAACAAAATCAGCTAAAAACTACCCTGTTTTTTCTCCATTATGCACAAAATTTTGTCACTTCACAAAACAATAAGCATTGATACGCACCATTTGTTATTCAAATTGATGCAAGAAAAACAAACAAAATCAATTTCACCAACACACAAATTAAAATATTTTATTATTTCTTGGGGAAACAGCAAAATAGTCTTGTTTTTGGATATAAAAAATACCATCAATGTAACCTTCAGCTTTACATCCAGCTTCATTATATAGATCATCCATCATCCATCCATCCATCCATCCATCTACCCATTCATCCATCCATCCTCCCACCTACCCATCCATCCATCCATCCATCCATCCATCCATCCATCCACGCACCTGCCCATCCATCCATCTACCCATCCATCCATCCATCCATCCATCCATCCATCCATCCACCTATGCATCCATCCATCCATCCATCCACGCACCTGCCCATCCATCCATCTACCCATCCATTCATTCATTCATCTATCCATCCATCCACCTATGCATCCATCCATCCATCCACGCAACTACCCATCCATCCATTCACCCATCCATCCATGTGGAGCTGGAGACTCCATAGCTAATGACTCTCCAGCAGTCATTAGCTATGTTTACATGAACAAAATTCTTTGATCAGATTGAAATTTGGATTAAATAATCCAAGTGTGTTGTTTATATGGGAACACAACTAATTAATCCAATCATCAAAAGCATTTACATTTACCAGGCTTTTATTCAGAACAGAACTGACATTAAAAAAGCATGAGGTTCTACTTCAGCGATGAACATAAACAAATGTTAAAATAAACACTGAAATAACTCTGTGTTCCTACACTTTTGACAATCAAGGCTTTTGATTATTTTGAGCTTTTTCAAAGTTTCTAATAGAAATGTTGCATCGCTAACCAACCAGTTTTGTTTCCTCGACGTATTAGCATGTAGCTAGGCAGAAATATGTCAGGTTGAGACAGGGCGCACAGTCAGGTCAGTTCTCTACCACCAGAATAACGTGATTAGAATAAGAGTTAACATCCAACTCGTTCAGATTTTCAATCAGGCATAAACCACCCCTCTCATTCAGATTACAAATTTATTCCCATCGGGCTGAATCAGATCAGAATATTCTGATTACATGACACATTTTTATTCCATTCATTAGAATACCCAGAGAAAACCCACACATGCACAGAAAGAACATGAGCTTCACAGGTATCTTTTCACAGTGGTGCTCAAAAGGGTTTAAAATGATACAATAAAAGAGTTGAAAGAGACTTAAGGGTAGTATGATGTCATTCAGTCGTATATTCTTGTGTGATAGACAAGTACAGGCCTGGAACTTAAGAGCTGTGATTTTTGTCTGATTCTGAAAAAGATTGATGTTTGGGAGCTGATTAAAGTACCGGAAAAAAAGACTAAATAGATTTTGGAGCAGGTGGATCGTTGGTGTCAGTTTTCAGCATCCTGAACAAAAAAAAAGCTGTGTTTCTGCTTCATGGTGCTGCCCTGTGGCTGCACAGATGTGTGGCGCATAGCAATGTCGTCTCACAGCCAGAAGGTCTCCGCTTCACATCTCAGGTTTGTCTTTGGGTGTGAAGTTTGCATTCTGTCCTCGTGCGTGATTGGACTTTCTGCAGGTAGGCTGCTCCAACACAGAAATACACATTAGTATAATTGGTGGTTCTGATCTGACAGTATTTTGCACCATCCTGTGTCTCTGCATGTATTGAGCTGGTGACCTGTACCCCACCTGCTCCTTACGCACTGCAACCCTTCTGCCGTTCTGAAAAATTGACGTATAACATGTGAAATAATGGATTCTTTTTTATTAAATTGCATTTTAAGGTTGTTTGTATGAGAGATTTTAGCACCAAACAATAGCAGAAATCTTTTATACTTAGATGTCCACATAAAGCTGGTTTTAAGAGCCTTCATATGGTATTTTTTAAAGTTTAGATTGAAAAACACTTGAAATCCTTGAAGTCTTTGTGTAAATGGTTAAAACAGATGTCAAAACTCCATCTCTAAAACGATAGGAATAGAGTTGCGGATAGTAAAGAGATATTGTTTTAGTTGTTTTACTCCTCCTATTATCATTTTTTCCTGCTTGCACGGAGACAATTGCTCCTCTTTTGGTTTTTCAACGAAAACAGGCAGAGGGGTGACGTAGCTCAGGGGGAGTGGGGTTCTGCTTGACAAAAACACCTGGTACTGCCCATGTGACGGAATATATCTCTACTTGATGACGTAATTTGTTCATAATGCAATGTTTCTTTTGAACAAACAGTCAAAATCAGAATCCCTTCAGCGAGCCATTCGTCCCATCTCTAATCTCGACCTAGCATGCGCAGCTTTACGTGCATGCTCCACGCCTCGTTTCCTGTTTTTGGTGGCATCATGTCTCCCCATGGTGTAGCTGCTAAAGTGTTTTGATGCTGTGTGTCTGAGAATAATTTTAGAAAGATTCATTTTGAATAATGTGTTTGTGTGGACGGGGCCTTAAATGTCGTGAATCAGGATGCAAAGCTGGTTTTGAACTTCAGCGTCTCGTTTCCAACTGTTTTAAAGCTCCACCTCTCCCTCCGAGGAGCTTCTTGTCTGCTCATTAGTAAATTCTCCAAGACGATGTTGGCCCCGTGTGTTGTCGCATCACCACAGGACGCCAAACAACACCTTGTGTCTTTTCAGAAACAACAGAGGTTTTAGAAAAACAAGCCTTTTAAATTCATGCAGTTAACATGTTTTGGAAAAATCCTTCTCTCAGCTGTACAATATAAACCCATCAGGTTTATTGCAGTTTTTTAAATGCAGATTGATAAAAGCATCAAAACTTTATCATACATGTCACATATCTTTCTAAAATGTTTAATATTCCTGTTTTAAATGTCGTTTTTCCAACAAAGCAATCATTATCTTAAACCCTTAGGAAAATGTTGTTTGTTTTATTTTTCATTTAAACAAGAAATGAACTAAGTAAAAACTGGAGTTAGATGGTGCTCAGTCTGACAGCTGTGGCGTGTTTCTGTGGGATGGGATTTGTGGCGTTCTGCAGTTTTTTTTTTAATGAAGAACGCGTGTGGGATGTTGCTCTGCTGTTCTGAGATCATCTCCTCATTCAGACCCTTTGTGATGAAGCAGATGAAAGATGAGATACGCTGCTTATACCGAGGACATTTTCAGTGTGGATCTGAAGGCGCACTCGAGTACACGGGGATCCTGTTAAGGAGCGGAACATTTCATGCCTTCACGGTGAAGAATCAGTCAAGTTAATCCATCAGATCAGATCTTTCTGTGGGTTTGTAACAAACGCTTCCTTTCATCTCCCACAAACTGACGCTGCATCTGCATGTGACACATTGGAAGGAAATTACGTGCTTTAAAGAAAAATCTTCTTTTGTGTCAGGCATGTGGTCCTCTCAGTTGGAGGTGTTGTGGAGGATAGCCCAGCATTAGGGAATCCCACAGATCTCTGCTGTAATAAATCAACTCAGAAGCTGGAGGAGGAGAAATTGCTGATGGGAGGTTTTTTTTTTTTTTTTTTTTTTCTCTGTGTGCCCCCAACCGTTATGGCTGTCAGCACATATAGAGAATGTTTTACATGGCTTTAGCCTCCAGCCTGCTGTTTGAAAAGCTTTTCAGTTCACACAGAGCTGACAATATTTATTCAGCAGCTCCTCAGCCTTTGTACAGTTAAACTGCAACAAAAACAAGCCGAGGATGATTCAGTGAAACACGTTTTTCCTTGTTTTCATCCAGGAAGAGGTCCGCAATGAATTCAATTCAATTCAATTCAAAAATACTTTATTTATCCCAGAGGGAAATTAGGTAAACAGAGGTCTTACAAGTTTTTCGGAATTAGGAAAGTAAAATTGATCATTGATCATGAACTGATTGCTGAGGTTTAGAAGCTGAAACTGAATTGTTAAAAACTAGCAATTATCTTTACCCACTTCCTTCTTTCAGGGTCACTGGTGCCCAAATCCAGCAGTCACTGTGTGAGGGGCGGGGGCCACATAGAGACAAACAACAATTCACTTATATGGACAATTTAGAGTTACCAATTAGCCTAAAAGTCATGTTTTTAGTCTGTGGGAAGAAACCGGAGTTCCTGGAGAAAACCCACTCATGCACGGAGAGAACATGTAAACTCTACCCAGAAAGGTAGAGTTTGGGTAGGCTGGGATTCAGTCAGGCAACCTTCTTGCTGAGAGGCAACAGTTCTACCAACTGAGCCACCGTGCCGCCCTAAAACCAGCTAAAATAGTGATGAGCTTCTTCGAACAGAACTGTAAATAAGGTTAAAACCAGTAAAGCAGAAATCAATCAAAAGCTAAGATTAAAATAGCAAAAGAAACAATAGTATATATCTAAAATTAGCAAAACAGTAGTTAAAATATAAAGTGCACAAAATCATAGCTAATATCTTAAATGAGCAAAACAACATCTAAAATTTGCTGAACGCTAAAGTTAGCACAAAAAAGCTAAAAGCTAAATGTAGCTAAATATAATGTAAAAAACAATATGGTAACATTTGAAGAAATCTCAATGTAATTTTTTGGGGATTATTTTTGTAAATATATAAAAGTTACAAAAAAATCACAGTATTCCAGATTGAGATGAGCATTTTGTGTTAACTGGTAAAATATATCAAAGTACTTTGATTGTTAAAATTAACTATAAAACTATAAAACAAAAACAATAAACACAGTTTTATGTAAAAAAAAAATTATTTCCTTTGATTTTTCCTCCTTTTCTTCTCAACCTTTCAGCTTCTGATTATGTTTTCATCCGTTTCCTTTAACATCTTCTCAGGCCTGGAAGCATTACCATAAGACATATGCTCAGTATGAGGTATTTACAAGAGTGATGCAAATAGAAACAGTCTGAGCCTGATGCAAATATAAGCCTCTTAAGATACGTCCCGCTTCCTGTTTTATTTTATTCTAAATAAACCACTCTGGTCTTTACAGGATCTTTAAATTAAAGAGTGTCACAGTCAGCTGGAACCGTTAAACGTACGGGGGAGGTGCAAAAGCTCAAAACGGCAAATCAGATTTATTTTCATTTTCCTTCACCTGGGATTAAAGCTGGAATATTTGAGTAAATTAGAAAGAAAAAAAACTAATCTCAGCTCGCTTAAGAACTTTTCCCAGTGGCTTTCATGTTTTTAAAGGATGTTAGAATGGATGTTTAACGGTGGCAGAGACCAACTCTCATCTGTAATCAACTGCTGAGGGGTTTTAACTCACAAGTCTGATGTCTTATCAGCTCACAGGACGATACCAGGGCAAGATAAAGAGAGGTAATAAAGAAAGCTTAGAAATCCATTCTCCATCTATCTTTATTAAACAACCTGTCTGAAGCTTGTTGTGTTCAGACTGTTTCAAACAGATAAAGTGGCTGAGTTAAAGCGAGACTCTCTTTTAATCTCTCTGTTCTCTCTCTCTCTCAGGATCTGGGACTCCAGGGGTCGTCGCTGAATGATATTTTGTACAAGAACGCCTCTTTTCTCAACCTGGTGGACCCCATCTCCCACGAGCTGCTGCTCAGCCTCGCCCGCGACCTGCAGTGTCCGAAAAGGGTACGAACCTGCCGTCATGTTGGTCAGTCTCAAGCTGTAATGGCAGAATTGTTGCTGGTTTGTCGCTCTGTTTGCAAAATAACTCATGAACCACTTGACAGGTTTTATTGAAACTTTCAAAAACAGAACATCTGCAGCAGATGAACCTTTAAAATTTTTACCCAATTCAAGATGGCCGCCACAACTTATGAAACTTAGCAAACACAAAAATGGCTACAACAGATGTTAACATGCATGTTTTTTAGTCTGTAAGAGGGAACTGAAGGACCCAGACCCCTGAGCAGGAAGTGGCTTCTTTAGAAATGTGTATCAGCTGTTACAGATTTACTATTTCATCTGTTTCAGTTGAGTTGAAAGTCAATCACGAACAAGTGGTCAGAGCTACTGTGCTGAAGTAAAAGGTTCTGGTTGGCCCGATCAGGATGTGAGCAGTTTTGGCACAAACTGAGAGGGCACTTCGAGGACTTCGACAATTGGCTGTTGGCCAGAGGAAGTCTATTTTTGTCTTAACTGTTGTTGAAGGATTGTGGGAAAGATTTGAGGGACGGAAAGAAAAACACCAGAGTCCCATACACGGTTGGTCAAAATAAGGATCAAATGCTTAACATTCCTAGAGAGAATGCATATCGCCCCCTCTCTTAAACTCAGATCATCTTGTGTTGAGAAACGACAAAGTTGTAGTAATTTTGGTCAAAGCTTGATAAAAATCAAGATGTGCTCAATCTCATGTAATACTGCTGTACCTAGCAGAATCTGTTAACGCTTAGTGCAGTGGTCTGCAACCCATAACTTGTAAGGATTGTCAGTAAATAACACAGATCTTCCCGCATTTTGCATGTTTACAGACATATATGGCAATCTTACAGATCTGATGTTTCTTAAGATATTTTGAGTCATTATCAGAGATAGATTAAAAAGAGTCAGAGTTCAAATAATATTGTTTCAATAAACAAAGACCAGATAGTTTTCTTTGTTAAAGAGTTCCCCTTTGATGTCACTTCTTGTTTCACTTTGGCCGAGCCAAGTTCAAAAGAGAATATGTCAGTTATGGGACAAAATGGGTTAAATCGTGTGTATTATTCCAACTTTCTTTGACTTTTTGTATTTGAAGAATATACACGTCACAGGCACTTTAAATTTTGTATGTTTTGTTCTTGTTTACATGAATAAAGTATTTTCTTTTGTTCTAAAGGGTAAAAATAGTAGTTGAAAATCACAGTTGTAGCACACTTTGCAGCTCAGGACACATTTTATTAGTGAGCCAAGGGGCAGAAATGGCTCTTTTGATTGTAAAAGGTGCAGACCACTGGTTTAGTATGTCTGAATGACTGAGAGGTACCATCAGACCCAGTTTTAGCTCAATTTCTGTAAAATTAAAATTATTGTCATTTTTGTGTTTCCTATGGTGAGCATTTCGAAGTTTATCAGTTGTAATACGCAAAAACATCATCGCTATACTTACATAAAACACAAAACAACAGAACTGCTGAAGTCATTATAAACTAAATGCAGCAGTAAAAGTTCAGATTTTGTTTTAACATAAGTAGTTTTGATCTTTTCTTAAAAGCTGAGGTCAGAACACTGCAGTCAGTGAGAAAATACAAGTGGTTATTTGAGGAATAAACGGTACTTTGTCCAGCCGACAGTCAGCTCATTTGCTTGCAGCGCGGCATACAAAAACAGACGCGTTTAAAATTCCAGATCCATTTTCCATCTAAAATCTGTGAGAAAAGAAGCAACAGCTCAGAGTGGCTGCAGGACACAAACCCAGCAGCTAATAAAGTTAACTTCAGCTGTTAACTTGGAGCTTTAAAGGAAAATATTTAAAAGCCTTTTTAAAATAAGGTCACATTAATCCAACACATGCCAGATAAATATCACCTGTAAGAAACTCCCATCTTTTCTCTTCTTGCAACAAAAGCACAGGAGTTAAAAAAAGAAAAGAGAGAGCGAGGAGCTGCCAGCAGTGTGCTCCTGACGAGTTGGCGACCCGTGGCAAGTCAAACGTGACGAGGATGTAAAAGAGGCAGAGAGCTGAACGTTCAGGCCTGGCAGCTTCTTCCCCCTGGCCTGCGTCTTCCACCACGCGGATATTTATTCAAATCGTACAATCAAAGACGTATTGTGAGCGCAAAAACAGGCGTCGTTTGTGACGGCGTGAGTCACCGGTTTGAGGCGATTAATTGGGTGCGTGTTTTAGTTCGACGCTCTCAGATTTGGAGAGCGGTGATTAATGGGAGCTTACGGAGGTACAGTACTGCACGGGGTGTGACTGCGGCGAGCCATCCAGACCAAACAAGAACACTTATTGTAAATCAGGATGTGCTGCTGTAACATCAGGCTCAGTCATCCGAGCGGCTGAGAGAGCAGCTCTGAATGTTTTTCAGGCCCCGCTCCTTTCCTCAGCCAAGGAGAAGAAGTGGCAGCAGGAATGGTTAATCCTCTTCGGGTACATTGCCCTCGTCTGTTTTCTTCTTCTTTTTTTCTCTTTCTTCTTCCTCTTACCACATTGTCTTTTTCCTGTTGTTCCGATAATTAGATTTAGCCCAGTCATTCCATTCCACCTAAATGCACTGATGGAGGAAAGACAGAAACAAAGGAAGGAAAAAAATAAATCATGGGATTAAAAACAGGGTTGTCTTTGCTGCAGCTGCACTTCTTTTTTTTTTTTTTGCAGGAATAAGAAATCGATATTAGTCACCAAGATATCAGAATAATGTAACTTCTCAAAGCACTCTAAACCCATAGATACGGTTTATTTTCAAAGCATCCAGCTAAAAATAAAGTGTTTCTTCAAATGTGTCATAGTACAACTGATAATTGTGTGTGTCTGTGTGTGTGTGTTTGTGTGTGTGTGTGTTGCAGGAGGCCAACTCGCTCAAGTCCACCAACAAGATATGCCGCCAGCTCATTTACCACTTGACCCCTCACTCCAAGTGGACGAGGCAGAGCGTGCCAAGGAGGAAGTCTCAGGCCTGGTGAGTGTTTAAGTGTGTGTGTGTGTGAGAGTGTGTGTGTGTGAGAGAGAGTGTGACTTAAGTTATTATCTAGAATTCTATGGAACAATAAATGCATGCTCACCAACAGTGGTGGACAGTAATAGAGTACATTTACCTGAGTACTGTATTTAAGTACATTTTTAGAGTATCTTTACTTTAGTAATTATTTTTAGGGTACTTATGACTTTCACTCTACTACATTTCAAAGACAGATATTGAACTTTTGACTCCACTACATTTCAGCTTTAAGTTACTTGTTACTTTTGGTTCGGCATAGTTTTGTAATCAGCTGTTGCTGTTTTTCTTTCTTGAAATGCCTCACTCTGTTCCTCACAGGGGGAACAATCACAGTCGTAGCTCACACCTGGGATAGATTTGGAATTACATCTTCATCATTAACTGTCACGAGCTGAGCCTGAGCTCCACCTTCATTTCAAACAGAACCCAGCAATGGAGACGATTGATGAGAGTAGATCAACCATAGCACCCATGACCAAATCTCAGCTGGATGTTTGAGATTTTATAATTTGTGCTAAATGGCAAATCATGTCCATATACCAAGCAACAGCAGCACCAAACTCACAACACATCACTTACCGCCATCATCTGCAGATTTGTGAGGAAGAGGAACAGAAGTTTTCTTTCAGCAGAAAGTCCGTGGGTAAATCCTGTAGTTTCCACCAGTAGTCCACGGTACTCCAATTATTTGTTATTTCCACCACATTACTCCAATTATTTACACAAACTACACATTTCTTTGGTAATATTGCTT
>JAUBOC010000037.1:14954399-14965471 GCA_032275365.1 Anablepsoides cearensis | reverse complement strand
TGTGTGTGTGTGTGTGTGTGTGTGTGTGTGTGTGTGTGTGTGTGTGTGTGTGTGTGTGTGTGTGTGTGTGTTGTAAGTTTTATCTTGCATACACAAATCCCACGATAAACGACATAAAGCAGCCTTTGAAAAAGAGGGATAAAGCCAGAGTCTGTGTGGTAAGCTTTGTCTGTTTTACTGAGAACTACTTGTCTCCAATTAGAGGTTTTTGCTTTCAGTTTTGAGTTGATGTTTTCTTCGGACTGAGAGTCTGAAACTGTATTTGAATCTAGAGAGGCGCTATTAGGTGTTTTTAGGTTTAGACGTGTACATTTTTAACACTTGTGTGTTTCTCAGTCTGTTCTCATCATTCTATGTGAGAAAGAGATCTTTTATTTAAAAGAAAATAAAGTTTTTTTCTGGGAGTAGGCTGCTTTGCACTGATCTTTCACATTATAAATTGGTAAATAAATCAAAGCATAACAAAAAAAAGTAAGCAAATGTTTGTTTTGGTTGAATATACAATGCTTTTTAACATTAGTTTTGTAATATAAAAGAAACCAACCAAAAAAAATATTTATTTGTTAATTATCATTATTTGTTAAATAGGAAAAATGATTGTTTGATGTTTCTTTTCTCCATGTGGGATTACTTATTATTTTATGATAATCAAAAATTTACTGATCATAGATGTTCAAACAATTTGTAGGTCAAATTTACTTTTACAAGTAGATATTCTTTGTCTTTTTTGTTTTCTTTTGTTTTCTTCTAATTGTTTCCCTATACGTTTAAACTAAAGCATTGCAATTTATGTAAAGATGTTATAAAAAGTTTTAATTTGCATCAAAAATCCAACATGTCTTAGTAAACAAACACTTTTAACAAATGTTGGATGCATCAAAGTGTTTAATGTTTGACACCAGTGAAAATTTCATGAATGAACATGAAGTATTTTACAGAAAAAGCAGCAACAAAATATGAGTTCGACCAACGTTCCTGTCTGCTGCCTGGACTTGGTGATTCTTGAAATCAGGCCATTTCCCCTAAATCTCTCAAGTTCTCCACAATTCTTCTTTTTCTTTTTTCTTTTTTAAATAATCCACACCAGATTTAAGAAGCCCACAGGCGCCATCTAGTGGCATGAAGTTTCAAGTTTGAAGAAAACCTTTGCTGATTCTGAGAAACCCTGATCTCTCTCTCTCTTTTTTTTCTCACAACATGTTGCATGAAACAAAGTGAACCCACATGTCTGACTCTGATTCCCAGGAATATTGTTTCTATATTGAGCTGTTTCAGAGCAGAACAAGTGTAAATGATGAGGGAATATGTTGAAATCACAAGGAGTTGGATCAGGAACATACACACACACTCACACACATGCTGCTGTTTTATTTGTTTGAGTACATCTGGATTGCAGGGGATAAATACATGTGTATTTTGGAGAGGAGCTGCTCAGCGTCGTGAGGGTTTCACAATCTTTAAAAAAAAAAGAAGAGAAAGTTATTGAACTTGAGCCCAGAGGCTTCATCAGCTCCTAATCATGTGCAAAGTTGGAACTTGTCATCTGGTTCTCATCCAAAAAGCAGCTTTACAGGAAAACGGCTGCAAAAAAAGGTCAATTTCTCACAGGAAAAACATTTATTACAGGTAACATAATGGTTTGAATAAATCCAGGGATTAGGTGATATCCATCATAAGGTGTTTAGCTAACAGCAGGGTGGGAGTTTGTACGAATTATTGCGCGACTTTAGAGAATTTGGCAGGTAGTTGTGACATTTTACAGTATAAGAACCAGTTAAAGGATGGTCTGTGTTTATTTATTGTAACCACAAATTGAGTTTAACCTCCCGCTGACACACTTTAAACTGAAACCAGGTGTGGAACATGTAAGGTTAAATTTGGAATTATTTTATTGCTATTTGCAAAGAAAGTTTCTGTGAACTAGCTGAATCACATGTGACGTGTGTGATGATGTCAGAGCAGGATGTTTGAGGTCAGATGACTGATTCAGCAAAAATGCAACATGAGCTGATTTAAAAAAAACTATTGGAGCAGACGAGACCACTTAAAAATGATTCAGTAAATATCTCAGTCAGTTTTTGGTCATAAAATTACAAGAGTAAATAAAACAAATTTCTGGTTTTATAAACAAATCTAAAGAAAGATCGTAAATCCAACATGTGGATCAGGAACGTATTGTTTTCTGTTTCAAAGTAAGAAGTTTCGACATGTTTTCTGCTTTTTTGGCACAAAGAAGGTAAACATTTCCTGAAAGTGTCTTTGTTTGTGGGGGATTTCCATCTGATCTTCCTGTGAAAATGACTGTGAGAATCCTGCATAATGTCTTCAGGAGGTTTCATTATAGATCAGTTCTTAAATATCCTGTTTCATTTGCTTTATTTATTTTATTTAAAAATAATTGTGTTTTATATGAGGGGGTTTTATCTGGCTCTTATTTGAACTGAATTGAAACAAAAGATAATTTTACCTGAACGTCTTACAGTCAAATATACAGTTTTTGTCTTTTTTCCATTTTGTCACAGTATTGATGTGATTTTTTGTGTTGAAGACTTACTTTAACAAGATCATAATTATACATCCACTGCCTCATCACAAAACACTCCAGCATCGCTACAGAATTTGGACACTTGTTCCATTTTCTTTTGTATTTTTTCATTATGAGTCTCTTTTCATGTTAATTCAAGCCACAGTTTCACCTCCAGATCTAGATGAGCTGCCTTCTCCAAAAGTACAAAAATCTTTTTTGTATACAAAGTACCTCTAAAGCAGCTGTCAAACTCAGTTACAAGGGCCAAAAATCAAAACTTAGTCCAAGCCAAAGCCAATTTTTGTCAATATTTATTACAAATTATTTTTAAAGCGATACAAACAACCTTTTCCAAATTACGTTGTAGAACATACAGTATATAACCTAACAAATAAAGTAAAAAGATTTAATTTAGAAAAACATCATTAGCATTTATTGCTTATGCCTTCAACTTTACCATTAACTTTCTCATTTATTATTTCATTCTTTCACAATCTAGCATATCAAGTAAATCAAGTTTTTTTTTTATGTAACTCATATTATGTCTCCAGAGGAGACAGAGAATGATTTTTCTTTTTTTTTATCCTCACTTCCTATTTCTTTTTTCTTTTAAGGGTAGCGCCTCGCACAGCTTCTGGACCCGGAGCACCTGTTCTCCAAGTTTGTCTATATCTCTTAATGGGTTGTTCTGAACTGTAATTTCTTTTCATGGAATCAATAAAGTATCATTCATTCATTCAGAACGAGAAAACCTTCACTAAAAATCCAATCATTTGACTTTAAAACAAAAACATACAGAAAATTATAATTAAATAAATTCTCTGTTGCTTTTTCCACACAAAAACAAAATTACTGATAAATCCAAACTTAAGTTTTCTTAGCTTGAAGCTGGCCGGCTGAGAAGACTGCACTAAATACAAAGCCAAAGGGAGAAACTTCACATTTGAATTATGGGCCGGATAAAATGGTAATGATGGCCAAATTTGGCCTGCAGGCCTTGAATTTGACACGTGCCCTAACCCTAAAGGTACAACTAAGTTTCCTTTTTATGGTGAAGTCTAATTCTGTTAATACATGAGAAAAAAATCTGCTGCTTCTTCAGACAAAAACCCACAGTGGGGGGATAAAAAGTGTGTCACTGCTGGCCTGCAGGCCCACTCACATCCTTCTGTGTGGATGTCAGAAATAAATTCACCATAAGGTCACAGAGGGATGACAGAGTTTGACTCGTGGATCGAAATGCGTCATCACATTCCATCTTGTGGCAGTCAGATAAAAATCCACGAGCAAACAGTTAAAATGAACATTTTTCATCTCTGCGTGATTTGGGAACGTCGCGCTGTGAGAACATGAAGAACATCTTCCCCTCGGCTCCTCTGAATATTGATAATGACGCGTTCTCTGCTGCCCCCCGCTGGTTCTCAGCGGGTACTGTTGGTGTTACGCAGGAAAACCCTCTAATCTCCTTACAGCAGGCCCTGTGCGCGCTCACGGACACAGGCGTGCTAAATGTGGCCCCTAAATAAGCTTCTTTGTATTTTTAGCACGGGATAAAATAAAACATAATCTATTTATTTATTTTTCTGCAAAAACAGTCCGATAATTCATGAGCGGACATTTGGATTTTGAAAGGGGGGTAAAGTTGTTTTAATGAAGGGAAGCTGCAGATAAAGCAGCGCTTTGGAGACGGCACGGCGCCTCGCCGGTGCGTCTTTACGCACGGATCTGAACGCCCACCGCGGAGATCCGAGGAAGCGGATTGGCTGCTAAAGATACCAGCGGCTCGGCGCGCTCTGTGATTGGCTGCGGCTCTCCTGGCCCTAGTTAACTCCACACAGAGACACGCGCACACACACGCACGCACACAGGCAGCCGGAGAGAGGGAAGACGTAATGGTTTGATTCCCTGTGCACTTGCAATGGTCGTCGCTCGGACATTACTCGGCAGATTCCTCTAACGGGAGTAGAAATGAAGGTTCGTGCTTCTGTTTAAACGCATTTGTTGTTTATTTATTGTGTTGTCTCAAAGGTGTGCACGCGAGGCTGCAGGGATAGGCAGGGGATACCCTTCAGCTTCATGTAAATTCTGATAAATTTGTCCTCATCGATGCATCAACAGGCTAAAATCCTGCATGGTTTGCACTTTCACCTGGATTATTTTCTATTCCGGTGCTAATTTGTCTTTTAATGTTATTATTGGAGCTATAGAGACTGTCCTCGTGCATGTCCATCCCTGAACAGTAGGTACACTGTGTAGCCCTTTAATGAGCCTGCGTTGACCCCGGTGTGAATAGTGTAGTGGACTTAAGCCTCGCAGCGACGTCCATTCACCGTCAGACTGTAATCCTCTCTAACCGGATAGAAGCTGCGCTCAGTCAGAGCCGGAGATGTTTGGGTCCGGATCAGTACGTAGGATCACCTCTCAGGTCCGAGCAGGAGCAGGACACCCCCTAACCCCCGGTCCCCTTCTCTGTGGAGCGTTTGTTTGAAGCAGATAGAGGCTGCAGCTGCAGGAAGGGAAAAGGTGATGATGCTGGTGAGGAGCTCCGGACTGATGCTCCTGATGAAGAGGATGATGTCATGCTGCTGCTGCTGCTACTGCTGGAGGTGGCGGCGGCTTTTCTGGTGACAGTCGTGTTGAAAAACTGAACACCGCCGCGCTGGTGGTGACATCAGTGAGAACATGGTGTGAAAAACAGTTGATCAGCTGCTCGTGCGGCCATGAAGCTGAGTGTGAGGACCTGGTGCAGCTGAAGTACCTGCTTCACTTTCTGCTCTTTATGATGCAGTCAGAAAAGTTGGACTGGTCCAGAACACAGGTCACTGCATGGAGGGGTTTCACATGTTTACATTTAGATGTAAGATCAAGTTAAAACAAGAAGCTAAAGTAGCATAATGCTATCTGAAAGCTAACAGCTAAAGGCTATCTACTAGCTTTGTAGCAGAAACGTAGCAAAAGGTGAGCAAAAATTAGGTAAATTATAAGAAACTAAAAGAAGCTAAAAAATACATATAAAAGCCAAAAATAGCAACATGCTAGCTAAAAGTACCAAAAGATTAGCTAGAAGCTAACAGTAGCTGAAAGGCTGGCTAGCAAATGACAATCTAGGTACCAAAAGATTAGCTGAAAGCTAAAAGTAGCACAAGGTGAGCAAAAAGCACCAAAACGTTTGTTTTTACACTAAATGTATCAAAAATTAAAAGCTAAAGTAGCAACATGGTTTCTAAAAGTACACAACGATTGACTCAGTGTTAAAGCTGCAAAAGGCTGGGTAAAAGCTATATGTAGCAAACGGCTAGCTAAAGGTAGCAAAATATTAGCTAAAAGCTAAAACTGGCAAAAGACTAGCTAAAAGCAAAAAGACCTAAAGTTAATTTAAAAAAGTAGCAAAAGACTAGCTAGAAGCTAAAAGTGGCAAAAAAAATGTCTTAAAAAGTTGAAACAAATAAAAGTCACAGCACAAGAAGTCAGATATAGATCGTTCATAACCTTTCCACAGAATCATTCTGGAAAATATCTGAAGTTAACTTTTCAGAGCCTACAAACAACAGAAAACTCTACAGAGTCAGCACTTCTCACCTCTGACTCTGTTTTCTATTGAACTCTCTGCCGCACGTTAGATCACTGAACTCAACAACTCATAGCACAAAAAACTAAAATATCTGACATATGTGAGCCTGGAGTTAATGTAAAGACAATGAATCGAGCCTGTAGGCTGCATCACAGGCATTTCTGTATATTTCAGATATTTTTAGATATTTTCAAATCCTTTCCGCAGCTGTTAATCACTAAATTGCAGAAGATAAGAGAACAGAAGGCTTAACTCTGTGAAGTTAATTTTCCCATGGCACATCGTCACTCATTTTGTTCCAGTGAAACAAAATGGATGTTTTTGTTTTATTGACTAATCTGGTTTAAACTGAAAAGCTGCTTTTCTGCTCATGTGGGAGGGCGCCATGTTTTCTTTAGAAGCAGACATCTCAGACTGGGAAAGATGGCAGTGCAGTCAGGGTTATCAAGGCTGTTTGACTGGATTCATACTGTTTCAGCTTTTAGAGTTGGAATAATGTTGATTCAGCGTTCACTTATTGTTTACTGTTTTAATTTTTTCAGTAAAACAATTTCTGCATTGGCTACTTTATGCTTTTTAGTTATTCTTATATCAAAAACATCAGCTTATTTAGGAGATGGGTGCTGTAAACGTTTGGTTTATGTAACTTTTATACTTTTTAAAGTAATTATCTTTTTTTCACAATTTTTAGATCTGTTTGATTCTAATAAAACATTTATCTCTTTGATATTTGCTTTAGTTACATTTTGTCCTATTCTACTTTAAACTTTTACTGTTTTGCAACTTTCAGCTTTTGTTCAGCTTGTTCTTATCTTTTGCTTTTCGCTATCATTCAACTACTTTTACTTTTAGCTATGCTACTTGCTACGTTTATCTACTGTTCTGCTATTTTTAAATTAGATATTCTTGATATTAGTAGTATGGTATTGATACTTTTAGCTATTGTTCAGTTTAGCTTGTAACTAGATTTTTGCTACTTTAGTTTCACATTTTGCCACATTTAACTTTAAGCTATTTCTTTGCATATTTTAGCTAGCTTTTTGATACTTTTAGCTAATGTTCCATTTTTTGGTTTTATTGTTGCCTAGTCTTACATTTTGCCTTTCACCTAATGTTAACTTTTAGCCAGACAAATACTACTTAATACTTTTAGCTACTGTTCTGCTGTTTTTAGCTTTTAGTATCTAGCTTGTAGTGAGCATTCTGCTACTTTTAGCTAGCCTTTTGCCACTTTTACCTAACAGTTTGTCACTTTTACCTTTAAGCTATTGTTACTTTCAGCTATGTATTTAACACTTTTAACTAATGAGGAATTTTTAAGTTTTAACTAGCCTTTACCTACTTTTACACAACCTTCAGCTAATCTTAACTTTAAGCCAGTCTTTTTATCTAGATTTTTTATACTTTTAGCTAATGTTCAATTTTAGGTTCTACCCAGCCTTTTAACTACCCTTTGCTGCTTTTAACTATAATTTTGTGTTTTTTAGCTTTCTGCTCGTTGCTTTAGCTTTAGCTTCAGCAGATTTCAGCTGGCATTTAGCAACTGTTTTAACAAGAAACACATTTCTCTAGTTTTTTTTTTTTCATCTTAAAACAGCGACGTGTAATCGTGGTCCTCGAGAGCCGCTATCCTGCATGTTTTACTCTGCTTCAGCACACCTGAGTCAGTTGAACTACCTCTTCAAGTTCTGAAGAAGCCTGTTAATCACCCATTCATTCAGATCAGGTGTGTTGGAGCAGAGAAATCTTTAAAACATGCACGATAACGACCCTCGAGGAACATAATTGGACGCAGCTGTCTTAAAACCTTAAACTATTTTACCTTTTCTTTTCAAAGCTGTCAATAAGCACACAGAGAGGACGCAGAAGGAACAAATATTTAGAGAAGCTGTCGTGTCGTCGTAGATTCCCCTTTAATTCAAGCAAGACCAAACTCTCTTCAGGGCTCGATTCTCGACGATGAAGTCCAAAGCTATTAGGAACATCCAGAAGGCACGGCAGATGTTTGGTGGCGGCTGGAAAAGAGTTTTGTTATGTTTTGTGTAACAACAAGTGATCCCCTGCAGCTTCAGATCACTTGTGTTGTTGCACTGAAAAGTGAATTCAACCAAATTTTTTTTCTACCTTTTGCAATAAAACACTGAAATTAGCTTTTTTTTTTTTTTCAAACAAACTGCAATTTTGCTGGTGGCAGCTTGAGGTGTCACGTCCATTTCCTCACTGCAGGACTCACTACATCTATTTTGATTTCTAAATCTAAATAACGTATTATTTATATGCACTCCTAACATTTGGGAACGAACGTCAGAGGTGTTGAATGCGAGAGATTTTTATTTATTTATTTTTTTCCCAGACAGCATTATCTTCAGCTAAATTGACTTTTCAGCGCGCGAGTGGCATTTCCAGCTGATGCAAGAGGAGAAAATGAGAAAAGAGGAAATGAAAACGAGGCGGTGGATGATGTTTGAAATGTAGGAAGGTGCAGCGTTGAGGCATCATAAACTCCATCTGTTTGCTGAGCTGAAGGCGAGGACCTGGTCTGAGCAGCAGGATGTGAGCCTGAGATGAAAGAAACGTGTCAGCTGTCAGAGAGTGGCGCAGGTTAAACAGACTGCTACCTCCTCAGATTAACTTTAATGATTTAACACCGTTCATCTGCATCAACATTCCCCACGACGCCTCGTGTCTGATGAGACACAAGTTGCTTTTGACAGCTCCGTGATGAATTTTTAGTTTGCTGAGAGAATTTACTAAAAGCTGCACAAACCTTTTAACACAAACTCACCAGTATTTCTGCAGGACCCGTCAAAAGATTTGGTTTCATATCTAAACATCTGCAGCAGTGAGGCTGGTTTAAACTGATTATCTATGCAGTTTGCATCAGTGTTTTTGAGTATGAATGAGTGAATGAAAACTAATTTTAAAGCACTTTAAGTGTAAATTCCTTATGGAATGAAAATGAAACTATAAATCGTGGCTATTAGGGGTGTAACGATACATCGATCTATATTGATTTGAATGGCTCATGGTTCAGCTATATCGTGGCAAAATGAAAATCGTGATCTATATCGTCATCATAGTCTGGATGACAATCGATATCTTATGCCCATCTCACACAGTCATTGTGTGAGATGGACATATGATATCGCATTATATCGATCACAGACTTGTGAATTGAATTGAATTGAATTGAATTGAATTGAAATCGTATCGTAACAGACTTTATGATATCGAGAAATATCAAATCGTCATCTGAACATATCGATGTAATATCGTATCGTGATAAAGCTGCTGATTTACACCCCTAGTGGCTATGCATTGAAAGTAAATGACTGTGTTTTTTGTATTTGGTTGCAGAAAATCAAACTTGTCAAAAAATGTAAAAGTCGCACCCATCATTGTTTTGCTGGTTGATTTAAACCTGCTGATGCCAGTTTTATTCACTTCCATTTTTTAAGTGTACTTCTTAGATAAGTTTGGCCTAAATTTCAGTTTTTTAACAAATTTAACTGGAGCTGCTACGATTAGTCAAATAATCGACGACTAATCAATCATTAAAATAATAGACAACTAGTTTAATAATCAATTATTCGTTTTTGTTTGTTTTTTTTTTACTTTGTTTTTCTATCCAAACTGCTTTGACACCTTCCACTGCCACATCTGCATTTCTGTCTTTAACACACATGTACAGTAGTGGTAACCAGGTTAGGCCGTGGACGTCACAGGACATTATACAGACAGGCTCTGGTATCATGGCTACCTGACAACAGACTAAATAAATACAGAAATTTTAATTTAAAAAGATTTTTATATTTATTTTTCATAAATTAGTCTTTATAGCAATCGACCAACAAAAAAATAATCGTTAATGAATCAATAAAATTAGTAATTAGACTAATCGAATAATCGTAAAAAATAATCGTTAGATTAATCGAGAGAAAAATAACCGTTTAGGACAGCACTAAACTTAACATTTCCAAATCCATCAGGCTCTGCAGCAGACTGAGGTTGTTTGTTTAAAAGCTCATTTGGTCTGTTTTATTGTTGTTTTTATCGGTCCAGAGCAGATCTATTTGTTCAAATATAGGCTAACGCTAACCTGCAGCTGCTCAGAGAAAACATGAGTCAGATGAACTGAACTTGGTGATGGTGTAATACTGTTGGCCAGAGTCCTCCTCCACACCCAGGATCTTTAAGGCTTCTTTCTGGATATTATCCAACAACAAGAGGAATACTCCAAAACAGTCCTGACCTGGGCTTTGTAGACTCTGTCTCTGGGGTCAGATTTGTTGTCCAATCTGCATAGCGCTCCCAAGACACTGCCCTGCAGATTTGCAGATATTAGACAGATGGCTAATCCATGTAAGTTTGCTCTTGAAACATAGACTCACAATCTTCATCTTCTCACTGAGATTGATTTTTGTGTAGTTCAGGTTGAGATGAGTCCACTTTTTTTTGGATGATTTGTCTCCTCGCTCCTAAAGGAAACTGAGCTCTTACTGAAGAAGCAGCTGGTCCCTAAAAGGAAACCCTCAGCTTATATAAACAGAACTTTCTGTTTAAGCAGGTCGAGCTGAAAGCTGTCCGGTTTTGGTCACCAGGCTGGATGATGTACAGCTTCCACCAAACTTGATGAAAACATTGCTGAATTATTTCCCAGTCGTGACTCTGTTGTGTTGTCTGGCTCAGTTTAGTTTAGTCCTAGTTAAACATGCCAGTCTGTGTGACCTAATTAGTTCTGTTTTAGCTTCCTTGATGTTTTTGCAGTTTTGGAAATTTTGATCTCCAAAAGCTGATTTTATGAGGTCAGATAACTCTTCAGCCACACAAGCTTTCCTCCCCTGTGGCTTTTCTATATAAGTCTGAGTCTCTGTCAGTAGTTGGTGCTTTGCTCCCTCAGCGGATCTATGCGTGTGTGTGTGTGTGTGTGTGTGTGTGTGTGTGGGTGTGTGTGTGTGTGTGTGTGTGTGTGTG
>JAUBOC010000037.1:14851309-14892878 GCA_032275365.1 Anablepsoides cearensis | reverse complement strand
AAAACCTGGAGATGCTCTGAGGACAGTCAGACTCAGTAAACTCTAGTTTGGGTCAAACACCTTTTTTTTAACCAGCATTTATATGAGGTGTGTTCAGATTAGACCTTCATATTTAGTGTGAATGTTATTAACCATTCAGTGTTTTTGGGTTACTCTTTAATTTTATTGTTTCTGTACTCCTTTCATACGTATTTTGGCACACACTTCTATCATTTTTGTTCTATTTCAACAATACCAACTATACCAACTATACCAAAATGTTCCTCTCTGTCTCCAAATTCCAGCTATGACTCGTGGTATTTCAGCAACTTTAAGCTATTTAGCATTTTAGGACACTTTCATATTGAAACTGAAGGGAGTTGTCATCTACATACTTTAAGCTCTTTAAAATGCTTGTAAATTTTTACTGCGCTTTTTACCTTTTGTTCTGCTTCTAATTTCAGCTTACCTTTAGCTAACTGTAGTTTTTTCTGTTAAGCTACTTTTTGCTATTTACTATTTTCTGTTCATTTTTTTCTACATTTGTGTTGTATTCAGACACATTTTTGCTATTTCTCAACTAATTTTTCACTTTTGTTTTCCAACTTTCAGCCAAAGTCAGCTGTACAAATTCAACTCACATCAGTTGTAACATTTTCGGCTTGGCTTCAGCAAAAAGAAAATAATTCAGCATTAAGCATCCACACTGCATTTTCGCAGGAAATGCAAATTATCCGGTTTGGATTTAAAGTTCTCCTCGCTCACGTCACTTCGGTCACATGAAGTGTCGTGCACCAGAACAAGTTATTCTCTCCTCCCATCCCCTTGGTGCAAATAAAAAATATGGATATAACATTCAGTTCTGTGTCAAAACCAGGACGTACAGGCTGAACAGATAAGTTATCGCTCATTCTGATCTTTCAGAAACAGCAAAAACACAGAAATGGAATATATTTGCCTTGTAAATTCAGTATGTTTTTTTTTTTTTTGGGTGGGGGTTTGTTTTTACTTTCAATGACCTAAAATATTAAGATATAACATAAAAAATGTATTTTTAACCTGACTGTATAACAATAATCAGCTCTAAGTGTGTGTAAGGACTGAGAAGATATTAAAATACACATTTTGAGCGTTTTATTGCCAGAGATTCAATCTGAGGTAGGCAAAAAAGTAAAATTTAACATAATTACATGATATAATTGATGTTCATTACAAAAGACATTAAGTTTTCTAGTGATTTTTGGCCAGTTTAGGCATAAATGTCCTCATTTTTGCTCACATTATAAACTGTTCTCTGCATATTTGGCTTCCTATGGACAACTACAACATTTCAAGCTCCATTTAAAAAAGGAAAAACAACAAATACAGTGCATAATTATTTATTCAGTCATCTCACAAACATAATTTACAAATAATGACAAGTCTAAATAAAAAACCACACTATGTGGAGCTTTTCACTATGAAAAAACTTTTAAATAAAAAGAAAAGCAATACCATCAATCTGGAAAAGGTAATCCTTTAAAGAAAAAGTGGGGTGTACACCCAAAATTGATTCAGGGAACAATCCACAAGGTTCTCTATCAAAAGAATGAGCTGTGGTGTAAAAAGAAAAAAACAGGTTCCTGTCTAATAAAGATTAAAAACGTGCTTGCTTGACTTACAGAGTGAAAATGCGAAGGTTAACACAAAAGGTAAGCCTGCAAAAGCAAATCAGATTTGTCCTACAGATTGTCCACTCGCATGTCAGTAAACAAAGAGCAAATTGTTGAAATATTTGACGCCGTGCAGAGAGAGAAAGAGAGAGGCAGCTGTCCTGCGGAGGAAGAGGCCAATCCCATGTGTTGGAATATTCCAGTCTGTCAGCGGCGCAACCCACCCTGGAGGGTTTTTCTTTTTTTTTTTTTACTTTCTCTCTCCTGTAAATAAAAACCTATAAATAAATAACTTCACTGGTGGATTTCAACTCAAAAAATCCTTCTACTAAAGTGGTATGTCCAAAGCGTCACACATAGAATATCAGCTTTATGAGTCTGGGAAGATAAATGACAAACACTAAGTGGTATCAGCAGCCTTCGTATCTCTCCTGTGTGAGGAAGAAAGTACAAAAACAGGCCTCTGTCACGCAGCCATTTTGTTTGCTCTGCTTATCTTCGAAAAGAAATGCGTGAAAGGCACGAATATACCCCTTTACGCGATTAGACCCTCCCACCTGTATTTTAAGCCTTTCACTAAAAAAACAAGAATCAAGCCATATTTGCTTGCACAATCCTGCTTCTTCAACAAGCCGATTTGTTCCGACAGTTTTATCTTTCGCACAGCCCAGAACGCGCATGCGCAGAAGCCCGAAGCAACCTTCACCCAGATCAAACGCCTGCCGCAGCAGATTCCTGTTGACCTTATATGGCAGTGAGTGGGGGGTTGCTGCAGCTCGCTCGCGCTCTCCTGGCAACCGTCCAGAGCTCTCGGATTACTGCGGTTGCCAAAGCGAGTCAGCCCCAGCAGCAGCAACCCGACGACAGGGGTTGCTTTTAAAGTTTCACCCTTCCTTCACACGCATCGCTAGACCTTTTTTTTTCTCCCTTTTCCTCCGTTTGTTTATAAAAAGGCACGACGCTCGTTGTTTTCACTTGTGAGTGCTGAAAACGCCGAGTAACTTCCTCGGTAACACAAACAAGGCGCTTTTCCGGAGCCTCACCCAGTTATGGCGCAGCAACATTTGACAGCACAGTGCTCCCTTTGTCTGTAAAGAAGCCATTTTGAGACAGAACTGCTGAGAGAAGCCAATGAGTACAGTCTACTGATGGGTTACTTTGGAGAAAAGGAGGCAGTGAAAATAAGATTTTCATCCCCATAAATTTCATTTTGCTCGTTTAAGACTTGGATTACATGTTTTCAATACTAACTGTAAGTTTACCATGTCCATATATATAAATATGGGTAGCAGCTATTTTTTTAACAAAAACATTTTTATTTTCCCTACAGTATTATTTAATGTCTCGTGTTCTTTGAGAATACTACCCTATATAAAACTGTCAAATTAGGTGAAATAGCTCAAAATTCGTTACCTTTCAAAAACACTTCCATGCAGTTTTATATGATGCAGCTCAGAGAGAAATGTCGAAATGGACGACTGCAATCCTGTCTTCAAGAAGGGAAGAGATGGTTTGCATATTTGCCCACACAGATGATGCTTGAAGATGCATATTCGCTGCCTCAGAGGGAAGGCTACTGATCAGAAAAAAAACTACTTTAAAAAAGAAAGATCAGTCGTGCTAATGGGATTCCTTCCTTTACAGGAGACGCTCTCCCACCCTTTAATAAAGCCATTATTAGAGGATCCGAAGATGGAGCAGAAAACAATCCTTCTGTCCCTGCGTTTAGGCCTATTTCAACAAAGTGCTGAGGTAAATATTTTCACGATGACAGTCTTCCCTCCATCTGTTTCCTCTTATGCTTTAAAGAGTTAAAATGATTTTTTTAAGCTACCTGAAAAGGGGGCTCCTTTTTATTTAAATATACCCTTGAGGCAAGGTCAGGCTTTCCAGTTTGGACGAGCCTAATCGTGCTTGATGTTGCCTCCACAGTTGCAGGACAGGGTAGGAGACAAGCCATCTTGCTGTTGTGGAGGAGGAAAGTGTTTAGAGTCATTAATCAAAAACATGAACAATTTAAAAAGCACACTAAATTACTGGGAAAAGGTCAGTTATTCGTGGCCTGCTTTGGAGCTAGTGGCATAAAATCTGTATATTTATATGTCAACATGCAGTGAGCAAAGCAAAGTTACTACATTGATAAAAACTCAAATTGACAAAATATACTTTTTAATGACATTAACTGCATGCCTTACATTTCACATTATCTATCAACAATTTTCAAATTATGATGAAAAAGAATTGGAACTTACTCATTGCAACTACAAAGGCCACAAGTGCAATGCCAACATTATGTCACTAACTCATTTCTTTTTCAAATCATTTACCATCTCCAAAAAACGTGTTTATTCACAACATTTTGGTTTCTCTTTTTTTTTTTACTTAAGAAATATAAATGCTGTTATATATGGGTGTGCCATGACCTAGTTAAGACAAAGATGGTTTCCAGGCAGAGGAGGAAAAAAAAAGGCTCAAAATGTCACAGAGGGCATCACATCCAGCACATTCTCTTCCATCTTCTCCATCCTTTAAAAGGAAGCAATCATAGATTTATCATAGTCCGTAAGAGATGAGGAAATCAAGTGTAAAGATCCCTTTTTGGAACAAAGGAAACCCATCTAGGCCATTAAGTCCTGTTTAAGGAAAATGGCTGCTGAGAGAGCACTCAGCCCCCTCTCCCTTCTCTCTGTTGAAGGACTCCTGAGCCGTGCCTCTAATAGCAGACGGTCCAAAGGCTGCCGCGCTCTGATTGGTCCGCCGGGCTGCCGCTGTTAACCAGCCAATTGCCCGAGCACTGCAAAAACAACAGGCAATGTCAAACAAAACCCAGTTTGCTCGACAACAAGCACTCCAGTCGAAAACAGTAAAACACAAAAATGACCCAGGGTTATTAAAACAAAAATAATGCTAAAATAAAATATATAAAAAAAACTTCACTAGTCGTCGCAGTTACGTTGACCTGATCTGGGACCAAGTGACAGAAAGAGAGAGAGAGAAACCTCCGCATTCCAACAGTTCTAGACGTTAAATAGATCGCAACATTCAACACCAAATTTCTTATTTACATCAAAATATTGCGATTTAAATTTGGAGATACATGCTATTTAGCATATTAGCGTTATTTAAAAAAAACACCAGCACGTCTGCATGTATAAAAAAAACCTCGACCGAATCAGCTTTATTAGCTTTCAGAGGCAGTTAAGAAGATATTGCTCCCCGTGTCTATCTTGTTTGCTGTTTAGGTAAATGCAGTCGGTAGTTTCCACACATTAAGAGAAATCTAGTCAATAAACTGTCACCGGGTTTAAAATGACTGGATATTTTGTTTGAAAGGTCGTTTTTAAAGCTCGTTAAAATATTTACAGTGCATACGAGGCGGATTTTTTTGTGAAATCGGGAGCAACTTTTTGTAACGAAAGTGCGACGAGTACGCGGGGCTGGGCAAGCCTAGCGGTGTATTGTAGGAGAGACAGCAGCGAGAGACCAGAGGCACACACACACATACACACAATATGTGCTGGCTCTCGCCGAAAAGGAGGCAGTATTCTTCAAGCTAAACCATGTAATGTAAGCGGCGAAAGGAAAGCGATTTCATCTTTTCATCAATTGAGAAAGCAGTCGATCGGACGAGCCATGTCCAAGCCGGGGGAGAGGAACAGATTGAACGAAGACCATGGCAGAAAGCAGAGTTCAAGTAAGCTTGTTCGTTTTTTTTTCTCCAGCTCGCCTGTTTTTTCCGTGAGTGGGATATACGCTAGCTCCAATTCTCGCTTTCACGGGGGTCCCCCCACTTCCCGTCTCCACCGCCGAAGTCATGCATTTTCCAGTTTGTTTGAAAGTGTCGGAGGTGGAGAGGGGGGGGGGGGGCTCGAGAACGGTACCGTGGTTAACGTTAGCTTCCTCTCGGCTGTCGTTTTCAGGTCTGGCGAACGGCATGGACAGTCATCCCGTCTGCGGCTCGGCGGAGAAGCGGAGTCACCACTGGAGAAGTTACAAGTTGATCATCGACCCGGCGCTGAAGAAGGGCTCGCACAAGCTGTATCGCTACGATGGGCAGACTTTCAGCATGCCAGTAAGTGTGCCGCCTTTTGACACACAGGCTACAATAGTAACCGAGTAGCCGACCTCCATGATGAAGCGAAGTGTTGCCCTGGTCGTCCGCGGGCATCCGAACCCCCCGACGTCGGAAGGGTTTTGATTGAACGCTCCGCTTTGAGCAGGACTACTTTGCAACAAGTTAGCAGTGTGTGAACCTGCGAATGGGATGGATAATAGGATTGGCTTTCTTCTTGTCTTCCACAGAACCCCGGGATACCACCGGTAAACACCGTCCGAGATCCGAGGATCGGCCGTCTCTGGACCAAGTATAAAGAGATAGACCTGCCGGTGCCTAAATTTAAGGTATCTACTGAGGCAGACGTTGCATTACTCCATGTGGAAAAGAGGTGCTGTCAGAAGTTGCAGACACACCCCCCTCCCTGTCATCTTTGGGATGTGAAGTTCTGTCCGGATGCACAAGTGCTTCAACAACTTCTCCACTACTCTTCTTATCTCCACATGGTGCATCATTAACCCGGCGGCACCTCATGCTAACCCCTGTCATTCTTCTCCCAGATCGATGAGTGCTACGTGGGCCCCGTGCCCCCGAAGGAGGTGACTTTCGCCAGGCTGAACGACAACATCAGGGAAGGGTTTCTCACGGACATGTGCAAAAAATTTGGGGACATCGAGGAGGTGGAGATCCTATACAACCCGAAGAACAAGAAGCACCTGGGAATAGCCAAGGTTGTTTTCGAGAACGTGAAGTCCGCCAAGGTGGCCGTGCAGTCGCTGCACAACACGTCTGTGATGGGGAACATCATCCACGTGGAGCTGGACCCGAAAGGTAAACAGTGATTCATTCATTCAGAGCGAAGACGCTCGGGCTCTGTTCACAGCCAGCTTTGTTATTAAACGCAGGGGTGTAGGTCCGTTTGTTAAAAATAGTCTGAAGTGTGTTTCTTTCGCATGCTTTGGGATGACAGCAGTCACGTGTTTAAAATTTACGTGTGTTGCCTGGAGACGTGGGGTAATTGAATTTCATTGAAAATGAGCCTGTTCCCACAAGCTCAGAGCTGAGGGTGCTGTGTGGTCCCACTGTGCATAATTTCAGACCTGCAAACAAACAACCCAATCTGTCACAGCCCCCTCTACCTCACCTTGTTTCAGTTCAGACACTTAATTTTCCTAAAGAAGCATAAAATTGTGATTTATTGTTTGCTGTCAGTGACTTTGTTTGGATCTTGATAGATGTGCAATATCAGCTATAAGTGTTTTTAATAGTAATATTTTGCTGATTTAATCATAGCAGAAACACTTAAAATTATTTTAAGTGCTTACATAGATTACACAAATACTACTTATGAGTTAGTGTAACAGTTTTTTAATATTTCTTACTATATGCAGCCATGTTTTTGTTTCTATGTGCTTCACATGCTGCAGCTGCCACATTAAAGTTACTTATTGCAAACTATAAAATCAAACATTAAAAAAGGTCAATCTGAACCGCATCAAATAGTGCAGTTTGAAAGCTTCTCTTCAGGTGCTTTTCCAGATATCGATGCAGTTCTGAAATGCAGGTATGCACTCAGTGTAAACAACACACTCAGCTGAATCTTTGGAAACCCCTGTCAAAGCTCATGATTGATTGATTTACATTAGGCTGGCTCAGAGAAGATGTTTTGGTGGAAATTTAAAAGTGAATCTGCTGCTAAATGTGAAAGAAAAGAAAAAGTAAGACAAGTGTCAAAAATAAACACTCAGATATAAGGAGCTTTTGATAAACCTTTACTAGATTGACAAGTTTATTGTTTTAACCTAACCTATCTTTTTATTTGCACAGTTTACTCAATAAATCTGAGAATAAATATGTAGCAATAGATTTTCCCAGACTTCTCGATCTCAAACAGCCCTTCCATGGACGTTTCTATAATTAACCTATTTTCAGTCTCTGGCTTCCTCTGTAGGTAAACAAACACACGTGGTTGTTGGCAGCTGTTCACAAAATTAGCTTTTTACTCATCTTCAATTAAGGACACATTAACATTTATTATAAGAAATAAACATCATATGTTTTTTTGACCAGTTTTTGTGAGTGCCTTTTTAATCAATAAAAATATAACGCACATGATAGCAGGCGTTGATATAACAAGGTTTTCCAAGGTTCCTTCTTTTCAAATCCTCCACTCTTACTTTTAATGCTCATCTACCACTGAACAGGTTTTGTTAGGTAAATAATTAAATATAACGTCTAATAATCTTCCAGCATTAAGGCTGCTTTCTAAAGCACAGATCAGATCCATTCATATTTACTGCTCTGCAGGTGAGAATCGCCTCAGGTACTTCCAGCTCCTGATGAATGGCAGCTACACTCCACGGACGCTGCCTGTTGGAGGAGAGGAGACCCGAGAGGTTTCCCCTCTGAGCCTGGCAGAGGCATTACTGGTAAAGAAACAATAAACACTTACAGTATGCAAAGTGTTGTTTTAAATCCCTCTAAAGTGTGTCGAGAAAGTTTCAACATCCTTTTTTATTTTTTGAGTTTAGTACAGTGAATTCATTGAGTTGTTTTAGGTTTGGTTGCTGTAATGTAAATGATTTTGTTGTCATGTTGATTGATCTTGTTTGCCTCTTCTTAGGCCTGCGAACCCATCCGCAGGTTGTCCGAGGGCAACGCATCCTCTGCAGCTGGAGCTTTGCCACCCAGCAGCTCTACAACACCCCTCAGCATGGAGACAGGCTACTCCAGCCAGAGGCAGGACACCCCCCAGTCCCAGGGAACCCCTCATACCCCACGTCAGCCGGGCACACCCTTCTCTCAGGACTCCAGTTTTTCCAGCCGGCAGTCCACGCCCGCGTATCAGTCCAGCCGTCCTGAGAGCTCCGGGAGCTACAAGTCTCGTAGACACGAGAGCAAGTTCCAAGACGCGTACAACCGCCGGCCGGAGAGGCCGCAGTACCGCAGCAACATGTATCGAAGTACGCCGTCTGAGCAGAACTCTTTGAGACAGCACCAGCTCACCCCACCTGAACCTCCACCTTCCACCCCTACCTTCAGCTACACCGCACCTCCTCCTGCTACGCCAAACTTCAAGTCTGCCTTCTCACCATACCAGACTCCTTTGCCTCCCGCCTTCCCCCCAGCCGAGCCCCCTTTCCATCACCCAGCCCAAAGGGAGGGCGAGTACCTCCGACCACCGCAGCCGCCACTAGCGGCTCCCGCGGACTTTTTGCCAATCAAGGAGAGACCAGAAACTCCTCCTATCCCAGAGCAACCACCAGAACCCCTTCCTCATCCAACTACCCCTCCTCCTCAGACACCAGAGGGCTGCCCTTCGCCAGGCTCTCCGGCGCTAGACTCGGAGCGGAACAGTTTGGATTCCCGCATCGAGATGCTCCTCAAGGAAAAACAGACCAAGTTGCTGCCCTTCTTGAACGATCGGGACTCGGACAATGAGGTGCGTATGGAGGGAAGTCCCATTTCCTCCTCGTCCTCTCAGCTATCCCCAATCCCACCCTACACAAGTGGCTCGCAAGGCGGCCAACAGAATTCCCGTCCTCCCAGCACAGGCTTGGAGGATATCAGTCCAACCCCACTGCCAGACTCGGACGATGAAGATCCAGTTCCTGGGACTGCCTCGTTGATCAGAAGAGCCGGTTCTCCTGTCCACGAGAAGAACAAAAGTGACCTCAAAGATGGCTCTTTTCGATGCATCACTCCCCCAGATAAAACCGACACGGTAAGACCAAAACTGCATGATGCTTTTTGCAAGAATCAACACACTGTTGGCAATTCCTATATTTCTTTTTTTACCACAACCTGCTTTTAATAGAAGTCCAAAATAGTTGATAGTGGTATGAGTCTGACGTTCATGTGTGCAGGTGTGAATGACAGTTATACAGGGACACAGGAAGTCAGGTCTAGTTTCAGTGTGATGGTTGTAGTAAAGCCTTTAGTGTCATTGTTTTTGTTCTGCCTTGCAAAGGAAACTCTGGTTTCACAGCAGCACGTGTTTCATGCCTAAAAATGTTTGTTCTGTCAGCTCACTTCTGTCGAGCTGTGAATTTTTACAAATGTTTGAGACACTTCAAGTGCAGAAAGCAGCTGCCTACAAGTTAGTAATTCAAAGTTTTAGATACTCAATTTACCATCTTTACAGTATTTTCTTGTTGCAATAACACTATCAGGCAGCTCATGTTGTGTTTCTACGTTTTACTCCATGTTTTGAACAGAGAAATAGGAGCCATTTGGCTGTTAAGGGAACAAAGTGCTTTGTTTCCTCTTTCTAACTCTCACTGCACTTGTTCGCACACAGAGGAAAACACAGTTTGGCTGTTGGCCCCATTCAGCACCACACTTCCTGGTTTTAGCGGAGAATGACTGTCAGGATCGCCTCGCCGATCTCATATTTCAAGTTATCACAAAGCAAACAGAGCAAACAGGTCATTTGGGTAACAAGGCCACTCCCCTGGCAAGTTTAGTCAGTTTACCTTCATCTCTGCAGCACTCGTCACAAACTCTTTAGTAATGTTTAACTACAGTAGAAGTCAGTTCATTGAGAAGCGACATGATTGGTGTTTAAATGTTGCAGTTGTAGTCGGCTGTACCTTTTGAAGGATGTGAACACATTGTTCTGTTTGGAACCACAGATCAGTTGTGTTTAACTGTGCCGATGAGGAAATTAAACTTTAGATCAGATCTACTGTCTTTGTTGCTTTTATTTTGAAGGAGTGTGTTAGTAGTGGAGTTTTGTAGTTTGATAGTGAATTAAATAATCAAGTGTTTTTAAAACTGATCTTTCAAAGCTGCTTAGAAATAACATTTGACAACTTAATCTTTAGAAAGTGTTGTTTTGTGTTGCGGTGAAGACAGAAGGGCAGATAAAGACATTTTATGGTCCAGTGGCTTTGTGTTTATGATCTTCTGACCTGATCTCAGAAACCCTGTATATATGTTACATTAGCTCAGATGGCTGAGATGTATACAGAGAGGTGATTATTATGCAGACTGTGTTCGGTCTTGACAAGTCGTCTGTTTTCTAACAGGCTCATCAGTCGTCAGGAGAGGACATGGAAATCTCTGACGACGAGATGCCCGGAGCTCCGATCACCAGTGGAGATTGTGACATTGTGAACGCTGACATGTCCACCATGCAGACCATGTCCATGCACCCTGCTGGTTTCCACCACTTACTACCTATGTCTCAACACCACCTTACTGCTCACGCCACCATCTCGGGACATCCTGCTCACCACCACGCCGTTCCTCCGCACATGCTGCCCATGAGCCCCTACGCCCCGAGCCTCCTTCAGATGGTGGGCCTGATGAACTGTGTGCCATGGGAACGGTGGAGCACGGTTCCCATGTCCTTCCAGATGCAGCAGCAGATGCTGAGCCGTATGGCCCAGACCAGAGGGCCCTATCAGTATCCCCATTTCATGGACGGTTGCACATCTGGGCTGTTCGGGGGACACTATGTGCCTCTCTCTATGGAGGCTGCACCCGCTTGTAGCACAGGAGCACCTGGGCACGAGTGGAACCATCCCAGTATACCAACGTTCAACCCCACAGTTCCTCCTCCGGGGTACGATTCTAAAAAAGAGGATCCTCACAAGGCCACCGTGGAGGGAGTGCTGCAGGTCATCGTCAAAGAGCTGAAGGCCATCATGAAGAGGGACCTCAATCGCAAAATGGTCGAGGTGGTGGCTTTCAGGGCTTTCGATGAGTGGTGGGAAAAGAAGGAACATTCGGCAAAGGTAAGCGAGATATTTCATCAGACTCTAAAGCAGATAAAGCTTCTTAGCTGACAGTTGGTTCTTTAAAGTGTCTGTGACATGCCTATCCTTCAAATACAAAAAGTCAAAGAAAACATCTTTACACTTAAGAAAATTGGCATAGTACACGTGATTTTACCCATTTTGTCACATAACTGGCCTATTTTCTTTTGAATTTGGCTCAGCCAAAGTGAAGCAGGAAGTGACATCAAAGGGGAACTCATTAATAAAATAAACTCTCTGGTCTTTGTTTATTAAAACAAAATTATTTAAACTTTAACTCTTCTTCATCTCTCTTTCATAGTGACTCAAAATAATCTAAAGAAACATCAGATTCTTCTCTACAGTCTGTGTTTATAGCTTTTGTAACAACGCTCTGTTTACATGCAGACATTCCTCTTTGACATCACTTCCTGTTTCTTCACATGCAAATATCTCAACAACCGTTCCATCTGAGCAACGTGAAATTTGTTCTACAACATGTTATCAATGTTATCTTTTCAAAAATGCATTCATGTTTATTGCAAAAATTTGATGTCACAGGCACTTTAATATATATATTACATATACCACATATTTCAGTGTTCCTTACAGCATAAAAAGTCTCTTTTATAGAAGACATTTAAATTCTAAAATAATTTTTATTTATAATTTAAAAGCTTTCTGCAGGTATTGACCTTACACTGATTTGTCTCGCTGTGGTCCAGCTTGCATGCACAGCCAGGTGTTTTGAATTAATAGTATTACCTGTCATTGTGACGAGTGCCATAAAGGATTTATCTGATCTGACTCTCAGCTTGACGTTTATGTAAATGAAAATATTGCTGAAAATAATCGGCAATTTGTTTCTGTAAAGTCAACAAATTTGCTGATAAATTACCCAAATAATGTCAGAGTAAAACACCTGTTGATCATTTGTTACAGGTTGTAAAAAAAAAAACAATTTTTAAGGTTTATTTGTTGTTGTTCTATTGATTAAACACACCTCTGAGGAGTTTTTTATCACTTTGATATTTTATTAACTACAAATAAAGAATATAATTCTTCTTGAATGATCTATCAGGGGTTATTGTAATACCTAAGCATTAATTTGTTCTTTACCTAGGCATCGTTGACTCCAGTGAAGGGTGCTGAAGGAAAGGAAGAAGAAAAACCAAAACCAAAGGAGACTCTGACTTCCAGTCTCCTTGAGAACTGGAATAAGGGCGAGGGGCTCGGTTTTGAAGGAATGGGTCTGGGAATCGGATTGCGAGGAGCCATCCGATTGCCTTCCTTTAAGGTAAGAAGCTTTGAAACCATGTTTCTTGTAGTTGCAGTGTCTGCTCCATGTTTGGGATTTATTGGTGCTAAAAGGTTGGATGTTGTGCTCAGGTTAAAAGAAAAGATCCACCTGAGTCTACGGTGGCAGGCGACAACAAACGAGCACGACCGTCCACTCCGGTGGATGACGAGCTGGAGGATGAAGGTAACTTTCGGTTGAAATTACAAGCTTAGCTCTAAAATACAGATTTTTTTTTTTATTATTTCACGTTTTTCTGATTGTTAAATTTCCATCAGATCGAGATCGAGATTCGGCTGAGCTCCGCTCAGGCGATCCTAAAGCGGACGGCGACAGCTTGTCAGCAAAGCGACGACACTCACGACCACTCGAGCTGGACAGCGAGGGAGAAGAGGAGATGGACACCTCAGAGAAGGAGGAGGAGGAGGAAGAGTCTGACAGGGAGGAAGAGCCTGGTGAGAAGAAGGACATAGACCGACTGTCGTCAGTCAAGGTAAGACCTGTAAAAGAACACACATGGCTACAGGTAAAGAAGATACAAAATGTATTTATTTCATTAATGGATCAACTCATCTGGCAGGAGAGCGACAACGAGGAAGGAGCTGGTGAAGACAAAGACTCCTCCAGCGGCAGCGCCTCCTCTGATTCATCTGATGATGGTACCTTTCTGTCTGACAGCAGCTTCCTCCTGTTTCCTGTGGATTTTCACTCCCATCTCCTCTTTTCTTGCAGAAGCCGAGAGCTCAGCTTCCTCCAAGGTCAGCTCCGACTCGTCGGCGGAGAGCTCCGACTCCTCCGCGGAGAGCTCCGACTCCGAGTACGAGCTGAGCTCCGAGGAGGAAGACGAGGAAGAGGAAGAGATGGCTGCCGACGACGAGATGTACGGCAAAGAGGCAGTGACCTCTTCGTCTTCCTCGTCCTCGTCGTCCTCTTCTTCATCCTCCGATGAGGCAGAGAAGGAGGTGGACAGTAAACCACCAAGTCCTCCGGCTGTGCCGGTCAAGGAGGAGCTGAAGGATGAGGAAGAGCTGAGTATCAAACCCAAACATGAACCTCGCAGTCCTGTGGAGGTGGACCGGAAGCCCCCGTCTCCAAGATCTGTTCCAGGTGAGATCCCACACCCAGTTTTCTACAACTTAGCTAATGAAACTAAAACTAAAATGTATTTTTTGTGTGTATTTTAGTAAAAGAGGAAAAGATCCGAGCTGATGGCAACATCACTGTAGTCAAAGCTGAACCTCAGGAGTATGTAACAAGCCTCCGGCCCCCGACTCCCACAGGAGCCCTGCCTGACAGCGACCAGGAAGCAAGAACCAAAGGTAAAGCAGAGTCACAAGAAGTCCCCTGCACCCCTGCAGGATTAGTCCCACCCCATCCCAACGCACCCGCCCCCAAATCCGTCTCCTCGTCCTTAATGCACCTTCCCCTCCCTCCTCACCCTGCAGTAGAAGGTCGTTCCCTCCTCCACCCTCCCCCCGGCCCCCTCCCCGACTTTCCCCAGCGGCCGAGGCTCCCCACGGATGAGGACATCCCTCGGACGCCGGGCAGGGACCTGATGGAGCGCGCCCGGAGCCTTGGCAAATCTCAGAGCACCGACACGGTGCCCAACACACCCGGCAGCGACGCTCCTTTGTCGGGCAGCAGCCTGTTGCTCAGCTCCCCTCACATTCCAGGCAGCCCCTTCTCCTACCCCTCACAGTCCCCCGTCCTTAGTGCAGGAGTCCCTCGTACCCCAGGAAGAGACTTAACCTTCACCCCCGTCTTCCCTGACCCTGCAGCGCTCAGGCTAAACAGGAAGAGCCTCGAGGAAGGAGCGGTTTTTAAGGAGCCGCCGGTCACGGCTCTGCCTAACCAAGTCCTGTCAGCCGCCACCGAGGACTCAGCCACCATACCTGAAGATCTGCCCACTAAACTCGCCGCAGACGTTCCCGGGCTGTCGGACACCACCCCGTCAAAGAAAAAGCCCGGGCGACCCAAAAAGATTCCCGCTGTCTCTTCAGCCGACGAGTCTTTTGAGCTGTCTTCTGAATCCACAGATCTGCGTCAGGAATGCCTTCCAGAAGATTTATCCCTCCAAATGACGACGGTCAAGTCCCCCAAACACTCCATCCTGGACACCCGGGAAGGAGAAGACGAGCCGCAGACGCTGTTACCTCCCGCAGACGGCTTCCTTTCCTATAAAAAGGAGGAGCCGGTACTTTCCAAGACCGTTCGGAGGACAAGGCGGCGAAGCTGGGAGGAGCTGCTCCTGGACAGCCTGTCCCCCGTCACCACGCCTCCCCGGGCGTACTTCAGCCCGCGCTCCGAGTTTGAGGAGATGACCATCCTGTACGACATCTGGAACGAAGGCATAGACGAGGAGGACATACGGCTGCTGCAGATCACGTACGACAAGATGCTGCAGCAGGACATCTGCAGCGACTTCATCAACGACACGCTCTGGGTCAACCATCCTCATATCCTTACTGTTTAATATGTACCTGTTTACACCACGTGGTAGGAAAAAACATTAGTGATTTGGGTTTAAGGGTGGCGCCCTCTGCTGGTTGAAATGAGGAACTGTTGGTTTGAAATTGAACGTTGCATTTGAGAGTTTTTTCCTTGACTTCCCTGCACCCACCAACATTCCTGGCGTGAAGAAAAAGAGGAAAGAAGACGGCATTCGGGATCACACGACAGGCTGCGCTCGAAGCGAGGGATACTACAAAATTGACAAGAAGGACAAGATCAAGTACCTGCAGAGCTCACGGCTGCAGTCAGAGGAGCCACCGGTCGATACGCAGGTGAGTCAGGACGCCGGAGTTATTCGTTCGGTTTCGAACCCTCGGCATGTTTGTGGATTCTAACTTGTGTTGTGGGTGAATTTCCCGCCGTCTCCGCAGGGTATGAGTATTCCTGCACAGGTCCACGCCTCTACCAGATCTGGCTCTGAGCGGCGATCAGAGCAGCGGCGCTTGCTGTCGTCATTCGCCTGTGACAGCGACCTGCTCAAGTTCAACCAGCTGAAGGTAAATGGTCCAATTTAAGCAACAGGTTCTTTTTAATAAAACAACAATACATATGTTTTTGTTATTGTTTTTGTAATGTTATCAACCTCTGTCTTACAGTTCCGTAAGAAAAAGATTAGATTCTGCAAATCGCACATCCATGACTGGGGTCTTTTCGCCATGGAGCCCATTGCTGCTGATGAAATGGTGATCGAGTACGTGGGACAGAACATCAGACAGGTGAGAGACGGCACAACAATTTACACATCGATCTTTCTTCACCGTCTCCTGCCGCCTGTGCTCTGCAGCCAGACGCTCCCTCTCCATCAGATAATCTGCTCTGTGTGGAGAATAAAGTCTTGGCCACGATGTCTTTAATGTCTCTAATGTTGATGTAGGGTTTGTGTACGTTTTGGTCATTCATTTTTGATTTTAACCACCAATATTGAAAAACAAAAGATAAAAAGTGATAAAAAAAATTGATGGTTTTTCTATTTTCATTTTATGCTCTTAATTTTTCTCACAATGAAAGTTTAACTGTTGTTATGTTTTTAAGGTGGAGCTAGTTGAATACCTTTTCTGTAACCCGTGGCTGCTTGTAAATTAATAAATAAACACTAGATAACTACTTTTGCATTTCTTTAAATGACTAATTGCAGACTGTATAATTTATTTATATAACTCGTCTAACTAATTAGTTTTAAAAATATCTGCTCCACCTTAAATAGTCTAACGAATAAACATGTTTTACTTTCTAACTAGTTAACCAGGTAGACTCAATAAATAAACACTATTAAGTAGTTTTAAATTTCTTTGTCAGATGATAGTTTTATATATAACTGATGATTCACCTTTTTTTTAAAGCACCTGAAGTCTTATGCCAAGAAGGACAGGCGTTAGGTTGTCTTGATAACAGTGTTAAATTCTGATTTGACAAATATAAAACAACAGATTTTTTTTCTGTTTTTGGAGTATAAAATTCAAATGGAATACTCTTGTAGTTTTTTTGTTTGTTTTTTTGTCAATATTTGTTGTTAAAATAAAAAATGAATGACCAAAAAGTATACCAACCATATAGGAACATGACAACAGTCTGTTGGAATTAAAATGTAAATAAATATTTGCATTAAAGGGGAAACTAGTCTGTAAAGAAACAGTTACACAACTATTACATCTGCAGCTCTGGAAGTAAAAACAAAACAAAAATAAAGGTTTTGGAGTAAAAAAAATGTTTTGCATCCTGTAGCTTTAAAGCTGCCTGATGCTTAGCATGTTTGTTGGTTTGCAGGTGATCGCGGACATGCGGGAGAAGCGCTACGAGGAGGAGGGCATCGGTAGCAGCTACATGTTCCGAGTGGACCACGACACCATCATCGACGCTACAAAGTGTGGCAACTTTGCCCGTTTCATCAACCACAGCTGCAATGTAAGGCAACTAAATTAATAACAAGCAAAAATTGCAAGGTAACAATTGTTTCTCAACGTGACATCTTTTTAATTTCCCAGCCTAATTGTTATGCGAAAGTCATCACAGTGGAGTCTCAGAAGAAGATCGTGATCTACTCCAGACAGCCGATCAACGTCAACGAGGAGATCACGTACGACTACAAGTTCCCCATTGAGGACGAGAAGATCCCGTGTTTGTGTGGCGCAGAGAACTGCAGAGGGACGCTCAATTAGCGTCCGCCTTGAGGTCAAACCTCCGGCCAGGTGTGACGCTGGAAGTGTCACACCGACCGGCTCTCCTCACATACTAAACTCTAGATTGTTTACGATTTATGGTGCTCTTTGTACAAACCCCCACCCCCACCCCCACCGCCACATCTCAGTGTTCGGACAGTATTTCACTTCCTTTCCTTCTCTCATTGGTCTCATAAGCTTTCTCCACATCATCCGTGGTACGACACAAAACAAACTCCCATGTTCAGCTGCTCACTAACGATGCACAACTCGCTGTGTCCATCCAGCTGCAGGTTGGAGGCCAGTGGAGCGACTCGCTGCTACCTCCGCTTCACCACCTGTTCGAGAAATCAAACTAACTAAACACGAACGATTAAATCCTGCCACGTAAAAAAAACAAATCTGGGCTTTAATCTTTAACTACTTCCACCAGCCAATGACGGATCATGCTGCTTCCTTTAAGTTCATGCAACAAAACAAAGACGATCATTATGACACTTTCATTATTTCATATTCCAGTGTTTTCATGCTCCTTTCTTTAGAAAAGACACTATAACCGCGTGTGTGTGTGTGTATGTGTATGTGAGTGTGTGTGAGTGAGTGTGAATGAATATATGAGAATCAGCGGTGTCAGAATGGGAGCGCACTGCCCCCTGCTGGCCGTGATGCATAACTAATCATGGATCATCCACTGAGCAGCAACAAGCTAATCTAAGCTATCAGGTATAGAGGACATGAATATGCTTTTCATTTAAAGTGCCATACGAACGTGTTTACCCTTTTTGTTCAACCCGAGGAGGCGGCTGTCTGCTCCTACGGTTTGTTTCCTTTCAGACGGAAAAACATTGGAGATTCCTTTGGTTTTTGTTGTTTTACTTTCTTTGTCACCACTGATATTTATATTGTAAATGATAACTTGTACAGAAGATCTAAAACTTTTTTATCCTCACACTTTTAAGATTTTTTTTTTTTACAAGACTGAATATTTAAAATATTTTCAGGGATCTGTGAACGAAATCGGATGTTTTTTTTTTTTTATTTAAAGAAAGGAAGGTCCACGTCGGTATACGAGAAAAGTCTCCACTTCCCTTTTCGAAAAAGATTGTTTCTTGTGGAAACGTCTTCATTTTTCTTCCCTTTTTGTTTTTGCTTTGAGATCCTAAAACCTGTAATTAGTCGAACTGTGAATACTATATAAATATATAAATATATTTTTGTTCCTGGGGATTTGCTACTTGAACTCTGCTCAGACGTATGTATGTATCATAATGAGGTGAGCGCTGAGCTGGTAGCGGGAGATTCGGCTTGTGTCAAGCTCGTTCTGTTTTTTAAAACATTTTGTGTTTGTAAATTCTATGAAAAAAAAATTCTTTGCAGTGTGGAGAATAAAAACAAAAGAGCTGCAGAATCGGCGATGGAGAGAAGACTGAAGCATCAGCCTGTTTCTCGTGTCTATTTATTATATGACAAATGTATGAAAGAGAGAAAGAAATTGAAATAAAGACATTTTGCATACATCAAAACAGAGCTGTTAATTATTATGGTGTGGTGCTCACAGAGGGGCATGTAGGATTTGCTATCAGCCACGCTACCTTTCTGCCATAAACTAGCCTTTTGCTGCATTTAGCTTTCACTTTAACTACTATTTGGCAAGTGTTTTGCTACTTTTTTAGGTTTTAGCTAAAAAAAATAAAAAGGTTACTTTTAGCTAAATTTAGCTACTTTTAATCAATTAGCTACTTTTAGTTTTTAGCTACCGTTTTATTTTTAAATTTTACGTAGCACTTTGATACTTTTGTTTCTTGCTACTTTTAGGTCTTAGCTACCAAAACTGTTCTAAAGCTGGTAGGAAAAGATGTGATTAAAACGGTTCAAAATAATCTGGTAAATAATTCATCTGATCTGTATCTGCAGCTGATGTAACAAAAATGTACAGCTTGATGTCATCTTCAGCCAGCTGTTAGGACCAGTGATCCTAATGGGGACCAAAGACTGGTCCTAATATGGTGAACCTCCATTTGTGGGTCAGGGGTTCAGTTTAGGACTAAGCTGTAAATTGAGTTTAGGTTAGTTTTAGGGTCAGGCAGGTAACTGTGAGGTTACTTTTAGGGTAAGTGGTCAGGGTTAGGCTGTAGAAATTACTGGAAATGAATGGAAGTCAATGAACGGTCCTAATACGGATAGAAATACAAACCTGTGTGTGTGTGTGTGTGGTGCCCTGAGGCTGTGACAGGAGCAGAATGCTGTGACAACAAGCAGAGAGGCACCATGTGAGCTCAGGCAGTTCACACCGCCTCCATCTGCTGAACACACACACACACACACCTCAGCACTGGCTCATCTGATTGGACTTTTTTTTTTTTTTTTTTTTTCATAAGCGTTCACAACAAACCAATTAATTTATCCATTAAACAGCTGTTAAGACGTTTGTTTCCAGGCGTTGCTCATATTTGATCAAACACATTTTTTGTTTTTTAGTAAAAACATAATTAAGCTCAAATGATAATCAGTCCACCGCTGTGCTCAGCTTTTATTAAATTGATCTTTTTCTCCAGAGCACAATTCAAAAACACCAACTTTAACTTTACAGAGGGTTTGTTTTAATAAAATATTCCTCTTATTTAGGGTTTAAATTCATTTAATTAAAGCTGCAGTAGAACAGAAGCGAGTTTAATCCAACTCCACCATCAAAATGTTTGATATTAACAGAACACAGACATGAGTCTCCTGGTTTGTAATTTTTATAACCTTGTTTGTTTTTACTCATGAAACAGGAGAATTTATTGAAAGTTTAGATGACGCTTTTATTGTTAGAACACACAAATAAATTCTTGGTTGGGGATTTTAACACAAAACATAAATTTATTTAAAACAGACAAAGCCTGTAGTTATAAATTAATTAATTATACATTTATTTAAGAGCAAAAAGTTGGTTTTAAGTTATCTGGCTGCTAAAAAAACATTTTTTTCCTTATTCTGTTGACTCTTCACACAGAACTGTCAGTGATTGAGTTAAATAACATTTACAGAACTCCGCTTCACAGTTTCTCTTTATTTGACTTTTTGCTGGTGACTTGCTCCACTTTTATTTTGAAATGCAGATAAACAAAAATGTTTCAGAGTGAAATAAAATAATATCCAAAGAACAGCATGATTTTAAACTTTGTCTGAGAACCGGAACACCGTCACGTTCCTGTTAGACGTCTCACAGAGTAAATCTGAGGAGAAAAAAAGAAGGACTCTCTGACGGGGCGACCCTGGACCTCGGCTCGTTAAAGTCTCAACACCATCCCTCCCAGCGTGACGACGTGGAGGAGGCGCAGCGCCGACCGGGGCGGCGGGGCGGCCGTCCCCGTCAGGAGCGTGGCGTCTCTGGAGGCCAGCACGGTGCGACTGGAGGTGGGATGGACGTGCCTGAAGTTGTTCTGCAGAGGCGTCACCTGCTCCGCGTCCTCCTCCGTGGAGAAGATCTGGGAGGTAAACTGAGCCAGCTGAAGAAAATAAAAAAAAGTTGAATGTATGGATTTTTATTCAAAATAAGAGAAAAACAAGAGTAAGATTTTAAAACTGTCGGCTGATTTAAGAGAGCTCCCACAGGTTTGGTCCTACAGTGTGTGGTGTGCAGCCACAAGGAAAGACAACACAAAGACTCAGATGTCAGAGGGGAAATCATGACCAATCAATGGTGATAGTTAATGAGAAAAAAAATAAATAAAACATAAAGACTGGATTTCTGGTGAGTCATGGCAGTTGTTTTGTCTTCCCCTCCGTGTTTACGTCACCTCGCGTTCTGATTGTCTGGGTATAAAAGGAGCGTTTTAAAAAGGTTGAATCTCAGAAGTAAAGATGGGCAGAGCTTCAGCGGTTTGCAAATAACTAAAAATTAGTGATTCGGTCCAAAGAACAAAACTTTTAAACTATTTCTTTCATGTGTAATAAAGGTATCAGCCCACAGGATTGAAGCCTGCCTCTCTGATGGTATGGGGGTGCATTAGTGCCTAAGTTATGGGCAGCTTACACATCTGGAAATACTCCATCAGTGAAAAGTGTTTCAAGGTTTCTGATCTCAACCAAAATTATAATAGTTTGGATTTTTCATTATAATTTAGTTTTATCTCATTGTGACTTTTTTTTAGTTAGTTTTAATTAGTTTTTACAGTGGATTTGCTCATTTCTATTAGTTATTATTGCTTTTTTTTGAACAAATACATTTGCCAATGCATCCTCAAGCTTGTGATGTTCTTGTGAGTTAACTAACCAGCAGTTATTTGGTCACTAGTTAAAGCATCTATTATAGCAACACCTTACTAAAATAATTGTGTAACTCAACTAAGGACTTGATGGAGAATATTTTAGAACAATAATTGTCCCCAACCTGCTGCTTGTTTTTCATGGGAGCTACTGAGAGAAGCGTGTTATACACTCAAAAAACAGATTGTTATGTCAAGTGGTTCCACTTAACTGTGTTGAGTAAGTCCAAAGTAACTTTTACTATTTATTTCAATGTAATTGTGCAAGGTGCTTTAGATTTACTCAACTCAGTTAATTTAGTGGAACCACTTGACATTACCTGGTTAAGTAAATCCAACAATCTGTTTTTTTTTTTTTGAGTGTATAAGAACTGATCTCAACCAGACGACTTGTTTTCAGGGAAGGTTTTGCATATTTAGAAAATTAAAAGTTAGCAGCTAGAATCCTACATCGACACAAATGGAACATTCTGCAGCAAAAGTCAGACAAAACTCTGCTATATTTATGTAAAATTTCCTAATTAAGACATCTGATGTGTTCGATGTGTCATATTTACATTGTACACAATGACATTCTGCTGTAAATTCAGATCCAGAGTAGAGACGTACCTGGGACCATGAGATGTAGACGGGCACCTCGTACACGGTCCACACAACAGCCTGAGAACATGGAGGGGTGGTGAGGCTTCCGTGATAGCGGTAATACTGACTCATGTTGTGCTTCGGCAGGAGACTCATCACGGGAAACGGTTTTATTTTAGCCGTTTGACCTGTGGGAGGAGACCTGCGGTGAGCTCGTCGTTAACAGGTAACACTGGAAAAAAACTGGGGGGAGGTTTATTTCAACCCGTCTGACCTTTGTGAGCAACAGAAGACAGTTTTTGAGAGATGTGTCCAAAGTGCAGGTTGTCTGCATAAACAGCCTGCAAACAGGGATTCAATCAGCACAGTTTGGTATGAAAACAAAACAAAAACCAATCTAAATGTGTTCACTGACATCTATAAAGAAGCCGAGAACAGCGAGTCCTGTCGGGTCGTCCAGAGCTGCAGACATGTTGGGATGGATGGACTTCATGTTGACGATGTGCATCTGTTTTTTTTATATAAAAAGAGACGTTAACGGACGGCTGAGCTGCCGCAGCGTTTTGCTCGTGTACCGTGCAGAGCTGCCTACTGACCAAACTGTACCTCCATCGGGTATCTGTGCCGGTCCACCGTGTGCTCCGAGCCGTTGCTGGCCGGGCCCCCCCAGTGGAAGTGCAGCTGGACGGTGTGGTACACGCCTGGAAGACCGCCGCCGCTCACCGCCATGCCGCTGCCCACCTGCAGCACCACTGGGAGCGACGAGATCGAGTCAAAACACAGAACCTGAGACGAGTGAAAAAGGAAACGGCGGCAGCAGGCGACTCACCGGAGTGGCCGTCGTTTTCCAGCGTCCAGTGACCCGTTTGGACTTCGTCGAAGCCCTCCAGCTGTAACGGCTGCAGGGAGGCGTTTCTGATCATGTGCTGGTCCAGGTTGATGGGAGAGTGATGGAGCTCAAGTAGAGGGTGGCACAAAGGGAACGATTCTCCCCAAGAGTACGGATCTGATGGAAAGGAAAAACATTTAACTAACATTTATTTTCTTTAAAACAAAAGTATATGATGCTTTTAAATCCTTCAGTTGGGCTCTATATAAAGTGGAGCTGCAATGCTTTGTTCCTCCTTATTGTAACTCCACAAGCCCTTCTTTCACCTCTTCTCTGGGGTGTGTCTCAGATCGACTCATTTAGAGGCTGTCTCTTTAAACCCATATGAGGGGGCTCCACATTCCGCCTCCCCTCCAGCTTCCAGAGTGATCCATTCTAGTTTGATGCAGGGGTTTACGACTACATAGTGCCGCATTGTGACATAATAGTTCAGAAAACTTCACTGAAAACTGAGAACAGATTGAAAAATATGAGCCAAACATAATATAAAGACATCAGTGCTGCACCAGGAGAGACTGAAGTCAGCTTTTCTGCACTCTGCGGCTCTCAATACACAACACAATTAATCTAACAAATAAAAAAGTGGTTATTTGCCAGATATGTGTCTTTTATGACCGAAGAGTCAACAATTGCAATAAAATATAACTTTAGACACGGTCTCTGTTTCCTTTTTTTATTTAAGGTTTTTTTTTACTAAAAAATTTGCAGAATTTTTAAATGTTAAAATCAACTGAAAAAGGAGCTGATTGTTTTACTTGACAATATCCATATCTAACTATTGACAAAAAAGCAAACTAATGAAGAAAAGGAGCACAACACTCCTGCCTATAATGAAGCACGGCAGAAGGTGTATCATGCTGTTCACTGACTCCACAAAAAAGATTATTAAGGTGTTTTAGAAAGAAATGCATTTAAAAAAAAAAAGTCTAAACGTTGTGTTTTCAGCAGGAAAATGAACTGAACATCACATCTAACAGCACAAAAAATGGTTCTAAACCCAGATTTCAGGAAAAAAAACATTAAGACGTTTGTTAAATTAAACTAAAGGGAGTTGCACTAAAGTTTTAGCAGGAAAGAAGAATCAGCAAGTATGTAAAAATCTAATGTTACTAATTCAATTCTGAATTTAACTTGTGATTTTAGCCAAATATCAGAATGAAACAGATGCTTCAGTGTGAAAAGATAGTTTTATAAACAATAACAAACCAAATATATGATTTTTTATTTCTTGACAAACCTCTTGTGGTTTTCAGTTTTTAAAGAGACCAATCTTTGTTGTTGCATCACAATGAATGAAAGACTCACCACAGCTCGGCTGGTCGTAACAGTAGTCCTCTGTAAGACACAGATTTCAACCAAACCCTCAGTTCTTTCATATTTAACTTCATAGAAAATTTGTTTTTTTACATTTGTTTTCTTTTTATCTCACCCGGCTCGGCGCAGGAAACCAGCACCACGAGGAACGCTGCGGTCCACATCATGGTTGCTTCCCGGCAGGTGTCAGGGTCTGAGGTGGGCTGAGAGACCCCCGCAGGAGCGTCCGGCTTTAAGGAGAACAGGAAGGTGAAAGACGAGTTTTTATGGCCTCCTGGTCTGACCGGTGAACCGTGTCATTGCCAGTCTAGTGGTCTTTTCTGATCAACAGGCTCATTGATGCGAGGACAACACACACACACACACACACACACACACACACCCTCCTCCCTCTCTGCTGCAGCCAGTGGAGATGCTCATTGACTAATAACAAGACCCATTCATCTCCTGGGAACACCAGAGAACTGAACAGCCAGTGAAGCTATACGGTGCTCCGTTCTGGAAATAAATTCACTTTAGATTGAAACAAATGATTATTAATATTTTCCTTTTTCAGGTTCAAATCTAAAACGGTTCCTTTCATCATCTCAGCGTCAGATTTGACGTCTCCTCCGTCCGGCTGGAGATTCTGTCACAACTTGACCCGTAGAAACAAAGCCTCTTTTCTTCACAGACACCGCTCTCCAGCCGGGTATCACTCTCTCCGCTCCCCCCTGCTCCGACCTTATGAGTCACTCTGAGGTGCACTATACACCGCTTCCTTAAAGAAAAAAAAAAAATCATTTAAATCTTTTGATGTTTGAGCTCTATGTTGGGGGTGGATTTCCCTGACATTTGGTCACGGTGGCAGGAGGAATTCCCTCAAGTGGCTAAATGTCACTAAAGGATTAAATGTATATCCCAGCACAGAAAACACACACAGGCTCCCTTACACATTTTTTTTAACCTTTTTTTTAATTTAAAGGCTATCAAATAAGAGACAAGGAAATGTAGCATTAGTTGATTTACATTTAAAACATTTTAAACCCCTTTTTTTAAAATTGTACTCGAGCACAGAAACTACAGCAGAGAAACGGCTCACAGATACTGAAGCATGTGCAGGAGATTTTTAAACCTACTGTCCGGCTAAAACCTTTCATCCAAATGGGGGGAAAAACGTGCCAAAAATCAAAACAATAAAACATGCACCGAAAGGTACATTAAATCAAAACAAAGAAAAAGAGTCACACATGCACAGGTTATGAAAAACTGCCTGTCCTGATAATCCACAGTGGATTGTCAAAGCGAAAATAAAATAAAATAAAAATTAATTTAAACAAATGAAATAAGCTTAAAGATGAAAAAAAATTATACATTCATTACATTCAAACAAGAGATCCGTCACATTTACAGATAATGAGTTTGGATGCTGGTGGAGGAGCCTCACCGGCCCCAAAACGTCCTCAAACTTCGTCAAATCCATCAAACGATTGTCGTCTTTCTACTCCTAAATATACAATTCATTATTTTATTTTATAAACGCATGTCTTTGAAAGAGTAAAAAGAATTAAAGCCAAAAACGACAACAAAAAGAACCTGTCAGCGTGTGGAAACACCGGGGGAAAAAAAGGGGGCAACATCCAAAAAAATGATCCTTTTATCCTCACAAATAATGACTGTACAAAACACAGAACAGTTCAGTAGGAAAAAAATGTCCCATTGATGACATCAGCAAATATTTCATTTGAAGGATTAATGTTTGGGACAGTTGTTTAAAACTATTTTTTAAATTTATTTTAAAGACAAGAAACTTTACTTTTACTTGAAAAGTTTTTTATGGCGTCAGAGATGAAAATAGAAGTCAGTCTATGCCTGTCCCACAATCAGAGGACCCAAATTAAACCCTGCAATGTTTTCTGAAACACATTAAAATCATAATTATCAGTAACACTGCAGCCCTCTGATCGCTGTCACCTCATATGAGCAAATCAGAGCTAGAAATTCAGGAAGACAGCTTTGTGTGTCTGACAGTAAAAGTTTGAGGGGGGGGAAGTTATTTGTTTTTTTTATGAGCAAACAGAAATCAGGTTCTGGGGTCATGCAGCAGCAGACGCTCAGGATGTTACTGAAGCCTGCAGGACGATTCAGACGCATCGCTTTAAAAAGGAGCGATGCAAAAACAAAAAAAAAAAAAGCGGCACGAGCAATAAAAGCTGCGCTCACCGGCGCCGTTTCCACGCAGCGGCGGACGGGAACTCACGGGTTTTTTATACTCCAGGAGAATTTACAGCAGGATTTCCTTTAGTTTAATCCAGTCAAGCCATTTATTGGTTTGTTTTATTCTGCACACACAAAATAAAAGTCTTATCCAGACTGGGGAGCTGCTCCTCTCTGTACAGTCAGTCATTTTTGCTCCCATTGGATCCGGCGTTTACAAAAAACAAACAAAAAAAAACCAACAGTTTGAAAAACAGGTGTCTTGAGAAAGAAAAGCTTTCTGAAAAAAAAAAAAAAAAGAAATAACGCAGCTGCTCCTCTCTTTGATATGTCTGTACAAAGGTGAAGTCCCCTCCCTGCAGTCAGTGTTAAAGTCCGGTGCAGCTCCTACACCACCGTGCTGAGCGAGGAGGCGCGGTCTGCGGGCAGAGCGGCGGGGGCGTGGCCGTCTGTCGGCGTGTCGGGCCCCACCAGGAGGGTGCTGCTATCTATGGAGTCCTCCCGCTCTTGAGAGGATGGCACTGGATCCGGCACGGGGCCGGGGCCGGCGGGGCCGTTGGCCTGGAGCCTGTCTCCCATGGTGCTTATCTGGCTCGGCAGCACAGGGACCCCACTGTGTCCTGGAGGGGATGACAGAAAGAAAGCAGGAGGGTTTAGAGCTCAACGCTGCATGAGATTATAAACAGTTTGAGAAGGGAATAAATAAATAAATTATATATAAACATGTCCTCACCAAAGTCTACGTAGAGAAGACTGTCTGGGTTGATGGAAGCCTCGTAAGGAGGAGGCGGGTCGTCTGGGTGGTGGATGTCGGGGTATTTGTAGGCTGCGTACGGAGGAGGCGGCTCCTGGAAATGGAAAGCTCCTCCCTCTCCGTCATCAGACAAATGAAGAGGAGTGAGACCGGTGCCGAAAGCATCCGGGCCGTAGTCAAAGCCCGGGACTCGTCTTCCCAGGTTAAAATGGTGCACTGTGTGAAAAAAACAAACATTATATTCTGTATTTTAAACATTATGAATGCAGTTTGTCTGGATCGTGCTCACAGTTGCCTCCGATCAGCGTCTCGATGCGTTCGCGTCTTCTCTGGCGAAGCCTGTGCACCATGAAGAGCAGCAGAGAGAGGATGAGGAAGGAGGAGATGCAGCTGACAATCAGCCTCATCCCACTCGCCATCGAGTCGAACAGACTGTTTCCATCTGCGGGAGGAAAAAAAACAACGGTTAAACATCGTCCAGTGATTAATCAACCAGAGGCTCCTCCTCCTCAGCAGCACCTGGGTCCAGGCAGGTGAACTTGCAGCACTCTTTGGGATCTTTCCGGAAGTGCTGGCAGCCCTGCGGCCGCTCGCACAGCGCCGCCACGCACATCTCCGCCTCGCCGTCGTGACACGTGCAGCTCAGGCACGGGTCGTTGCCTTTCGGGGTGAAGTAGTAGCCCTCGTTCACCACGTTGTCTTTGATGTCCACGCAGGTTTGCCCTGCGAAGGTGAAGCAGAACAAAGCGGTCAAAGCGGTGCCCAGCAGGCGCATCGGTCGCCAAACGTGCACAAAAACCAGCACGCACTCCTCTTGCACAGGAAGGGGAACTTCTTGTAGCAGTTCTCGGCGTGCCAGCTGTGCAGGCCTCGGTCGTTCATGTTCTTCAGCTGGAAGCGCTGCAGCTGAGCGCAGAAGACGTTGTCCTGAGAGGAGGTCTCCCCGATCTTTGCCAGATCTTCAGGTGGCAGAAACACCTGCACGGACCCTGTTAGGAAACATTAAAAAGGAACTTGGAAAACTCATCTGAACAATAAAAAAGACTGGACTTTTTGAAAAAGTCACTACCTTTGTATGCTACTTCCCAGCGACCCTGTAAGGTGTGGCTCTGATTGGTGATCACGTACTGATAACCCACCCAAAACCTGAAGAAACAGAAAACTTTATGAATTAACTGATTTCTACCACTAGAGGGCGTATGACCAAAATCAGAACAACCACTTCCTTCGATCATAAAAACTAAAATACACAGAAATATCAGCAAATCACAAACAGAACGTCTTTATTCAGTAAATAAAGCAGGAGACTGCTTTTGACTAAAGGCTCAATAAAAACCAGAAAGCATAAGAACCAGTGGATCCTTCAAATTATTCTCAAATGCCTTAAAATCATGGCTCCTGGATAATAAACTGTGCAGACACTGACTATGTATTTTTAATGTACTGCCTTGAATTGCTGTTGTGTTAAATTTTTAATAATTTTTTTATTATTTTTAATCATGCTTTCTGTCATATTATTAGGATTTTTTTTAATGAAAGTAACTTGTTAATTTGTATGTATTGTATTTATATCCATAGGACCTTGAGGGACTACAGATAATTCTGGCATTTTCTGTAATATGCACTGTCCCTTCTTAAATAAACAAACAACAACAACAAAAACAGGGAAACCACATTTAACTTACATGCACTGGTCTCTGTGCTCGCAGACGTTGTCATCGAAATCCACCTCGATCTTCAGGATGAACTGCAGCTCCTCGTTGGTCACAAACGTGGCCAGAGAGCCGTTGACCTTCTGACAGGTGTCCACGGCCTGCCAGTAGTTCTCGTTCCTCAGGTACACTTTGTAGCAGCTGGCCGTCTTCTCGTAGTGGTGCCACCCGCTGGGACATTTTTCTGAAGACAGGGAAAAGGGGAAAAGTTTGACGCCCGCTTTGGATGGAAATCGTATTTGCGGTGGGATGAGAGCGGGAAAGAAGCAGCTTACTGTTGAAGCGTACGGGCTGAGGCACGCCGATGACGTCTTCCACCTGGTCGTATCCGTTCCCGAAACGAAACCGCTCCTCCTTCACAGCTGCAAACAGAAAATCCACTCACTAAAATATGAAGATATTTAGAGCTGATTTGTGTGCAAACTGTAAAAAAGTTAACATGCTTTTAACACGCATCACTTTCCACTCTGCAGGGCGTCGGTGTTGTGCAGACAGATGAATGAATCATTTTGTCTCTTCTTCTCCTGATGCTTTAAAAGTTGTTTTTACTCCCTCCACCCCTGACAGTAAATATTCTGTCTGCGTGAGACAAAGAGCTGTTCTTGTTTTGGGTATTTTACTGCTTTATATAGTTTCTGCCAGCGTCACTGGAACAGACTGCTCCACTTTTCTGTATAATTCAACACAAATAATCCCAAACAAAACCATGCATACTGTTTTATTTATTGGTTCAGTCAGTTATTTGCAGTTAGGTGTGTTTCTTTTTAATAAAAAGTGCATTTGTGCCGTTTGACTGTTTTAGTGGATAATAAAAGAAAAGAAAAGCGTTATCTTTATCAGCTGCTTCCTTTCTAAATAATGTATTTTTTCTGAAGAACAAATAGAGTCCAGACTATAACCTGATGTAGGCCTACAACTCAAAGCAAGGCCAGCGACTCGTGTATGGAGGTCACATGCTGTGCTCAATCCTTTCAGTAATTCCCATTAGGCGATCAGAGATCTGGGGATAATTCTTATGGATATGAGGGGAAAACAAAAGGATTTTGGTCAAAAGGCTTAACATAGAGACATCTATACACCGTTGAGAAGATAAACAGTCTGTAAACAAACAGGCTCAGAGAATTTAACCTTTTGCTGTCTGTTTATTTATAGAGCAGTGCTTCTGTTTCTCCATTCACTTTATAATGTATGTGATGTGTATAAATAATTATATTAAACAGTGCAGTGCTAGTTGTCCTTGTAGAGCTACAGTAGTTTCCTGAAGTGAAGCATTTTTGTATTTATTTGCACTTAAATAATCTGTAGATGAAATTATCCACTTTAGTCTTTAGTGACTTTGAAATGTTTGATCTGTGGATAAACTTCCAGTGATAAACATGATGCTGACTGTGTTAGCTTTTCTTTAGCGTTTTTTAGTAATAGATTAGCATTGAAGCTAATTATTGGTCCTCAACGTGTGATTTAAACTGCTTTTTAAATGGTTATAGTGCACTCTATTATTATTATTAAAATGTTACTGGTATTTAAGACACAAAGGTGGTTGTTAAAGTGCTTAAGTGTGTTGTTCTTACCGGGACAGTCCATCTCGTCACTTTTGTCCTCACATGCTGTCCAGCCGTCACACTTCCAGGACATGGGGATACATTGCATCTTCCCACTGCGACAGGCGAACTGCCCGGGGTTGCAGCGCTGCTCTGGAATACAACAAGATGGTTCGAGCGGTCAGAAGCGTGCGTCGCACGGGAAAAAATGACACCATGTGAGCTTTAAACGAAGTGGGGGCGAGACACATCTAAACACACTGTATTAATCCACCCGATTCATATTTACAGACACACAAACTTCCAGTCATTCATTTGACAAACCGGAGCAGCCAAGGAGAAAAACAGAACCCATCTAAAATTATTCAGTCAGCAGCTGCTTCTGATTTCTGCCACAGATGCAAATAAACCACAGAGGGAACGTTTAGTCTGTCGCAAAACTGCAGACAAGTCTAATCTTGTCTTCAAGCAACTGTTTTGTGTTTTGAACTGGATGTTGATCTGTTTAAGAAAAGTAATTTATCATTTTTCCACAAGAGCAGACAGCTGACTATAAAACAGCAGCACCACTTTGGGAAACTTGTCACCAAGTCAGGAGTTTTAGAGACAATTGGGCAAAAAAATAAAAAACAGACACATCCATCCCTGGATGTTTGATATGTCATGTGCTGTATTTGATAAACAACATTAACTAAACCTTCCCCACGATTAAAAAAATAAAACAATTGATTGGCAAACAGAACATAACCAAACAGAACTTCTTGTTGTAACCCTGTGTTTGGCTTTTAGGAGACTTTTAAAAGGAACTCAGCAGTCAGAATATTAGGAAACGACTCCCCTATTGAGAAATCTTTCTGGAAATATATCAACCTCATGTGAAACCAAGAACTGGTTGCTTCATCTGGAGGATTTCAAGCTGGTAGTTTATTCTTCTAACAAAATAAAAAAAAACTACACTAAGAAAACGAACTGCTTGCTTACCTGACAATAATCTTGCCAGGGCTAGCCTCGGACCTGAAACAAATAAAAACAAAAGAGTGACTATCCTATTTATCAGTGGGTTTTAAGTTTACCACAAAGTAAAAAAAACAAACACAAATCTAATTTCAGGTCGTCTCAGCAGCTTTCTGGTGTTTATCGGTGAGGTTTGTGTGTTTCTAATACAAAGATGGATCGCCTACTTGCTTGTCAAAATTGGAAAATGTTGAAAGAAAAGCTCTGGACTGTTTCAAGGCTTTGCTTTTTGTTTCACCTGAACAATCACAAACATCCACACACACAAAAAAATACTTGTTCTGGTTGTTAGTTTTGTTTGAACAAATCGGTTCAAAACAAACCCAGCGAAGGGCACACGGTTTAATAATTACCTAAAGAATGAAGTTTAGTTTTACCATCATTACTGGTTATTTATTAGGGACAAACACAAAATACATAATATAATAAAAACAGCTCAGTTTTAATTATTAAATGATAATAGGTATTGGAAAAATGGTAACCTGCACTTGACCCTAGATGGGTTTCTTAAAAAATAAAAAGGTAAAAGAAAATTATCAGAAAATAATAAAATAAGTTTAATTATGAGATTATGAAACTTGTATTTAAAAATATCCATTATTTGATAATTAGATATAAGAGTAAGTTTGATGTTTGAGGGACAGATTTACAGACTGTCGTTATTTCCTTAGTTTTCTTGAAAATTCACCTCTGCTGATGCAAGGGTAAAATAAAATGATTTTTTGCTATTCTGTTGAATATGTCTCAAACAACAACACATTATCACTAGGTTATGAAAAAAAATCTTTAGAAATGTTAACTTTCAATCAGTGTCTCAACTTGATGCTGAACTAATGATACTAAAATGAAAGAATTTTTTTAAAAAGTGAATCAGTACTCTGAAATCTCACTAGATCAGTCTACTAAGAGTGTTTTATACTCCTCTGTGGTTCATCCTGTCGTCGGTGATGCTAAGTGGACCGAGATGCATTACAGGCCCATCTCTGCCTCCAGGGACTGAATGTTTTATAACAGAGTGATGGATAACATTAGACAGGGATTTAAAATATATTACTGAGAACTATTAATAAGAAATGCTTATATTTATAGAGAATACCTGGTAGGGAGGTTAAAAAAAAGTCACAACGATAAATGATTTTCATAAAGATTGTTTAGCAAAAAAAAAAAGGAAATATGTTTAATATTAATAATTTAACCGTCTCGCTTTTTTGTTGCTACACATTCTTGTTCAAGAAGCAAAAAAATATTTGCCCAGTTTGCACCTCTGATGCGTCTGAGCTCCGTCTGAATCATGATTGATTATCATTATTCGTGAATTCTGCACATTTCTGATAACTGTACTGAAAAAAACTGCACAGGAGCAGAAGTGATTCAGATGGCAGAGCTTAAGGTGAACAGATATGACTGAAGACATGATGGTTTCAGGTATAAACAGATGAAATTATAGATCAATAGCAGCTTCAAATTAAAGTCTTATCACTACCGTGCCTTGTTATAATGGGAACATTATGATGACTGAGATGAATTACTTTAATTTCATGTAGTTAAAATTAGTTTGAGCTCTTTTTTTCTCACTTTGGTTTGACCAGGGTTTTTCATTTTACTGTGTGTATTACTGTCAGTTTTGTTTGTCGATGGGAGAACCTTGATGTGATTAAGTACAAGCTCAAGGTGACATGACGCACAGGGAATAATATCCATGGTTAATAATAAAAAAAGAAGAATGAACAGAATAAATGAGGTTCAACTAAGGGTAGTTGTACTGTAAAGGTTGCTGATGTTTTTATTGAACCAAGCATTTACGCCACATCTTTCAGGATGTTTAACAATCATTGCACCAACAGGGAAATTGCATTTTAGCTGGAGGCTTCGAGAACGAGGCTAAACCTTTTATATTCCCAAAAATGATAAAGGTTTTTGTCGAAACCATTTCTCTAGCTGGGGTCGTAAGTGTCACAAATCACCATTTTACCCATTTCCCACTTTAGTAAATAAAGAAATACAAATTTATGATGAGATCATGCAACATAAAAATAAAGGGCTCTGGTCTTTTAAATAATATTTCAGCTTTTATTTAATTTAAGTAGAGACTCAAAAGCTTTGCTCAAATACAAATAATTCTCCACTGGTTGAATTAGCAAAGGCAAAGTGAATAAAATCTTCTCTTACAGAACTTTTTTCTCCCACAAGACTTGGATTTTTGGATGCACCTACATGTTTTGCCACACCAAAAGTGTGTCTGTGCGTCTCTTATATAACCGTGAGGACAAACACAATAAAGTCCACGAGGACAGCCCAGCTCGGTTCAGCTGAAGTATAACGGCACAGCAAAGCGACCTTGTGCAGACGCTGCACTGTCTCCTGCCTCTGATGATTCATCGCCAGGGTTTGCTGTTAAAAGCAGTGAGTGGGTACAGCCAATCGTTTTCTTTTTGTGCCACCTCACATTTAAAACCCATCATTACTCTCCACGCTGTGTTTTTGAAAGCGCTGCTGTCAATTTTGTTCAACAACTACACAAAGTAAAACAAAAATTAAAAAAATAACAACTTTTTTTTTTCATGCTACCTCTGGTATTTTAATAGACTAACAAGAAGTTAATCTGTTTTCTTTCTTTCCTTGAAAATCTTCACAGTTTCACTTCTATTGTGACACATTCAACACTGAAAATGGGAAGTAGCACCACTGTGGCGTACGTAATGTGTTCCTGACATGCTTGTTTCATAGACAGATTTGAGAATACACACATCTGAGTGAACAGGGAGGGATAAGAGATGATTTCAGCTCAGTCGTGTAAAGTTTAGTCACTTTTTATTCCTTCAGGGACACTGAGCCATAAAAACCAGGATGTTCCTGTATCATCATACAGATAATCTGCAGCTGACAGAGGCTACTTCCTCCACAGAGCAATGATCTATAGGCCCCTGTAAGTAACAAAAAGATGCCAGACAAAAGCTGACATTTCATTTCACTCCGTAAGATATTAGAGTAGCACAGGTCAAATCATCAGCTTCAGAAAAATAAACTAAACATTCCTCAAACAAATGATGCTATTGTGACGTTTAGCCCCAACAGGTTATGTGTATTTTGCTCTAATACGTTGACAATATTTCCCATGTTAAGCCTTTTTAATCTTATCCCAAAACGGTCAATAAACTAGTTAATTTTAAAACTATTCTGACCACAGAACCACTGATCCTCCTGAAACCTTTGTCATGTGTGTTTGACCAAGTCTGCGTTTACATTTGTCATCTGATAGATACATCGTGCAGTGTTGTGATTGTCATATGGCTACAAAATAATAATAATTTTAAGTCAAACATAAAACCCATCTGCGGTCCCCAAAAGAACCGAGTGCAAACCAAGTCTAATAGAAACAACAGTTAAACTCCTTAGAAAATGGCCTGTGACACAAAGAGTGTTGAGGTCTGCATCAAATGATTAAATAAAACCTCTATACTCACAGACATTTCAAAATACCATCACCCAAACAACCAGCAGAGGTTTGAAAAACATGAGTCCAATGTGTGCAAAAGTTGACCTTCACTTTTAACATCGCTCACGCAAATTATACAAACAAACAATAGCGCTGACTCACATTTTAAAAACTGAATTCGATTAAACTAGGCTGCTTCCAAACAGGGACGAGCTGTTGCCAAATAACCATTCATCAGCAAAATGAAAAGTGTGTCCCTGCGTGCATATTTATTTATTTTTATTTGCCATCCAGGGAAGAGGTCAATTCTCTGGTTAGAGCCGAACAATAATGGGTTTATCCATGAGCCGAACTGATAACAGTTTCTCTAATCCACACAATTGGCAGGATCACAAGACCAGTCCTGGAGGAAACTACAAGATGTGTTTGTACTCGTGCAGCTTAAAACCAATACCAGAAGGATTTCTTTCTAAGCACAAACCCAAGTCCTAAATGACCTTAAACTAATATTGTTTGATGCAGGAAAAATATCTGAACAGAGAAAATGATTTAATTCCAGCAAATACATGCTTTTAGGGCAAACATGGAACAAATGTGAATGCTAGTTTCTGTTTTCTTAGGGTTACATTTTCTTTGGTAGGTGTTGCAATTCTAGTTTTTAACATAGGTGGAAAAAAATCAAGTGTTATGACATATAATTACATTTTTTCTTTCTAAAGGTTTAGTGGTGACGCTCAGTGTGAGTCAGGTTTGGTGATGCAGTAGGTCGTGCATTTAAAATTACAGCTTCAGCAATAAAGAACCACAGATAATGAGACCTTTGCGTTTTAAATGAATAAAAATGATCATTTTTCATATGTCTGGTATAACTCCCCAATACAATTAAATAAATGGGCCAAAGTTAGCTTTATAAACAAGTAATGCACGTTTGGCTCTTTGTAGCGAATATGATTTAGAAGTACTTTATCCATATTAAATGTTACAGTCTGTTTGATTTGGCCTACTTAAAAATAACAACAAATAAACATTCGCAGGGCGCACACAGTAAAGGCGGTCAAGAGTAGCAGGAACGCGGTTTAGAGAAGCAACTAGAGTCCCCGGATTGTCCGACAGGCCTCCGCGCCTGACCTGCAGCCCTTTGCTTCCAGCTGTAATCTGCTCGTCCCACTTCGAGCCCACGGGAAATGTTTTGGTTACAGGAAGCTAACTAAATAAAATAATAATAAAAAAAACATACCTGTCCGTGGTGGGTCCGTCAGAGTGAGGACGAAGAGAAGAGAGAAGAGAAGGAAACTGCTGCTGTCAGCCTTCGGCAACATTTATCCTCCATTCATAGTAACTCCTCTATTCAGAAATTTAAAAATATACCCGTGGATCTGCAACGCCTCCGCCCTCTCCTAAATTATCACGGCCAACACTTAACGCAGTTTCTATCCATTTTCAGGCACTCGCGGCGTCGACTAACCAAACAAAACGACGTAAATAGCGCATAGGCGCAGCAGTCGGCGGCAGAGATTGAAGTTAATCTGGTTGAGATGCTAACGTTTTAGCTAGCTATCGTCCGTCGGTGCCGAGCGGCGTCTATTCAAGATGGCGGCGGACTCCTCTTCACAACAATCCCAAACATGCAGCGAAGCAGGCAGGACATCAGCTGGAGGTGCTGCCGGGGCGGAGTTCAGCTCCGTTTAAAAAACAGACGTGTGCGGACCGGGTGGAGCCGCAAGGAGAAAAATCTCTTTTTTTATACAACTATTCAGAAGAGGGTGTCAGTAGACGTATCAGCTGAGGGCAGGGTGTTGTACCTCTACAAAATAAGGACACACAGGGTGGATACATTTATTTTTTTTTAAATCTTTTAATCAGCACTAATCTAAAAAAATAGTTGCACTAACCCTAAAGCACTAACTTTAATATTTAGGTCCCCTAATTCTAAAGCACTAACACTTAAAAAATTAGCAAACGCTAATTCTAAAGCACTAAAATCCCAGCTGACCCATGGAACATTCCTCAGAGTCAAAATGAGACAATATTTACTGTGTGCAGAATACTGTTAACATTTCATCTAATGTAGTGGTTCTCAAGTTGGGGTGAGGACCTCTTTTTGGGTCACAAAACATCAAGTGAGGGTCCCCAGATGATTTCCAGACATCAATTTAAATGCAGGAATAAAAATGCTAAAGGAACATTTTCATCATGATTATTGCATATTTAATCATAAATTAATAAAAATTAGTATTGTAGTTACTAGGTTTGTTTATAGTTATTATCCCCATGTTTAACAGAGTTATTAGCAAAGTTTGCATATGTAAACAAGTAATATATAAGTGTCTGCAACTGTTAGTTTGTGGGCCAGAAGCAAAAAAGTTAGAAAACCACTGATTTAGTGGATAAGTGACACGCATGTGAACAACACGTCTGACAGCTTTCACCCTCAGCTGTTCACAATAATGTTGACCAATAACATTTTAAAAACTAAATTAGTGCTTATAAATTTAGCAAGTGCTAATCCACTAATAAAATAAGAAATTAGCAAAAGCCCTAAAGCACTAATCAGGAAATTAGTTCCCGTTAGTGCTTTAGGGTACTGTGCCCACCACTGCTTTTTATTAAACAGTAATAATAATAATTACTCAAACCCTCACACTTCAATATATTTAATAGGTGTTGCAATATTGGATTTGTAACTGAAATATTTTACTAACTCACATATCTTAATTTCCACTTTATCAATGAAGTACATTAAATAATAATCTTGTGTTTTAACTAAACTCTGGGGGTGGGGGTTGTTGAACTCATTGGCAGGTTAAATGGAGTTGTACAGGCAGAAATCTATCTTTTAGGATCTGATAAAAATCTTTTTTTCTTTTTATGATCTTAAGTAAAATACAATCTTTTTTTAGATTAAAAAGCATAAAAAACCTAATCATCAATAAACCATGTGCTTTTTTTAAATGTGTCATCACACAGTTTATTTGTTTTTAAGTCAAACATGGACATGTTGATCTTTGTTCTTTGATGTCAGTTGTTCCTGGTAATCTCAGAAACCATACATTACCAAAAATCTATTAATCTAAGAGAATGGAGACCAGGATGTATTTCACAGTAAAGCTTATTAAATGTAACAAAAAGTATAAAAACAAATCTCCAATCCACTGTACAAATTTTTAATCAATATTTACAACACATATGTGCTCTTATTTTGAAAGCTGTTGCGGTTCCATACATTGTAACAAGTCTGTTGCTTTACAATCTGAGCAGAGTGGCTATTTTTAGAAGAAGTCGGATGCCTTCCGTCTCTTGGGAAGCTGCAGCAGATTGTCTGTGAGGGACGTGAGGTCCTGAGAACTCGGGGTCTTGGCTTTGTTTGGTGTCGGTGTTCCTGAAGGGGTGGCCGGTCCATTGAAGGGAGTCTTGCAGGGAGTGACTCTGTGTGAGGGGGAAGGGGTGTAACTCGCCCGCAGTGCTTTGTCAGTGTACTTGCTAGATGTCCGATTTACAAGCCGCTGCAGGGCGGGGGTGAGGGCCGGGCTCAGACCTTTGGGTGTGAGACTGCAACACAAAAACGAAGTCCTCTGTTAGCACAGGGTGGCATTTTCTGCATGAACGCACCAACAGGAAACAATCTGACAGGAGTGCTGAAGTGAGATCTAATCGAAAGACAAGAGAGGTGTTACCTTGCGAGGTTTTCCGTAACTTTTCTCAACGCTTCCTGTTTCTTTGCGCGGTTTTTAGCAGCAGCTTCGTTAGCCATCTTCAAGCCCAACCGTTCTCGTCTTCCTGGCTCGGGTATCTTTAAAAAAAAACACAATTATTGTCAACATTTTACAACCTACACATTTAGCACGACTGAACAAAAACATGACAGAATGGTAGCCACCTTGAATGACGGGCCGTGGTTCCTCTCAACATACGGAGTGTCTGATCCATCCAGACGAAAAGGGGTGCTCTCGATCTCACCCCAGGTCATCAGAGGTGACTCAGCAACACCTGAGGGAGGTTAAAACTTTTAGAAAAATACTCAAAACAAAGCAGTGATGAGATTATAAACAAGGCCTGGATCTCGTCTTTCAAACAACAAACAGCTTCACATTATGGCTGATTTGTAATAGTGATTTAAACTATTGAAGTATCCCTTCAAGGCATGAAAAACCCATCAGAATGAGTTATTTACCCTTGTTTACAAAGTCTTAAACGACAAAAAAAAAAAAAAAGAAAAGATGGCAAGAAATTTATTCACCTAAGCTGCTCAGGTTTAATTTTCAGAGCAGATCTAAGGTCAGTTTAAAGACCCACCTGGTGCTGGGGAAGGAGTCCTTTCATAACCGTATCCGTTAACTTTTGGGGAGTCGTGTGGTATGAGCTCTTTCCCATCAGGCCCCACTTTGCCCTGTTTGAACTACAAACAAAAACATGTTGCATAAGCAGCGTCATTCAAGCAAACATTTTCCAGCAAACGAGTGAGCCTACCTGTGCGTTCAGAGCTGCAGCCTGTTGAATCTGACTTTTGTTGAGAGCTTTGCTGAACGGATCCCCAACAAATCGAGTGTTTTTGTGAATCACCTCTCTTGGCTTCTTAAATACAGCGTCGTCGTCTTTAACGCCTATAAAAATGCATGAATAAGATTATTCTCTCTCATAGCATAGATGGTAAATTCTGAACATTTTATTAGGAAAACAAAAACTATTTGTGTTTGATCTCCCCACCTTCTGGATAATACATCAAGGCGTTCTTTGCTTTGTACTCCCATGTCTCCAGTCCAGCTTTGACACATTCAAGAGCAGCTTTCTCTGCGGACGGCAAGGCGAGGTTCTCTTCATGGCGCTAAAAACAAATTCAAAAAGATTTTTGATACTGTTCTTTAGGGTTCGGCAAAACTATATTGTGTGTAATTTATCGTCAGATAAACTGTCAACAATTAATATTTGCCACTTTGCCCAATGGCGGAAGGCAGAACAGAGGAATTAATGTTGACTCTAACCCTATAAACTAGTTAAATCACCTGATACACTGACGTAAACTGGAGTAAGAGGAAAGCTAGAAATGGCCACATCATTGGCTACATGCAAGCAGGGCTGTAAGAAAATATAGATACACTGAAATATTGCAGTATTTAATTTCCTGATACTGTATTGATTCTCAAAAGCACAGTATAGATTTTTACTTAAGCCTTAATGGATGCATGTAAGAAGAAATGTTAAATACACATGTAGTTGTCAGTCTTCTTCTGATTGCATAAATTAAATTTAATCAGATTTTATGCATGTAATACATCAAGAATTCCCAACCAGGGGTATGTGCACCCCTTGGTGTACACGAGCGTATTACAGGGGGTACGTGGAAAATTTTCCCAGGTGTGTAAAAAATAAAATAAAAATAGGACTGAGATATGTAGGGCCCTATTATTTCCACAAAAACTGTATCTTGGTCTATCCTGTATCCTGGATCAGTCAGCAGCAGCATCTGCTCAATATGTGTTCCATGATGTGATGTAAATGTAACATTTCTACAAACAGGTAAAATTATTCACTGCAATAAAATAAATGTCTGTTTTTGTCCCTTTTACGGTGGATTGCATCAACTGTTACATACAGAAGGGAAACTTCACCAAAGTGAAACGTAAATCTGTGAATCAGTGTTTGATTACTCTGGCTGGCTTTCTCAAGGACCAGGATGTGTGACACAAAAATCTGAATGATGGAACTGAAAGGGAAAGTAGTTAAACTGAATTTTTAATAAACCAAAATTCAGTTTCAAAGCAAATTCAAAACTTTAAATTCAGTTTCAAATCATTAAATTCAGTTTAAATTTAGTGAAATTCATCTTCAAACCAATGCATTCAATTTCCAATTATGCACATACAGATTCAATCTGAGCAATTTAAATTCAATTCCTGCTGGCACAAGATTTATATAATATATCACCCTGCTTACACTATCAATATATCAAATTGTGACCCCTGTGTAATACGTATCATATAACCAAATTCTTGTCAATACACAGCACAGCCCTACATGCAAGTCTAATTGTCATCTATTAATCATTTATCTACTAAGAATTCGATAAAAGAAAAAAAAGTTCCGACAAAAGTTATCAGAAGACATATTTTCCACTATTATTTTAACAGATAAGTCAAAAAAACAACTACTATATTCTGAGCATTTTGTTAGTACAAAATTGCCATAAATGACCAACCTGTTTGAATTCAGCTTCTGCTTCATATAACCACGCATGCCTCAGTTTCTCCTTGTCTTCTGCCAGATCCATGATCTGCTCAAACGATGCATTATCCTCACTGGTATTTTTAGCAAGGAAACGATCCAAACTTGGCAACAGTTTCTCCTCTGTGTTGTTCTCTTTTTTATCTACAGGGGAAGCATTTGTAAAATGAAGAGAAAAAAAAAACATTTTGTGTGTGTATACAGTGGGGAGAACAAGTATTTGATACACTGTTGATTTTTCAGGTTTTCCCACTTGCAAAGCATGTAGAAGA
>JAUBOC010000037.1:14791798-14821032 GCA_032275365.1 Anablepsoides cearensis | reverse complement strand
ATACTCCGTGAGCCCTGTGTGCATTCAGAGAACTGTTTTGTTTTTTATCAGACGGGAAGTGAATATGAGATCCAGTCTAGAGTAGGATAGAGGTCCGCTTTGAAGCGTTTTATAAAAAAAAAAGAGGAACTGAGTTCAGAGAGTATCCATTTTTATTACGGCTGTTAACCATTTAGACACCCATGAGGAGACGCAACCAAAACATTTAGAAAACAAAGTTGTCTTTTATCAGTTTTCTGTAAATATGAAGGCGTAAACTCATACTGGCTCAATTCAAGGAGAAAAAAGGGACAAACTTTTGGAACAAATGTATAAAGTTCTTATACCTTTATGTTGCATTTCTGAAACATTTATACCATTGCTAAGTATGAGCAGCATACAAAACATGTAGAAAATGTTTAAGGTTTTTCTTTTTTCTTTCAGTGCATTATGGATTTTGTCATGTTAAAGATCTGCAAAGATACTTGTCACTTTCTGACATTTTTTCCCCTTCGTTTACTATGTAAAATATTTACAGGACAGGTGTCAAACAATGGTCCTCAAGAGTCAGTATCCTGCATGTTTTCCTTGTTTCTCTGGTCCAACACACCCCATTCAGGGACTGAATTCCCTCTTCAAGTTCTGCAGAAGCCTGTTAATTATCCATTCATGCCAATCAGGTGTGTTGGAGCCAAGAAACAAGGAACACACCTGACCAGTCCAAAAGTACTAAAATAAATTAAACACGTACCAGCTAAGATGGAGTAAATTAGTAAAAAAAAAAAAAAAGCAAGAAAAAGTGCAAAATTTATGTACACATTTCCAAAAATAGAATGTTTTAGTAAACGAAGACTTTAAGTAGGTTTGGCTAGATCTTTAAAATAAAAGCATCCCTTTGAGCAGGGCTCCTCAGTGCCAAATATAACAGCCATCCCCAGACTTTGGTTCAGTTTTTTTGATAAAAATGTACACTTAAAAAAAAAAGAAAGAAAAAGTCAAGAATAAAACACAGTGAAGGAATGTCTATCATAAATCCAGTATTTACATTAAGTCTTCAGTCTGTAGAGAACTGAACAGTCTCTGTGAAGAACAGAAAACGATTGACAAAGCAAGCCTTTCTCTTATTTTTGGCAAGAAAATAAAACGTGGTTTCTGATCCGGATGTTTCAAAGGAGAGACAAACCAGCTTTGAACTTGCTGTGCATCCTGGTGTCAAGTTATGCAAAACTTACAGACTTTTTGCCCAGAGTTCACATCCTCTTCATCAAGTGCCAGATATTGATGCTTGAAACAGTGTGTGTGTGTTTGTGGTCTTAGGGTGTGCATTGAAGCAAAGCCATCAGCATCAAAGCAGCAGTTTCCACACCACTGACACACGGCAGGATCAGTTCAGTCTCAGGAGTGAACCAAGGTTCTGAATCAGTCTAAACGTAGCGTTCGTTGTCTGGGAGGAAGCTGCTGAGAGTGAGATTATCTTCCACTTCCTCGTCGCTGTCTCCCCCCGCGGGGAACACCAGGACTCCGTTGGAGACTGGATTGCGTTGTCTCATGTAGGTCTTCTCGGGCAGCAGAGCAGAGATGCACATCAACTCGGTCGACTGCTGAGGATTCCTCCCTTTGTAATTCCTCGCAGACAGCTTGACGCAGAGGACGATGGTGGAGATCATGAAGATGGTGGCCACGGTCGCCAGTGAGGCGATGATGATGAGGCACTGGTTCGCCGTGCTGCGGGTGGAGCAGGGCTGGATCTGATGGCTGGGGGGGTCCTTGGTTGGCTCGCAGGGGGGGATCGTAGTAGCTGGAGTCGATCTGCTCGTTGGAAATGGCAACCTCTTGGGTTGTCGAGGAATCAGGATTCCAGCACTGGTAGAGTTCCCGGTGGTGGAGCTGGGAGGGGTTGTCTCAGAGGGTCCAGTGGTGGAGATGAGCAGACTTGTGGTAGAAGCCGGCCTGCTTGTGGCTGAGAGCTCAGGGCTCGTCTTTGAGGTTGACTCTGTGGGGTGACTGAGGTTCTGATTGAAGGTTGGAACAGTCTGATTATTCAAAGAGGTGGTGGAAAGTGACTCCGGTGTATTTTCAGTGATGGCTGTTGGTTGTAGCGAAGAAACAGCCACAGTTGCCAAAACAGTAGATGATGCTGTAGCAGTTTTGTTGGTGAAACTGGAGGTTGATGTTTGATGGAGTGCGTCTGCTGTTGTGTGGTTGAGAGATTGTGCTCCACCTGTAGTTGTGGTCGTTGAAAAGGAAGGTAGAACTTGGTCCGTAGCCGTCGTCACCACAGTTGAGGGCTGTGTTTCAGTCGAAGCGGTGGTTGCAGCAGTTGAAGGTTCACCTCTAGATGTGTTCACCTCAATGGATACTGAAGTTGAAGGTGGCGTTTCAGTTGTACCCGTGGACACAGCAGTGGAAGGCTTTGCTGCACCTCTGGATGTGGTTCCAGCAGGAGCCTCTGGTTTAGTTATCAGTCCTTCTGTGGAGGCAGGAAGTCCAGAGCTGCTGGTACCTGCTGCTGCATTAGCCGTGACAACAACCGAACCGCCTCTGCTGCTAGTTTTGGAGCTGATCGTTGTCGGTTCTCTTGTGTCGTTTTCCACTACGGGTGCAGGGGTGCGAACGTCTTCAAGTTTGTGCTCAGGAGTCCAGACTGCAGACTGCAACACGTTCACATGGGCCGTGGTTGGCTGCCTGGTTGTGTCGTTCCCCTCAACGGTGACGTTTGTGTTTTTGATTTCTGGTGTGGAAGTGGTCATAGAAACCATAGCAAACAGAACGCACAACAGCAAAGGCACATACATCTCGCCGCGGCGCATCTTTGCTGAGCAAAGGACCTGAAACGAGGAAAATAATGAAGTTTACTTTCAGATTGTAGCGCAAAATGTTGCACAGACGGCTTCTAATGACACATAGGGGAAGAACATATGTCTGCTAGTGTCATCTTATGAAACAATCATGTGCCTCACCCTTTGTTTCATTTTTACAAGAAAAAAACCCACTTATCTCCTGAAATGTATATACAAATTAAGAGTTTTTGTTTCAAAACCTAAATGTTGTAACATAAGGCTAAAACTTGACATTAAAGTATGAAATAATGTCAAGTTACATAAACTAACATTCAGATAAAGCGTAAACTTTAAAGTTTTCTTGAAAGGTATTTTTTAGACTCCTGTCATCGTCCTACCTTACTGCTGATGAAGCGTAGAGATATATCTGAGGTCAAAACCAATAATAAAAACAAAAATTCAGCTCATTTCAGCCTCTCTGGAAGAAGATCCTCATGGCACTGACATGATGTCTGTTGCTCGGCTCGACACCAGAAACAGGAAATGTTCACACTTTTGAGACCAAAAAAAAAAACCAAACCAAAACATGACGTATATCACATTTTCAGATCAGTGACACTTCCCTTTAGAATCACACAGCCCAATTCTTGCAGCTGAAAGCTTTGAATGCACCTTAAAACGGCTCTGTGTGTTTAGGAATGAGAGTTGTTAAGTGTTTTACCTGGCAGGTGTAAAACAGAGGAGAGCTCTGATTCGTTTGTGCCGAGGGTTCTTTGCATGTCCTGCTTTATTCAAATCAACAGGAAGTGCTCAGTTCTGTTTAAACGCTCAGATACTTCTCAATCACATTGCTGCGTGAGATTTAAAGCTGCGTGTCGTGTGGATAAAACGATGGATCATTAGACTATTAATGTGTGATAAATTTCCTGTGAGCAGTCAAAGAGTGAGATAAAAAGGGGATTATGAGGCGGTTCATAGTGTTGCTCTGTGGAAATTAGACGTGTTGTGTGGAAATCCTAACTGTCACTTCCTGTGACTCATACAGACATGATGTGGTTTTTAAAGAACATTCGAGTCACTAATCTATAGCCTGCAGCTTGTTTTTGTTTTTAGGATTAGCATGCTGAGGGGCACAGAACAGGTTAGAGTTTATATAGAGGATATACTAAATTTGTGTTAAAGATTGTTTTTTAACTGAAAAATTTAATGCGTTTTATTTTTTGTTTTATTTATGTCTTGTGAACTGTAGGTTGTGTGTGTGTGTATGTGTGTGTGTATGTACATGTTTTTGCTACCTGGTGGGGACAATTTTTGTCCATTTTCCTGGTACACACAGCCTGGTGAGGACCCACTGTTCTTACTGAGGACAAAAACCTGGTCTCCATTGAGGGAAATACTGTTGGTGTGTCAGGAGTTAGGTTTAGGACTAAGGTGTAAATTCAGTTTAGGTTAGGTTTGTCCAGGCAATGTTGTAATCTCCAGTCTTATGTAGAAACACTATTGCCACTTAGTCATTCCAACCATTGGTCCAACTATATAAGGAACTGTAGTTCAGATAGTCTTAACTCATGGTACTTAATTGATCCTTGCATTAATCATAAAATACATGAAACATTTAGATTGGAATTGAGCACACATATAGATTTGCACACTTTATAAGATAACAAATACTAAAATTTTAATTCATGAAAAGTCTCATGAGCCTTTGCTGCACGAGCAAACGGCAGGTTTTCCCCACATCCATGAGTTAAAAAAAAAACGAACAAATAAAAAAAAAAGTGTGCCACCGCTGCTAGCTTAATTATAAAAAATAAAACAACTTTGTTAAGACATATTTGCATTTCATGCATTAAATTTCTGTATTTGACCCACAGCCCTCAGATTGATCATTTTGTCCCTCTCAGGGAAAATGTTTGGGCACCCCTGGGGTAAGGGGTCAATGAAAGTCAATGTATTCCCCATGAAGAGAGAAGAACAAATGCGTGTGTTTGTGTGTGTTTTGCTGTTCATCAGAATTCAATGTTCAAAAAGAAAACAATAGAAATATAATGCTGTGATCATAACATTTTCTTTTCTTTGAGCCAAAAAAGGTGGAATTCAGAAATATTCTCAGCCAACACATTTTGGATTTGATTCTTATTATTTAAGTTGACATTTAAAGAATCAGAATCTGTTTACAATTGTGCCACATTTTTGTGTTTAAGCAAACCGTATACAAATTGCCACTGTATTTATTTTAATTATTTGACTTTATTTACAGCATTGGTGTCAAACTCAGTTACTCAAGGGGGCTAAAATTCAAAATTTGAGTCAAGAAATATTATATCACAAATTATTCTTATATAGAAAACCTTTTCTAAAAAAATGTATGCATCATTTAAAACTATAACCTAACGGATAATGAAAAAAGATTGCATAAATTAAAAATGAATCATTAATCATTAATTTTCTAGATCTTACTCTCAATCAACAACTTTTTTATTTATTGTATCTTAAAGATACTTTTGATCACAATCCAGCAAAAAGGTAAAATAAAAGATAAAAAATTAACTAAAAATTCAGTTATTTGATTTTAAAATAAAAAGGAATACAGTAAAGATAATTAAAGTTGATACTCTCTTGCTCTTTCCACACCAAAACTTAAGATTATTTAAAAATTCAAACTTAATATTTTTACTTGAAAGTTTGTCACTGTGGTGACAAAAATGAACTAAATCCAGGGACAAAAAGGGAAATCATAACTATTTTACAGAGTTTTACCTTTGGGGCCAGTTAAAATATTAATGAGGGTCACATTTGACCTGCAGGCCAAATTTACACCAAATACATATCAGGCAATCATTAGGTGAAAGGAAGTTCACACACTACATATTTAAAACATACTTTGTTGTTTTTTTTAAAGAAGAGGGTTTCTTCTGCAAACTCTTCCAAGCAAAAATTTTCTCTAATTGTTCTGGTTCAAACTTTGCACGGTCTGACCCTGTTTGAAAATGACCTTTAATTCTTCCCAGAGTGATGAGAAGCAGCAGATGCTTTCTGAAGTCATTCATGGCTTGTTAACACACACCTGTTAACACACACCTGTTTGTCAAGGCCAAAAGTCTCTGGTTAGCTGTGACACGTTACTTTCCCTCTTAAATCTAAGCAAGCCATTAATTTTTTAAACATAATGGAATCAGCTGTTTTTGAGGTTTCAGCTGAATAACGTTAAAACCTGGTAAAGATCACATCATTTCTATTATGCATAATTCTTTTTTAATAACTGTTTTTCAAACAGTTTCTTTGTTGTGACCTTTCAAATCATCATCAGCTGGCAGAAGTGAAAATGAGGAAATGCTTACACAAATTCTACAACGTAAACCCTGATCCATCACCTTAAATTCACACATTAGTCCTAAACCTAACCATAACCCAAAAATACAGATTTCCCCTTGTGTGGACCAGGCAAAATGTCCTCACAAGGGTGGTCTTATGTCACAATATGTGTGCACAATAATAGCAACTCACACACAAGCACACGTGCACACACGGACAAAACAAGATAAGAGAAAATAAAAGAAAAAAAGCACGTTTTCATGTGTAAAATCTTTATTATGTGCACAGAACTGTTTGTCATGGGTTCAGTAGAACACAAGCTGAGAGTGGTCCCTTCCCAACACCAATATGCACCGAAGGGGATAACTTTAGTTTGACTCGGAACTAAAGAGGCAAGAGGCACCACTACATTTTCACAACATTTACACCAGAAAGATGTAACCCTTCCCACACTGATTTATGGTCAATTTAAACCCAAACTGGTCCATTTTAGGCCCGGGACAAAATGTCTGAGGAGGACTTCTTCCACATTCTGACTGATGAGCAAACTGGTGGGAAGAAAACAATTCAACAGCTACTGTTAAAAAAATAATAATAATAAAAAAAAAGAATCCAGCTTGACTAACATTGTTCTACCAAGTTGTGACTGGAATGTACAACAGAGTGGAGCAGAGGGGAAAAAATGTAAAGTAGTGCTTAAAACTGCACACAATCCATATTTGGCAACACAATAAGAACGATGGAAATAGTGATGCTACAGTTTGTCAGCCTTAAGTATAAACTTCACATAAGAATGTTTGACCACAACTTAAAAATAAAAAGAGTTATGTCCTAAAATGTCTTTTCTTCTAATGTGTACACGAGCTCAGAGAGTTTTCCTTTCCCCTCGTGTGTGTGTGTGTGTGTAATTCAGGGCAGAGAGTAAAACAGGAGGACTGATGAGTAACGATAAAGTTCATCTTGGAATGTGAGCTCGGGTCTCGTCACGGGGGGACGGGACCGGAGCTCGCCCAATCTTGAGAATTTGGCCGGTGGGCTCCCAAATGAGACGCTGCGTCTCACATCTTGGCAACCTGCTCTTCCAGTCTGGCGATCCGACGGTCCTGAAGGATGACGCGGTCCCTGAGTGACTTAAACTCTCGCAGTACCTCTTCCAGTTTGTCTTCCATTTTCTGGAAAAAAAAATGCAACAAAAAAAGATCTTTAGACGACAATTAGTGGCATGAACTGGAACAACAAACTGTTGCTAATCTGAGCAGTGGAGAAAGGGATCAAACAGGACACAAGGTCATGGATTTGGTAATATTTTCCCTGTGCTGCTGCTGCTGCTGCTGCTGCGCCAAAAAACTAAAAGTATACTGAATTCTAACTTTCTTAAAGGGAACTCTGACTAGTTGTAATATCAGACATTATTTGATAAACATTTAGTTCAACTGTAAAAATACTATATGCTGTTTAGTATTTATAAATTAAAATGAATATATTGTTCCAGGGTTAGACAATACAGAATTTATGCTGCAAAGCATACTGGGTAAATGTTGATGTTTAGAGCTGCTTCATGTTAGAAGAACCTCAGCTTAGCCTGCTAGCTTTTGTTTTAGTGCTTGAGCTAATATGGCAATATATGTGGCTATACATGGCAATATAGCATAACATGATTAGCTCAGGATCTAACACCATATATTACATTACATATATGCAATTCAGGTGATGACGTTTTTTAGGACAGACAATGGCAACTTTTCTTATTGAGGAGTTGGCAGCGGTTCAAAATCTCACTCAAAGCTCAGATCAAATTTTGAGAGCCATTTATATACTGTATATATATATATATATTAGCTCAGGCGCTAACGCAATTTTTATCGAACACTACAGATTTTTACTTTTTTTAAATCAGCTTGTCGTATGAAGATGCTATGTCTTTAAAGCTCAGTGGATCTGTGTTCGACTAGTCCACCTAGGCAGCATTGTTGAGCACAGATCCACTGAGAAACTTGTTTCAGCAACATTTAATTTAAAAACTGGACTTTTGAGGTTGAAAAAAATGTTAATTAATTAATTTCAATAAATTACAAGTTAAGAAAGGCACAGATATTTGTCTTTTTTGTGTCAAAATGATACTGAACCCTGAGACTAAAGTATCAAACAACCTAATCATGAGTATTCTGTATCGTTACACCCCAAATATCGCTTATTAGCTTGGGTGCTAACAGGCTAAGCTGTCAACACATTCTGGTTTCATTTAAAAAGGCTGAACGTCAGATAGATTAACCTACAGGGTGGATAGAGCTCACAGCCTTGCTTGTAAACTCAATATGTTTTGCAGCATGAATAATATGGTGCTGTCCATGTAGCGATATTCAGTTTTTAAATTTATAAAAATTAAACAGCCGATAATAATTTCACAGTCTAACTAAACGAACTAAATATTTATCAAAAATGTCTAATGTTACAACTAGTCTTGGTTCCCTTTACTGTAAAATGAAACACTCACTGCGGAGGACTGTGGGGGCGCGTGCTTCTGGATGGTGGGGACGCTTTCTGCTTTTGGCGCCGGCTTGCTCTCCAGGATGTTCTTCTTGACCACCTTCAGGTCCCGGTTCTTGGTGGAGACGTAGCCGTCTTTGAGCGAGATCAGGATGGGGCCTCCGTTCTTGCCCACGAACCACTCCTCTGCCTCCAGGGCGGGGTCGGGGCCGGCTGTGTCCGGGTACAGGTCGTCCTGGAACAGGTCAGACTGGTCGCGCGCCGAGGCAAAGAAACGTCCCGAGGAAGCAGGGGAGAGAGATGGAAGCAATGAGGTACGAGTGCAGGAACACAGACGATAACGCTGTCATAAGAGACTCACCTTACGTGGAACTGTCATGATAATCGGTTCACATTTTCTCTCATGTAATTTGTAAAACCTGCAGAGATGATAAATATGATTATTACTGAAGACAACTAAATCATTTATTCAAATCCTAAATAAACTTTGGTGTAACATAAAATGTTTAAATACAGATTAATAAATAAATGCACAGGTATTACGTATTTGTAGCCACTTTTAGAAGAACATGACATCTGACACTTTTATTAGAATTTAGCTGCTGTGGAATCTATTAATATATTTAAATTCATTTGAACTATTCTTTTTCTGTTCGTATGACGTGCAGTTGTAGTAAAAAAAAATGTGTCAACATCTCCATAAGAGATGATGTGTTTGACTCAAAAACATAAAAAACTGTAATATTGTGAAGAGATCATCATAAAGGCAACAAAACAAGAAAAAACAGATTAGGTCAAATAAATAAATAATAATACTTTTTAGTTAAAGCTACTTTATTTCTCTGAAATGTGTTTCTATAAGTTACGGGATCTACTTATTACTCACTGCTTCTGCTTTTTAGCTTTGCTTTTGTTTTAAAAAAGCAAACCAAAAACCCTCATAATGATTTTTCTTCATTCAAACCCATAAAGGAAGTAATCCAAAATGAAAGCCTGAAAAAATCAAATGTAACTAAATATTCTTCAGAAAACAAAATGTAGCCTCAATAGTACCTTGCAATTTCACATTTGTTGACATCCAAACCTCTTTTGGGCATGTAACCCATTCCTCTCTGGGGTTCTTTAGTGGAGAAGGTGTTGAGGTAGTGAACGAACGGGGCCTCTTCGGTGATCTCAAAGTACCGAATGCTGCTGTCCCCCTAAAGACACGGTGGGAGTTTTTAATCTAACATTTAAAAACAGAACTTTCTAATCTGTGTGTGTGGTGTTTTCACAGTTTACCTTTCCACACAGGTAGACTATGTTGGTGTCAGGGTCATAAAAGGGCAGCAAAACTCCATTACTGGTGTCCATCTCTTGAACACATATCGGCTCATCCATGTTATCCTGCAGACACAAAAATACAAGCGATTCATCAGCGAATTGGTTCAACCAGGCTACATAAGAAAGATGAAGCCTCTGAGTAAATGTTGCTTTGTGTTTATCGCCCCCATCTGGACATAAAAGGATGCAACGTTTTGATAAATAACGGCGGCCCTGTTCAAATGTCATGTTCTCACTGGGTCTTTTAAAGCTCGTTATTTATTCCTGAAGGCTCTCTTCAGCGTTCTGAGACGTCCACTCACACTTTCCACACGTCTGTATCTCTGCAGACTTGGACTGGAGGGGAATTTCCGACAATTCACAGCAGTGTGGCGATGCTACATTTATGATTGTCGGGGAAATCCCAGGTGGAAGGAGTAACCAACATTAAAAACAGAGTTTTATTTACATAAAAGTTTAAACACATGGTTTTCTGGTGAGTCATGGTTAGAGCTGTGTGTGGCTGTTTTTTCCTGCTGGATGATGATGAGATCATGCATTCCAATTATCCTCTCATCACATTTGATTCTGACCCCTTCTGTGTTAAGATATCAGAATATCAGAATGTCCAGCTCGTTCAGGAGATCAGTACGACTTTTGGCCTTTGTAACTTTTCCGAATATTTAACTTTATTTTCAAATATTTTCCTTACATCCAAATTGAAAACTGCTTTGGCATACTTTCTCGATTTTTTGTCTTCTTATGGAAAATTTGGTTTCTAGCTAAAAACTTGTTATTTCTTGCAAACATTTTGCTCCTTTTAGCTTTTGTTCAGCTTCTAACTCAGCTATTTTAGCAGTCATTCTTTACTCAGCACTCAATGTATTTCTGCAGAAAATTTAGTTAGTCCTAGACACCAGTCAGTGTGTGTTTCAGTGTGCTAAAGGGTGAATAAGACCAAAAGGAGTGACATACAGATTTCCACAGGGCTAGCTGGCGCTCGCTCATGCGGCTGAACCCGGTGGTGAAAATATTTCCATCTGCTAGAAAGATCGCTCTCATCGGCCGAGCTCCCTCGTGGGCTTTGTCCTTCTCCTAAAAACAGCAACAAACTTGTCAGAAACGCTTCATTGGTGTCTTGCTTTGTAGTTATGAGAGAAATATTATGGCACCCCGTGAGGATCTCTAATCAAAACCCATTACAGCGGTTACCTACCCTCACAATCTTCTTTTTACGAGGGTCGATGACCCGGACCTTTTTGTCCTTGCAGGCGGTGCACAGCAGGCTGCCGTTGCGGCTCCAGCTGACACTAAAGATAACGTCAGGGTGCATGTCCTCCAGGTTGATCATGGCCTCTCCCGTCCCCACGTTCCAGATGACGATCTGGTTGTCGCACCCTGAAAATGGACACGCGCAGTCTGGGGGTTTATTTTCAGAGAACGATACAATGCAACACAAGGCAATCATATAATTGGTCCTATTTTGAGTCGAGCTGTGTGCAGTAAACACACCGTAGGCTGGGGGAGCAGAATTATCCCCTCAGGGACCGAGATGTAGAGGTGGTTGTAATAGCTACCTGCACTCAGGAGAACATTGCGAGCAGTCGGATGCCAGGACACAATGCCGACTCTTTTGGAGTGACCCTCCAACACAACCACAGGCTCTGACAGGGCCGTCTCCAGTCCGTTCTCAGGTATCTGCCAGACCTACGACAGAAAAACATTCTTTAGAAAAATAAAGCTACTTTTATTGTGATGGGAGATAAAAGATGATTTTCGTCTTCTTACCATGACCGTGCAGTCCTCCGAGCCACTAGCGATGACCTGGTCATTATGAGGACACCAGTCGATGTCCAACACCGGGCCTGTGTGTCCACAGACTGTTGGGTACACCTTGTCTATACGACCAGTCTAAGAGACACAAGAGGATGAAGCAAAGAAATAAACCTACACTCTAAGAAATGAAATGTTGGATTTAGTTAACCATGTTATGTTACCTGGTTCCACTTAACTGAGTTGCGTAAAATCAAAGCAATATACCCATTTTCTAACCAAAGAAAATGAGTATATTGCTTTGAATTTACTCAACTTAGTTAAATGGAACCAGGTCACATAACATGGTTAAGTAAATCCAACATCTGTTTTTTAGAGTGTAATAACTCATCTGTTACAGGTATGAAAATACAAACTTCAGTAGGTCTAATTTGTCTAAGGAAAAGATGTTTTCACCAAACTCACTCGTGTTTTTAACTTTCTAAGAGCATCAACTGGCTGAGAGAAAGATGACATGAAACAGGGACTATAGCTGGGTGACAACAGTGGGCTGATAGGATGAGTACTCGTGTTTTCTGTCAGAATCGTGAGTAAAGTCATTGTAATATGATAAAAAATAAGACTTAAACTTTATTTATCCATTGTTTTTACTCCCCATAAAAGCCTCAGGGAGCAGCAGGAGCAGCAGAATGGATTCACCACATGTTCTGAATTCATGACACTGTTTTACAAATACTTTGCCTCTGGCTGTGCTTCACAGCATCAGGATTCAATCTTTAATTAACGCGTCATCGTTAGATAAATTTGACACTTGCTTCCACTTTCTCCTTAAATGATCCGTACTGACAAGAGTAAAGTAGTAACAGCTAAAAAAAAGCCATATAAAAGGTGAGAACTATCAGATTGAACGCGCTGCAGATTTGGTCCATGAAAAGCTCACCTTGTGTAAAGGAAGGACAAGGAAGGCTCCTCCTCCGCTCGCTTCGATGATGATGGCGACGAACTTGGGGTTGACGGCGCAGAAGGAGCTGTCCCACGTGACCCGGGACACACGGATGTCATCGTAGCACTGGTCGTTCCTCACAGCCTGGCCGAACACGTGGCGAAACTTGCTCTGTCGCACAACTCGCCGCGACATATCTGCGGAGGGAGACAGTCCGTCATCACTGATATTTTTTTCTAAAGCTGTAGACATTTAGGCTAAAAACAAGAGTTTACAGTAAACAGAATGTTATAGGCACTGGTAAATAAGCTTTTAATTGATGGACGCCTGAAAATGGGCATCTTTGAAGCTATAGATTTAGAAAAATCTCTCCCCTTACTTAGGTGTGAATGAGTTTTTCTGGCAACAACTTGAAGTAAACTGAAAATGAGACACTTTTCTCCTCCATATGTCCAAATTTCCTGACATGTGCAGAACTAAGAAAAAAGTACCAGTTCTGTGTAGGTCGTCAGCTTGTAGCAGAAATGTATTCATTAGGTTGGCTTCTTTTTCTTTCCTGTGTATCAATTAATAAACATGTAAAATTAAAAACCATGCCAGTCTGGGCAAGCTGGCTACATAATGCAACTATTTTAATGTAATTCTAAACCCTAATCATGGAAGAACACAGCGTATTTTAGATTTTAAATGCAGGAACCAAAAGGGTCCAGACTGTCATAACGGATGTTATAATTTTAAACTGCTGCATCAGTTCCTGTGAATGCACCACAGATGGCCTGTTACTGCTGCAACGTTCTGGAAACGAGCTCAAATGTTGATCCATGTTTAAGGATTGGATTTCAGCTCGGTGTATCTATCAGTGCAGTGTTCCTCTTTAATATTTAACCGCCCTGTAATGATCCTTCTTTTAGTGAAGACAGTCGTTTTCACAGGAGACTACATTGTTCATATCTGATATAATTAAAAGCTGTAATGTAATATTTGATACTGTATTGACTGTTTCGGTGACGTGTTTTGCAGAAAAGCAAATCTCAGAATGATGGAAGCTGCCAGTCTGAGGCGACAGGCAGAGTTTTTCTTTCTTCCGGCTGAACAGAGACCACCTGCTTCTTCACATTCAGTCACAGCGTTCTGAAAATGGAAAAGCTGACTCACCATGTTCTCGGATGTTGTGCAAAAACTTGATTTTTTTTAATCTTTGAAAGCTTCTTTTACAAAACCTGCAAAGAACCGATCTGCACTTGCATCGCTGTGGCATTCATTATGCCAAGACTCCTGTAGTTTTAAAACAATTACACGTACATCCTTTGCCCACACGTGTGTCAATTATATAGCTTTTTTTGAGATTTTATCTCACGACTGTGTGGGTGTGCACAGCCTGATTGACACTCTCCTTTAAGCTTTCCCACATCAGATGTCGGAGACAGTGTGTGCTGTTTAGGAAATATCTCAGCAACTACTGGACACATTTTACTGAATCTTACAGAAAGTAATCACTGGATGTACATCTACAAACTGAGACATCATGCATTCCTTTAAGGAATGGTTGGCCTTTACTTATCATTTGAAGCTGAAAGGTAAATGGAGTTACTTAACGTGATTGATTTGATAGATGCAGACAAGCTTACAACAATGCTCGGAGATGCTGACACATGTCACGTTGCTGCGGGGTGTCTGGACAGCACAGGTCCAGAACACCCTGTTCTCACACGTGCTGCTTTTTACAGAAGCCATCTACGTGAATTCACATATCTTCAGGAGAGAAAAGGAGTTTCTCAACCCTGAAGTCTTTATTTGGGATCATACGTTGCAAATGCTGCTGTCGACCCTTCATCATTTCAGTGTGCAGGACGTCACAGAGCATGATGTGGTAGGCTGACTGAGTGTTCAGGCTAAAGCGGCCCAAAATATCTCTGCCCAGACTGTACGTCTTTATGGTAGTTTTGCCACATTTGGAGAATTCAGTGTCTTATTATGGTCATCTTAAATTTCCCTGTTAACATTTTACAATTGCCTACAGGTGAAACTGGTCTGTGAAAAATATACACCAAATTGCATAATGCAGTGCAATGTCCAGGAAATTCATAACGGGAGTCTGATCTGATGTTACTGAGCCGTCAGAATGATGCACGAGCATGGTTTTTGACACAATGATGAAGAAATGCTATGCAATGTTATCCCTACAGATTAGATTTATTCCAAGCCAATTTGTCATATATTAGTTATCCAGAATCCTTAAAACAGATAAAGCCATTTTAGACATGGGGAATTAAAATAATGACCAGCAACAATGTAATTACAACTCTACCTATCCACAATGTTCATTCTAAATAAAAAAAGTGATTCTGGATACTATAAGCATCTATTAGGAAACTACACTTTTAATATATTTATATACTAATATGCATTTTAACTTTTTTATCATTTTGATTTTTACAATGTGGAATTACAAATCAAATAAATGTATTTATTCAGGGACGGTATGTTCAATAACTCCCATAAATTAAAACCTTGCTCTAGCTAATTTAGGCTTTTAATAAATAAAACTAAACTTCTAAAACTACAGTTTAAGTTAGTCTAAAACTGCTATTATGAAGTCTAAAACGTTGTTTTAGGTGGGGTTTAATTATATGTTACATCGACTTGCCATAAAGCCATCATATCATTGGCATGTTAAACGTTTGAATGAGACCGATTTATTTTCAATGGGGAGAGCCGCACACTGCAAACAATGGTTGCACAGCGAGCAATGCTAATATTAATAGCCAACAAAGACCTCTTTTTAAAAAGGCGCACAAAACGAATAACGTCACCAAAACACATGTATTCATTGGTGATTTGGAAAAAAACTATTGTGAAATATTACCCAGTTTTAACGTTATGAAGCTAAGAATGCTAGTTAAAACTTAGCTAGTTTAGCTAACGCTAGGGTTGATGAAAGCAGGGGGTGGAGATTGTGTGTTTTGGTGCGCTTATCCCAGATGTTATCACCTGGAAACATTCGAAGAAAACATTTAATCAGGTTAAAAGTTGAAAAATGATACCACGATTAAATCTTGTGTTATATGTAAATACATAAACCAGGTTTCGCAGCACTACCTGGCCAGTAAGGGTACCTTCTTTAGCGGAACGAGAGGGGTGCTTTTAATTTGGTACAACACCGGGTTCACCGTCCGAGGCTGGTCCCGTTAACAGACCGATAAATACGTTTTGCCGAGCAGGGGCGGATTTTTTTTAACTATTAAACTAATTATTCATACAAACAGGCAAGGCTGGGCTATTTGGTACTTATGCCATCTGGCACAAGCTGGCTTAACGTAGCTGTATTTGCCCCTATTAGCAGTGCGTTTTTGCCTCCATCTAAACTGCTGATGGGTTAGGACGCTGCTAACTGTTAGCCGCCGTGGACCGCTGCCAGCTGACGCAAGTGCAGAAATTTCCAACCGAGGTTTTTGGCTGCTCCTATTCCCAAAACCTCATCCAGCGAGCTTACATGGATGCTACAAACCTGGCATATCAAAAATGCAAAGACACAATTTCAGTCTTTCTTACCTCCTAAAAATCTATGCAAGATTTTTTTTTTTCGGGTAATCAATCTCAACACATGAATCTGGCAGTTAAGGCGCGCCCTTATCCTGCAGGACGTTGCTTTCAGTATCCCCTTGTCTCCACTGAGGGAAAAAAAAAAAAAACTCCAGCTGCAGTATTCTAATTCCCCCCTCTCGACTCCAAATGTATGAGCAGAGCCAGAGTGTTTTAAATCCTCTTCCATGTACCAGTTGACAAACAAAGCATCTCCTGTCCACTCCTCACCTGCAGTCGGAAGACTGGCTGTACTCTATTCTCATCCGGTTAATAAATTCAGTAGAAAGCATTGACGACTGTGGCTACTGCACATGCGCAGACCAGCAGCCAGATTTGATTTTCCCCAATGAAGTGAGTGGGGCTGCAGGAAAACCTGGTATGATCACCCACACCCCCCATCCTCAAGTCTTTGAAAGTCCTTTTACTTGAGCTGAAGGAAAAAAATGTGGATTTCTTAATCAGCAGCATCTTTTGTGTGAAAGTCCCCCTCCCCCCTCAACCCCATCCCACTGCACCCATCCTTTCCTGTCCGACAACAAAGATACCCCCCTCCCTCCTCAATTGTCAATGGAGCACCCATTCACTGAGTGCCTCATTGTAAATGCATTGAAAAGAGTTGTAGCTGTTAAATATTCTCTTTTTGTAAAAGGTTTGTCAAAGAATTCCATTTTGAAACTTTTGAGATGAAGAATAAAAAAAAACATATTTATTTTATTAATTCATTAAAACAAACAAAAGAAAAATCTATATATAATAAAAAACAAAATATGTCATAAATGAAATGAAAGGAAGCAGAGAGAGAGAGAGAGAGAGAGAGAGAGAGAGAGAGAGATGAATAAATCTCATTACATCTGCCCCTTTTCCCCCCAAATAATAATAATAATAATAATAATAATAATAATAATAATAATAATAATAATAATAATAAAAAACCTGTTTAACAGACTCAAACTTAAAAAACTATGTTGATCCATGCTTTGTAGTATCATTTTAAAATAAACTAGCTTTTATCATCTTTTATCAACATAAAAATTGTTCTGAAAGTTTTAATATCAATATCAAGATTATTCCATATACTGTATGCTATTGTTATAGATATATCTCAATTTAAAGAATTCCTCATTGTGATTAATTTTGCCAACACAGGTCACATTTGTAAAATTTAGCATTCTATATTATTTTTTTATGATAAATTAGCATATGTGTTTTGTAATTTTTGGTATTGTTCTACATTTTGGTGCCATATTTTATATTTCCTATTGTCCTTTATAGCCATTGCCATATTTGTTTTTTGTTTTGTAACTTGTGTCAAATTATGGTTGTATTTCAAATTTGTGTCCTTTTCTTTAGTAACTCGGAGTTCTCCCACATAGCAAAATTGGTCCGGCACAGTTCCAAAAATTACGGAAACCGAGAGCGACTGGTTTCTGCATACAATTATTTTCAATGGTTTTCTCGTTATTTCGAGAAAACCATGAACAATAATTATAAGTGGAAAATGGCTGCTCTTGGCTTCAGTAGAAAATACTGTGAATGTTTTTGTGTACATGTTTTTGCTACTTGCTAGGGATGATTTTTGACCATTTTCCCAGTACAAAGCCTGGTGAGGACACACTGTTCCTTACGGGGAAATATTGTTGGTGGGTGGGTCAGAGGTTTGGACTGAGGTATAAGTTGAGGTTTGGTTAGGTTTAGGGTCAGGTATGTACCTGTGAGGTTAGGTGTGAGGTTAGCTCGTATCTAGAAAGTGATTAAGAAAAACAAAGTAATTTAAATAGCTGGTTAATAACAAATGTCAGTAAAATGTATATGGATGAATGTGGCTTTACTTAATCAATATTAAAATTTTTGATTTTTTGGAATATTTGCGGCATCCCCTCATTATCCACATGTCCATACCTAAGCACTGACACTCTAGCCTAGATAAAGTTTGCCAGAAGTGGTTCAAGCATGGCCCATTACCACATAAACCAAACAACTGGGCTAGTTGTAGTACTGACAGATCTGGACCATATATACCAAACCATAGTCAAGATTGTGGAACGCCATCATGCGAACAGAGCCATCATTGCCAGACCTGGCCTGCATCTAGTTGAGAAACCACTTGCCATGCCAGCAGTGTCAGCGTGACACCAGATCTGGCCCACATCTGTCTGGGCTGTTTCTCCTCTCATTTTGATGGTTTTCTTATAATATAGAAATGTCTTTTGAGATAGGTACTGGTTCCTAAACGTTTTGAATGTGCTGCAAAGACTGTTGACACGGAACAAACCAATCAGAAGCAAACCAGGAACTTACCTTTCTTTGTCAGATGCATCTGAGCATCTGCAGGTCTCTCCTTTGACTTTTTTGGGACATCAAAGGTGTTCTTCATTTGGGATACCGTCGTACTTGGTGTCTGCTCCGCCAAACGCACAGGAGCTTTGGGTGCCTCAGGTCTGACACGACTCTGCTGTCTTTGCATTTGGTTAGCCTCTTTAACAATTTCTGCCACGGGCTTGTAGGAACCCACCTCACCACCCCGTCCTGCGTCTTGGTTGAGACAGTTCGTCAAATTTTTGGGACAACCGCAGTCGTTGTGGTTAGCTTTACTGACCTGCTTCTGCGTTCTTTCAGATAAGAGTCCAGTTTCTTTTTGGTCTGAAACGGCATATTTTAGACTTTGACAGTCACTATTGGGTGCATCGTCAGGGATGTGAAAGGCCTCTGTTGTCGTATTTACAGGAGGAGATGACCAGCTACGCTTGGATCGTCTGTCTAAGAACACTCGTCTCTGTAACATGTCTAAGTTTTGAGGCTCATCCTCTGGAGATAGTTCTGCCATTCGCACACAGTACTCAAAATCAACCATATCTCCATATTGGTCATCTATACGCCTGGGAGACAGATGGTCCCACGATCTGATGTCAGCAGACAGTCGGCGAACGTTGGCCGGTACGATGTAAGTGCCTCTTTCATTCCACAGCAAGCACATGTCCTGATTTGTAGGCTTGCTGCACGGAAGATCTTTGTTAAAATGAAAAGTGTGTCTCCTTTTGACCCTCTCCTCTGAACGCAGATGATCTTTGTCTCGTCTTTGCACATCCGTAGACTTTAACTGTGCAGTTTTGAGCTTTACAAAAGGGTTCTTGGGCTTTTTGGGGACAGGAGGTGGTGGACCCTTGACTTTAGTGTTTTCTGATGGCATCAGGTCACCGTTGGGACCGGATGAGGTGGCGGGCATGGCCTCTGTCGTGGTCGTGTCTTTGCTCTGTAACAGATGAGTTAAAGGTGGAGGCGTGACGACAGCAGAGAAGCAAACGAGCTCGCTCTCTTTCTTTAAGCAGGCCACCTGTACCTTCCTATCAGTGTTTCCTGCCAGGGGAGGACAAGGCATCGCCTCACATTGTTCCAGTGTAAATGAGTGCAGCTGGGATGCTACAAAAGGAGGGGCTGTGGACCGGGGAGAGTGAGACCGGCTCTCATCTTTTCTGGTGTTCAATAAATGACCTGACACCCCTGATTTAGACCTCCAAGACACAGCTTCAGCAAACTTGTTCTCATGAGCCACTTGCTGGTCTTTAGGCTTGCTGTGTGTTAGCTCCTGTTTGATTTGAGCACCAATGTTCTGCTCTGTCTCTGCAGTCCCTCCACCAGTTGTCTCGCTGTAGGCAACATGACTTACTCCTTTTAGCCGACACCTGCTGCCTGTCAGTTCAGCCAAATGTTGACCCATTTCCCTCCTCAAACAGTCTCCGGGTGAGCTTTCAGCACGTGCTCCGACAGTATCTGACCTTTCTGTGTTGAGCTTCTCGTTATTCCTGTCTCGAGGGGTATGCCCGGGAGGTTGTGGGAGTTTGTCGTTGCAGGAGTTATCATCCCTAACTTCGCTTTTGCTGCTGCTTTCTGCTTCAGACGACATCCAAGTCTCATCTTTTTCCAGCAGCACAAAGTCCTCCTCGTTACTGGGGTTGCATGAGGTCGTTAGACCCCTGATTTCAGTCTGGGGGTCCATCTTACTGTTAGTTTCTGATCTGCTCTGGTGTTCCTGATCATCCATAGCTGTAGATCCACTCCAGGCCACAGCTTTATCCTCAAAGCTGCGCTTTTTGTTAGAAATTAGTTTTGTCTCCTTGAAGCTCGGGACTCTTTTCGACTCCCAAACAGTTGGAGAGGTTCTTTCCCTGCCTCTGCCCACCCACTCTCCCTTAGTGTGCAGAAGGTGTTCCTGCTGACCCACAGGTCTGATTGGCTGCTCAGTTTGGGGGTCTGTACGTGCAGAAGTGACAGTGAGCCTCTTTGGTTGCCCCGTGGCCAAGTCGCTGACGCTGGACCCTCTAATCCCATCAATCCCCCAATGGGTTGCCGAGCTGCCATCGTCCGGATGTTTGCTCTCATCTGGTTCTGCGTTCTCGGACAGCCTCGTGTCTCCAGTTTGCTCAGACCAGTCGGAGTTATCTTGTGACTCCTCATCCTTCCCAGACATCCTCTCCAGCTTTTGCCCCATGGCTATTTTTTCTCTCTATGTCAGCCAATTAGAAAGACACATGTCAAAAACAGCACATATACAGGTTTTACAGTCAACTATTTCAAACTTTTCTCAGTCTTCCGTGACTTGCATTTTCCTTTCCAGAGTCTCACTATCTGTTCTGTCAGGAAGGAATGCTGTGGTGGCTAAAATTAAAACCGGTCTGACTGATGCCAGTGAGTCAAGAGTCCAAAAAAGAAACAAGATAAGCTAGATAAGAGGTCAGCTGCTGGGTGACAAGGTCAGACAAAAAGCCCCAAACAAAAATACATCTGTTTATTATTTTCTTTGAACCTATAATCTATGAAATTCATCAGTATTTTTTGCTTAAATTTCAAGTTTAAGAACTAATTTTGGTAATTTGTGATGCATCACACTTTGTCAATTACTGCAGTGAGTAAAAGTTTTTTTTGTACTCCCCTTCTGATTGACTGAATGTTTATGATTGTTTTGGCGACGGGGATCTAAAGAAAGCTCCCTCTGAATACGTGATGGAGTCATGTCGGCTTTGACTCGCCAAATTCAATTGTTGGGCCAAGGTTTGATAAGCAGAGTTTAACTGTAGTCATGATGGATGGCGTACGGGGGGATTATTTCAAAAGGAAAACAGCTCAACAAACCCAGACCGACCTGTGCAACAAGTATTCTTAGCTCATAGGAAGAGAACTGAGCACAAGGAGGAAGGGTCTAAAATAAAGTGCGGCTGCAGGTGGTGGTTAAGGTTAAACATCATTTTAATCATTCTAAACAAGAGTTCATTTGAATTCTGTGCCATAAACTGTTATTTGCTCATACTTTTTGTCTATGTTGTCTAACAGAAACAAAGAAGGTTGTTTCATCTCAAAGAACCACATTTTTTTGACGAATCGCTTGTTCAGCAAAAAAATCTGAATAAATAACTTCACCAGATACAAAATCGTGTGCACCTTGAGTCTTTTGATCTTCTTGTTATTCTGTACAACAGATTATGAAATAAAAAACATTTTTTATTTATTTAACATTATTATTTTCTCTCTTGCTATTGTCAGCTCTCTTGGCTGCACATTGTATAAATTAAAGGCCTAGCATCCCTATAAGAAATGCATGTCATCCTGCCACCTTAGTTTTTGGGTTACAGGTGTTTTAAGCTTAGGAAAAAATCTTATATTCATGTGATAGATGTCTCACCCAGAACAGGTGTTGTGAATGACTCTCAGCTACTACCACATCAAATATCAGAATCAGGTTCCTCTTGTGACACGACGGGTTTTGTTGAAGTGAGGGGAACATCTTCAGTGTGCACATTCTGGCTTCTGGTTTAGCCATTTAAACTCAAAATACAGAGGCTCTCTTCACTTCTTTCAAGTCATAAATTAAAATGACTTTATTCTCTGACATAAATTTTCATTATGGTACCCACAGGAGGGGGATCCTTAGGTATATGTGGAAAGTCTGCAGAATGGATTTTCCAGATTATATAACTAAATGTTTAAGTTTAAATTTAAAAACTCAAATATATATTCACTTATTGAGTCATTTGTCAAAATCTGTACATCCTGTTTTTTTCTTTAATCAAACAGGGAGTTTTTGCACGTGTAAAGTGTTATTTTGGGCTGGATGGGTTATAACGGCATCAGTGGGAGGTATCTGTGGCTTGTGAACCCCTCCCCTCCTCCACCTTCCTGTCCCATTTGTCCCTCTCTCTCTCATGCCTCCAATAGTAAGCAAACCATTTATAAGAGGCTTGTGACTAAGAGTACCCAAACTATTATCTCTGTCTCAGAACAGAGCCTTGTTTTTTTCCACCCTCCGTCCTTCTGATGTAGCGTTCGCTCTCTGCTGGGAGCTCAAATGGAAATGTTTCAGACATCTGATCTGCTCGGACGGTCAAATTTACATGCTGTCATGTAAAGCAGGACTCACAGGCACTAAGAGACTAAGGTGTGCTGCAGCAGGTAAATGATGCAGTGACCAAACAAAAAAAAAAAACAGTCTCTCCCTCTAACTCACATACATAAACACACCTGTATAACAAGTATACGACCTTACTTTGCACATTTTTTTAATGATTTTAACTTCAGAAAGCACCTCCTAAAAGCTTTTCTCCTAACCTAGCATTTCAAATTAAATGCAGGATTGATAAATTCTTTGTATCTAAAAAAATAAACTTAATTCAAATCAAAATGTCTAAAATCACTACTTACTTAAGCTGATGCTCTGCCTGCTGGTCGTCCTGTAGGACTTTGGTCCATCTGGAGGCTCCTTCAGCATGTCAGCCTGACTTCATTTGAATAATTCAATAAAAACGTTTTCGGTTCTGTCCGTCTGACTAAAAGAGACAGTCAAAGCAGACAGATCTGTTTCAGGGCTTCACACTTGGAGCTTGACTAGTTTAATTATTTCTTTCATTTCTGCAGAATGAACCAGAGGTGTCAAACTCAACACGAGTCCAGAATCAAAAGAAAACATAATTTTCACAGCTTCAAAGTTGCCCAAATGTCATAAAAATTTTGATTTAAGTGCAGTATGCTCAGTTTTTTAAGCAAAATGAAAGTTAATCCTACTTCACACTTAAAATATTCTCTTTGGGGCCAAAAAAAATCTTAGCAAATTTGGATTGTAAGCCATGGTTTTGACACTATGTTATTTGTTGCATTAAAATCTTTTATTTCAGGAGTTTATATAATAACAGAACATAAATGCCCACTCCTTTTAAAATATGCAAATTAGCTGCTATATTTAGCCATACAAAAAAATCCATTAATTGCACAAATGATGCAAAAAAAGTTTTATTTTTATATTTTTCATCGGACACAACTTAACAAAACGTAAAAAAAAATGTGCATACACATACAGTGGCACTGTACAATATAGTACATAAATTACTAAAAAACAAACAAACATGTACATATTTTCACTTTACTCCCAGGGAGGCTCCCCCGTCCCCCATATTCCATTCAGCCTTACAAGCTTTGGGATTTGTGCTCAATAAATACAAGGACTTCTTTAAAGTATAACACGTTTGAGTCCACAATAATCGGCTTTGAACTGGATTGTCTTTTTGATGCCTGTTTCCTGGAATTTATCCAGTTAAAATCTAAAAAAACAGTCACTTTAAATGCAATCACTTGCATGGATGGGTCATTTCTGATACAATATAAAACACGAGAACTCAGGAGTACTTCTTAATACACAGTAGCGTCGCTGTTCTTACTTCATACTGACCACGTCTGCAAGCTAATGTAGGTTAGAGGAAAGATACGCACAGACTGGTACATTTTAAAGACAAATCATCTAATATTTCAATGCAAATGATAATTCTCATTCCCATAAATAAAGGTTCTTCAGCCATCCCAATTTTAAACACGGTAATATCATTGGCCAATAATAAATGGAAGTCTATTAGTGAGTGCCGATGGAGCGGAAGCTAGAGTGTGCGTGAGCGTAACGTGCGTTTGCATACAGTATTTATGTGCCAAGTGAAACACTGCAAGAAGCCTAACTACTCAGGGAGGGAAGAAAAGAACAAATACCATCAACACGCTCACAGAAGCTCTGCGAAGGCTGCTGTGCTTTTCCAGCAGAGCTATGGCCGAAGTTAAGGCACTTCAATAGAAAAAGCAAAAAAAACAAATAAAAAAAAAAACAAATAATGTGGTGCTGTGGTCCAGAGACAAAAGGATTTTAATCACACGAATGTGGAGCAGCTCATTAGTCAGAAATGTTAATGTGTCAGGAATATAAATGAGAAAGTGTTTAAATGTTGGTGTAAAGCATGAGGTGTGTTAGTTTTAAAACAAACAGCTGTAAAATGACAACATGGCTGCACATCTTTCAGGATATTTTTTCAAGTTGACTTGTTTAGTGATTTTTTTAAAGGTTATGAACAATTAATATCTTACCTGCAGTAGATAACTCTTTGGATATATTGAGTTGAATTCTGACTGGATGGAAAAGCTCACAGCTAGTCTGAAGAGGGTCAAGACCCAAAGTAGATTACTGACATTCTTTAAAATGCTATTTTACAATAATTTTACACTACCTTTAAATTCAAATTACAAGTTTATTCTGGCAAAAACATGATTATAAAACTGCTGGAAGTGCTACAGCTAGCTGCCACACCTTGTGCTTTCAATTAACCAAAGAGTAGAGAAAATGAAGCTGACTGCTGTAAATGTTTATAAAATAACATTCACATGAAGAGTTATGTAATGATTGTGAAGAGTTAATTTATTTTGAGCGTGGTCCCACTTGGACTAGTCGTTAGCTCATCAATCAAGTCAGAAATAACAACAGAGGTCGTCCAAAGAGTCATCTGCAACATGGAAAATATTATTTGTTTTCACAGAACCCCACAGAAAATATCAGAATTATCACTTTGATGTTGTGAAAAGTCACTTTAAACTGAAACAAAAACTAAAGTAAGTTAGAAAATAACAAGAATTACTACTAATAAAAAATAAAGAGTAAAAAACAAAATGATCCAGATTTGACACAAACTATTCGTGCCACCTTTAAGCAGTTTTATTGGGACATTATTTTGTTTAGAAATCTAAAGTTTCTCAAGTTTACACGAACACATACCTGCAGAAAAAAATAAATATATAAATAAGAGCAAACAAACCAAATTTGACCATTTTTACATTATTCAGCCTTTTTACTGAAATTTCTTGTAATTCATGAACCATTCGTGTTGTTTTAAAATGACACCAAAACCAGCTTCTGATTAAAGGAACTCCAGTGTTTACTGGTAAATGTAGCGAAAACCAGACTCATGCTTTTAATATGCTGGAGAAACTGTCATACAATAGCTCAGATAGAAAAATCTAACACTGACTGCAATTTTTCAAATATTTTGCAGCTGCCATTTTTTTCACAATTAAAAATGAAGGAATTTGGTTAAAATTTGCAACTCAACCACTGTGTGTAATTAGTGATCAGTGTTTCTAACCCAACCAAACTAAAGTGATTTAAATATTTTTTTAAACCAAAGTTCTGTAAAGATGAAATATTTATTCCCAGAATAAGGTAATACTTAGTTGCAACAATTTTTTGTCCAATAATTCTAACATTAGTGACAAATACAGTAACTCCCTGAACATGGCTCAAGAAAAATAAACACAAACTAAATAAATAAACTTTTAGTGGATCAGCTCCATCAGATTGAATATAAGGAGGAAAATGAACACAGGATGATTTGTGGTGGTCTGCTACTCTAATGAAAAACAAAGAAACAAAGAAAAATAACCCCTTCTACAGGAAAATAATTGTCACTCGGTCTTTCCACAGTTTTCTCTTTAACCTGAAGTTCTCAGAACACAGTTTAAATCCCACACGTTTTTCCTGCACACACAGTCAGCAGCAGCACACCCAGCGTGCCGTAAACAATAAGAGCGCACTGTAAATTACCAGATAAAAACCCGCTGTGGAGCCACAAAATGACTAAACAGTCCAATGAAGGGAGAAGACGGAAACAAAGTGATTGTCTAGAAGCCAAAACCTGTATCCTAAACTCTTCAGCTGTTGGTTGATTTTCATTGTATTTTAATACGAAGGGAATCTCCTGAAAGAAATTAGGAATGTTACAAATTACATTTACTTCAATTTTGATTTAGCTCACTGAACAATAAATTGCATTTACGTCAAGAAGTTCAAATGGCTGAACTGTTTATCTGAAAGGCGTCTGAAGGGAAAACTGTAACTGGAAAAGAGAACAAAAACATGAAGAAAATCCAGTTTTGGTTTAAGGTTTGACTTCTGTAATGGTTTTCTCTATTGTTTTCTTTAGACATGTGAGAAATTTTCACTCCAGGTGTCTAATTTCTCCTTATTTAAAAGAAAAAAAACCACCTCAAATTAAAAATGACTGACATTTGTTAAGCATGTGTTTGGTGTGATCCTGCAGCACTCATTCATGGGCTAAACTGAGCGCTGAAAGTACAAAATTGAATTAACTAATAGAGGAGATCAGAGTGAACTGGACTCGGGGCACAGAGGACAAAATCACCTTTGACCAAAACAGCAGAAAAATGCTTGAAGACTGAAGCAGAACTTCCTAACAGAGAAGAGCTGGTCGTGTCATAAATGATGCTGTAATGATGCAAAAGCTGCTGCAAAAGGAAATGAAAGGTGTTTTAGACGTGCTAATATGTGGACATGTAATGAGCCTAGCTGTAAATATTTGCCTTAATGAGCACTGTTGCTGAGTTGTACTGAAAACATGCAGCATACAGTTACTTCAGATGGGGTTAAAATGAGAGAACTAGATCCAACAAAAACCCGAAGCCGCTGGGATGGAAGGACGTGTGAGCGAACCTGCATGTGTGCTGGGGTACAGCCCAGATGTTTTAGATTTATGAGGAACATCTTGGCTAGAACCGTCCAGGTGTTTATCAACGGGTGACGAGGACCAGCCTCGTCTGGCTCTTTGAAGCCGAGCGCCTCTCTGCAGATGTGCGGGGAAAAACTGCTGCGAACTGCTCAGATGAAGCTATGGAGAAAAGGGGCGTTACAGTAGAGGTCATCACAGCAGGGGTCATCAAGTGTTCTGCAGCCGTCGCAGTCGTTGAGGCAGTGTTAACTCCTTCATCGAGTCCGCGCGCGAGAGGTCCTGATTTAAGGCAGAGGCCCGACTGGAAGCTGGCCCTCCATGGCCAGGCTCGGCAGCTTCAGTTCAACGCCGAATTGGATTCCCAGTCCGGGCATTTGCAGCTCGCCTGCACCAGCGAAACTCAACCCGTCAGCCCCAGTACCCGATAATACTTCCTGCTGTTCGTCCATGTCCTCCGCTGGCGCCGGGCTGCCGCCAGGAGGCGTCTCCTCCTCGCAGCTCATGGGCGAGAAAAGTTTCTGGTGGTTGTTCTGAGGAGCCGACGCCTCGCTGAGGGTGCAGGTGGCGCAGGGCTGCGCCGGGTTAGGTTGGAGGACCGCGGGGGTCGACAGAGAGTGGAACATCGGGGCGGAGGGGAAATGCGTCCCGGGGGGATCGATGCAGATGGAGGGGACGGAGCAGTGGCGGGAGGGGTTGATGCGGTGGGAGCGGCCTCCTGCGGGGCGGTCGCAGCGCCGCCCCTGTGGCAGACGCAGGCAGTCTTTGCAGGACTGATAGGAAGGCTTCACTTTTAAAGGGTTTCCTGTGCTGGCACTGTCCTGTGAGGATTCAAAAAGAGAGCAGGTACAGGACAGAGTTAGCAACAACAAAAATAAATTTAAAATAAAGCCAAAGTTTAAAAAATATGTGACTTTATGACTTTTATATTCAAAGTCTTACATCGAAAGTAGCAGGACAGCTCCGCTTGGCGGCGAGCCGGTTGCTGTTGTTGGTGTTCAGGTTGGCTAAACCCAGCTGGCTCTCCTCGGTCCTCTCAGCCTCCTCCTCAGCTTTCCTCCCATCCGAACCTCCTGGAGTCTGAGCCAAGGCCGCCATCTCCGCTTCCTCTTTCTTGGCCTCCTCCTCGTCCTCCTCTTCCAAAGTGCTGAACTCCAGCCTCAGCCTCATGTCCTCCATGGGGTCGAGGCGTCCGCAGGTCTGAGCCGCCGTACCCTCTCCGGGCAGGGCTAGGTGGGCCATGGGGAAACCCTCGTCCTCCAGCAGGGCGTCTCTCTCCACGTCTTCGATCTCGATGAAAACCCGCTCCATGCCCAGGAGCGGAGGCCCCCGCACCGGGGTGGACGGCTCGCTGTCGAGCGCAGAGTCCGACAAACGTCTGAAGTAGTAGTTGTAGTTCAGAGAGTCCAGGGGTTCCATCACCAGACCCCTGCAGGGAGACGCCCCGCAGCCCTCCCAGGCCTCCTCGTCCCTGAGCACCGGCGTCTCCTCCCCGCCGGCGCAGTGACCACAAGCCTGCAGGTCATCGGATACCTCCTCGTTTGCGCCAGGCCTCCACAGCTTGTTGTGACGCTGTTTACTGTAAAATTTAAAAATCAGACTTTAAAGTGGACATCTCATGCTTTTAAATACTTCTTTATCACATTTAAATCATTCAGTTGGGGTCTATATTGTAACTCTTCAAGCCCCTCTTTCACCCATATACTTGTGTCTCAGATCAACTCATTTTGAGGCTGTACCTTTAAATACAAATGAGGCACTTCACACCCCGCCCCCTTCCAGCTTTCAGAATGGTTCTTTCCAGTTTGATAGAGGGATTTATGACTAACGTTTTATTTACAAATTAAGTTAAAGATATCAACAAGAGAAGACTTGTCCATCCAGCCTTACACGTTGGAGCCTTCAAAAGTGAAGTTCCATCACAAAAACTGTGACATAATAGTTTAGAAAATGTCAGAGAATAGAGGAAACTGAACAAATTGAAAAATATGATCCAAACATAATATAAAGATATTTATGCAGCATCTGGAGAGACTAAATTCAACTTTTCTGCACTTCTAGAGACTCAAAGTACACAACAAAATGTATTTGATGGCTTCCCTATATGTATTTTCCAGGCAGCTATTTCAATTCTAGTTTAGTTTAGTTTATTCATTCTTCATTTCATTAAAAAAAGACCAACAATTTTATATACAATATACAAAAGGAAAGTATAAAAAAGAAAAATAAGTGAAAAAATTATATATATGCATATCA
>JAUBOC010000037.1:14755060-14770112 GCA_032275365.1 Anablepsoides cearensis | reverse complement strand
TTCAAATTATGTACATTCAGATTCAATCTGAATAATTCAAATTCAGTTCCTGATGGCACAAGATTTATCCCATAGACATGCATGTCCAATTTGTAAATTAAATAAAAATATATTTATGTTGCATATATTTCAAATCTAATAATATTCTAAACTTTGTTTTTGTTTTGTTTTTTATATTAGCAACAATGTTATTGATTTTTTTATATGCAAAGCTTTGACAATGTTGAAACACGAGGCTTTTTTATGTTTTTGGTCAAAAGTAACATTATTTTGATTGAATACATTTGATTAATGAACTAATTGTATGATTGAAGTAATAAAAAACAGACAGAGTAGTATTTCAAGATTATATTGCAAAAACTATTTTTGTCTATGTTAAGATCAGATAATGTGTATACTGCCAGTGTTCAATTCATTGCATATATTTGTTATTTATATATACATTTTTCAGGTTATATAAATTCTTTAGCCTGAACTTACAGCTCCCCCACAAGTAAAACATGTTCCCACAGATAAATGTGGTGTGAAGAACAAGCTTTGCTGGTGTCTAAAACCAAATTAAATTATCATTTATCATTATTTGTAGTGATCAGTTTTCAAAAATCTGACTTGTTAACAGCCTGACTATGAGGCGTTGGTCCTAACCACTGATACACCGTGCTGCCATTTAAACAATGACAACATTTAAAACAAATTTTTTTCTTTTCTAATTTCTAACAGTGTGGATAAAACAAACATGTTTCCTCTGAATGATAATGAGTTTTATCTTATGTTTGGAGTGTTTTAATGTTATTTTAAATGATATTTTCCAGTATTTTACTGAAATATGCATTCTGACTGAAAATAAAATACATACAAAAGCTTTACTAGAAAAAACGTTTTATATATTTGTTCAGTGCAATATTTTTCACTTTTATGTTAATTCTATAGCCTATAGAATTTTAGATTTAGGTATAATTATTATAATTATAAAACCTTTATTTATCCAGGCAAATCCCATTGAGATGCAGATTTCTTTTGCAAATGAGAGCTGGGCCTGAACACAGCCCAACATACATGTTTCTCTATAATAAATTTGAAATTTTTCTGTTGATAGAGAGTTGTTATGACCACAAATATGGTACAACTTATCCAATATTTACTCTCTGAGCCGTGTTTGTGTTTGTGTGCAGTTTCTGTTACGTGTGGCAGTCAGCAGGCTGTGCTCTCCCCCTGGTGCCTCAAACAGCAGCAGACTCTAAAGAGCTGCTGTCGTCAAATGAACTCCATAGGCTCGCTTGTTTAATCAGTAGACATTGTGAAGTGGAAAACAAGAAGAACACAAGCATTTCATAGAGCTTCATGTTTGTTGTTCCGCTTACAAAAGCCTCTAATATACATAAAACTCTATAAAAGGTAACAAAGCTGCAGAGATAGAACAAAGTGAAATAAGACACTTTCAAAAATGCATAAAATTAATTTATTTGTATAGAAAGGAAGTGTTTAAGAGGTTTTGTTGCACATTTTCTCTAACACAACTAGAAGTTTCTCACCCTGGTCATCCATTTTTACAGCACAAGGTTTCACAGGAAAAAATAAATCAATTTGTGAAACACTTCCCGACCTCACCATCTGTGTCTTTCAAGTGAATAAGGTCAACCTTTATAGACAGCAAAAAAAAAAAGGACAGTAGAGGACACGCTGAAGCGGCTGCACGAACAGCCATAAATACAAAACACAGAAAATGCAGCACGCGCCTCCATCCCAACACAACCATCAGCTTGTCCAGCCTCAGAACAACACAGAAACTCTGCGGAGCTGCTTTTGTTTGGCAACTGGAACAAAGATGAGTGAGATGGAGCCGAAGGTAAGATTTGATAATAGCGTTCTGAATGACTAAAAAAATAAATAATAAAAGAACTGAGTACAGTTTATCCTGCTTGTTTTTCTAAATAATGTGTTGAAGAGTTAAAATGTGTTTTATGTTGTAATGTTGCACTTCAGTTGAGTTTTGCAGAGTCCTGCCTCAGTAACAACAAGCTGCTTGTTCACATGAATAAAAAATTAGTTGTAAGTTTTAGCTGTTTGAGACTAAATGAGCCTGTAAATATTTATTTATTGACAAACTGAGGCTAAAGGTCATTTGGCAAATTAACACTTCCACAAAATACTTTTGTAAATCATCAATTCTTTACACTGGCTACCTGTAGTATTCAGGATTGATTTTAAGATTGTATTGTTAGTTTTGAAATCATTGAATGGACTTGCGCCATCTTATATTTCGGAACTACTTACACCTTACACACCACTGCGACTTCTGAGATCATCTGATCAGCCGCTACTTTTAGTACCCATAGCAAGATTACAGTTAGAGGGTTATAGAGCCTTTTCTGTTAGGGCTCCTCTTTTATGGAATGCACTGCCACTTTACATAAGACAAGCCTTTTCACTGTCCTCTTTTAAAACTCTTTTAAAAACATATTATTATGAGCTAGTTTTTAATTGTTGATTTTTTGCATTTATTTGTATTTTTTACTTGTGCTATGTATTGTGTGTGGTTTGATTTTACTATATGATGTAAAGCACTTTGTAACTATGTTTTGAAAGGTGCTATACAAATAAATGTATTATTATTATTATTATTATTATTATTATTATTATTATTATTATTATTATATTTTTTCTTGAAGAAATATGAAGTCAATGCATAAATAAAATGCTATCCTGTTTAAATGTACATATTATAAGAAATTTGTTAAAAATAAAAGATCCCCTTTATAAAAAGCGTTATTATGTTAAACATGGGTTTGTAAAGCATTTAAAAAGCAGGTATATAAAACTTTGAAACCAGCTCACAATTTGGCAAGATCAAATGCTGTTTATTATTATTATTTTTTATTCACATGAATTTAAATAGGTTGCTCACTTTACTTTGTAAATCAAATAATTATACACGGTAGAACAAACTTTTTATCTATTCATATGCTCATAGTGCTTTGATGCAGATAGATAAATATTTGATATTTAAATCTAAAGATAAGATAAGATAAGATAAGAAGAAATAAATAAAAGTACATTTTCCACTGTTTTATAATGGTTTTATAAATGCTCTTAGTGCTTCATGCAGTGGTCACAAACGTACATAATATAAAGCGTTAATTAGTTATTTACAAAGGAGCTCTTATTGTGAAGGGGTACCATTAATTCAAATAATGGGCTTTTATTTTAACATATGCATTAAAATAAAATAAAATAAATTAATAAAATTAATAAAATTTAAATAAAATTTAATTAAAATGTATGCACCTGAATTTCCCCTCGGCGGGAGAACAAAGGCTATTTCCTATTCTATTCTATTCTATTCTATTCTATTCTATTCTATTCTATTCTATTCTATTCTATTCTATTCTATTCTATTCTATGCGTCATTACAATTCCTTTCATCCATCCATAGACTTCCTGCTCCCTTTCCACTTTAACTTATTCTTATTCCAGTTAAACTGCTTATGTTTTGTTAAACATATAGTTTATAGATTTGACCATCCTGACAGCTTCTCCTTTGCTTTCATTGGGATCCATTTTCACCATACAACCGATTTATGACAATAAGTGATATTAATTTGCACATGTAAGCTTTGATTGTTACAGATGACCTCATCCTTGACAATGTTGCCCCATTTTCCCAGTCAGTCTCCCACGTTACACCCCTCCCTTTTAAGCAACATCCCAAAATACTTCAAGTCATCCACTAGAGGCAGCAACTCACCCAGAAATCAAGAATAGCAATTGACCTTTTTCTCTGATCAAAGTCCAGCGCCTCAAATTCGATTCTAAGTTTGGGTTCTTCAGTACCTGTGGCCATGTGTGTGTGTGTGTGTGTGTGTGTGTGTGTGTGTGTGTGTGTGTGTGTGAGAGAGAGAGAGGATGAAAACAGACCCAAAAAAACTGCTAGTAATGGATTACATCACGTTAAAGAGCATTTTTCCATTGACATCTCGTGTGTCACTGTGTGGTTTTGCCGATCAGTAAGGTAAGAAGGCTTTGTCGACCCTTTCAGGAAGCAATGTTAAATTTTAAACAAACGCAATTAGAAAACAACACCACATGGCCTGTCACAGCCTGGACAGGGCAAAGGAAAAGGAAAAGATCGAAGCATCAGATGCGATTTCTGCTGCCAAAGTTGCACAATGAGTGATGTCTGATAAAGAGACTTCAATCATTTCTAATGTCTGTCAGCTGTTTCTATTATTAACTAGTACAAACATACACTTTTAATTTGACTGACACATTTAGGTTGTAAAACTTAATACAAATTTGGTGTTTTCATCTTTTATTAACCAATTAGGATCTTTTAAATTAAAATTCCTAAATTAATCTGGTCCTTCTGTAATAAAGCTACAAGTAATTAGTGTGAAATGCATCTACCTAATCAAAGATCAGTAATCGAATACTCTTACTGTAATTTTGCGGGGAGGAGGGTAAGAGTGGGTCTCTGGGTGGATCAAGTTACAACATCCTTGTGTTACATACCAACACACACACACAGACACACACACTCCTTTCCATATACATACCATTCAACACTCAGGTGAGGAGCTGAATGAATGTTTGCTCCATAAATGTTTGAGCAGCCAGGAGCTTCCAGAAGCAGGCAGCTCACTCCTGCTCCTGCATCCTCACTGACCATGCAGGAGCATCGTACCGGCAGGAAACAACACTTCCTCCCTCCTCTTCATCCTCACACTCCTCATCCTCCTTCTGTTTAAGCAGGACTGTGGATCCAGATTTATTTATGGCAATAATTCCATGACTAAAAGAGCACAGAGCATCATTGGAAAGTATAGATTATTGAAATACTAGTGCTTCGTTATGGAAAAAGCCCTCAGCTAAAGTCACACACCTGTGGACTGGAACTCAGTAATTTGGATTAATTCTCTTCATACAAGACTGATCCAACCATGACGCACAGGACTTTGGAAGTAAGAGAGGTAAATGAAGCCAGCAAGTTTGTTTCTGCGCTTGTTTCAAAGCTGATATTTAGCTTGTTTTAGAGCTGAAGCATCTTCTGTGGTTATTTTATATTTAAAGATAAGACAGGGAAATTTGGTCTCTTGAGTTTATGAGCCTTTTTTATGCTTGAGTCTTTTAAATTCATCAGATTTATGTGATTTGACAAAAATTATTCTGAAAATGTTCAGGAACTAGATTAAATATGGATTAAGACAAAAGAACCAAAGTGTGACTCTTTCCAGAAAACAATATAAAGACATGATATGTTTCACGTCAAACTGTTTCTGTGGAGAATTTTCACCCAATGGAGCGTTTTACTCTGCAGCTTTAGCCTTTTGTTTTTTTTTTGTTTTTATAGCTACAGCAGCTAAAAGCAGGAGTAAAATAATCTTTTGTCCATCACACAAGCAGAGACAGATACATGTGAAACAGAACCAGGCTGCAGGTCAGGTTTCTTCAGACACCTGCAGCCCCCCTAAACGTGTGTTGCCCCAGGTGATGTGTGTCAGTCAGTGGCCCACGAGGAGCGCTATCTCTTTCAGGATCCTAACAGCCACTTTGTGGCTGCGTAACAGGATCTACCACCATGCTGGATGGACAGGGACAATGGGCTGTCCTCTCAGGTGATGTTCTCTAGGTCAGATAGATTTTCCTGTTTCCTGTTCACTTGACATGTTTATTCATGTTTTTTCAGTTTTTAGTACTTGGTTGGGACTTAATTACTCTGCAGCGCTTTGTTTAAACATAATAACAAAAAGTGAAGGTCTTTTTTAAATTTTATTTGTGTCTGTTGTGGGGTCATTTGAGGTCATATTTCCTTTGAATGACAATCTTTTTCCGGACTTGATGACACTTGATAACTTAGAAGCTGAAAGAAGCATGAAGAGCAAACAGGATGGATATTCTTAAACATTTTGTATTTTTTATGCAAAAAAAAAGTGATTAATAAAGACATTGCAACCAGTTTATCAGCAATTTGGTGATAAAAAAATTTCATCTCAATGTAAAAGAATACTTTTATGCATGTTCTGATTTTATTTTATTTAGAGATGCTCGATATTGACTTTTTGATATTCGATATGCCAATATTGCTCAACACTTAGTTTCCGATTCCGATATAAACCGATATTAAGTTGACATCACGTAACACCTGTCAGGGACATTATGCCTGCTTTTTGATATCCCACTAGATGCTTTCCATAAACATTGTCTGTAAAAAAATAAAAACTATTTAACTGAAGTTAGGGAAAAAGTGCTATATTTATTATTAACATTTTGTCTCAAACAATAGTTTGGATCATGCTCTCCCTGGAATAATCCAGTTTTATGATGTCATCAATCGTGCGCCAGTGAACGTCTCTGCATTTAACACAATCTGGTCAAATCCAGGCATTAATTTATTGGGCTTTTGTTATCAGAAAAAAACCCATACGATGTGTAGAGATCTTACATTTTTATGCTAATATTTGACCCTAATTTTATATTTTTTTTTTTACTTACTGACGCATCCTAAAGAACATAAAAGCTACATAAAAAGGTAAAGAATTTTAGGACCTTAAGACAAATCATTATTTTAAAGAAAGGGTCACATATCTGTCTTCATAGCTCATGATTAGAGAAAATTTGAGTTTTTAACTATTATTAATGCTTTCCAATTGAAAAGGTAAATTGAGTAATGTTGTGTTGAAACTGAGGTAAATACATTTCAACATATGATTTTAGAAAAAAAGTAAAGATAGCCTGCATGGATTCTGACTCTTTTTCTTTATTTCAAAAAACAAAAATAAACTTTCACATAAAGACATATTTAGAAATAGAGTTACATCCTTTGTTGCACCCTCACAATATAATTTATGACTTCCTATTAAAGGAAGCAGAGACTGCAATCTGTCAGAGTTTCCTGTGTTCGTTCAATAAAACCAGATGTTCAGTTCAGTTTGCTTCAGAAAATAAATACCACGGCCAACATTAAAGACCCTCCAGGTAGGTATATTATTTGTTTATTTATTTACTTACCATTAATTAACCTGACAAATCCCATCGAGATCGCAATTCTCTTTTGAAAGTGTGGCCTGGGCCTGAAGGCAAACTATTTGCCTGTATGTTCTTTTTGCAAAGAATTTTTAAACATTTTAACAATTTTATTTCCACGTGTTGTGTTTAGAAATGGTTTCTTCCAGTTCTAACTCGCTGTAACATCTTGCTGTCAGTAGATCAGCAGCTTGTCAGTCTGAGTTACTCTGACTTGGTGACAGGTCAGCTTGGCAGCCATGAATACCAAATTACTGGAACATGATCCCAGATGGCTCCTTCATAGCATCGTAATTAAAGCGCAATGGATTATTATCTGGCAGAAATGCAGTTGTGTATTAAGTAGTTGTGTTTATGCATCTCATAATGACCACTTGACTGTGCTTTATTTGTGGTAGGAGTTCGTGATACCTTGGCGTACAGCTAAAAATAACGACTAGATTGTATTGAGCACGGATGTTCTGTTGTTGTAAACAAGACTGATGGATCTGTAGAAAACATGAAGGCAGATAAGATAGCAGAGGCTGACGTGTGCATAGAGGATGTGACCAAGGCCGCTGACGGGATAGAAGCACGAAACGCAGGCAGTGAGTCGCCTTTTGGGAAAAGTAATTTACCAGAATTCTTAGCATGTGTGTGAATGTATCCTGCAGCACTGACAGATTTATAAAGCAGGTACATAAAGTAGTCCATCATGCCATGCCTCTTTTTTTTGTGTCATTTTATATTTTGGATCTTTTCTAGAAGTGGTCTCGAGCCACAGCTCATCTGAAGGTTTTTCATTTTTTTTTTTTCAACTTTGGCGGCTTATTGTCTCATTGAACTGCTAAACGCCTGAACACGATGACATGGCTTTCAGTATATATGTTTTTATAAACCTGAACAAAAAACAAATGATCGAGAATAAAACATAGGCCTAAATTATAATCTACAGGAGCAAAGTCTGAAACAGTGGCATCCTTCAGGCTTCAGATGATATGTTCTTTGAGAACAACCTCGGTGCTCAAATACATGTTAAATTAAATTGTCTTTGGTGTTTTTTAAAGAGGCAACTAAAGAAATGTTAAAAGTTTTTGCATTTGCACAAACTTTTTCAAACAAAATGCCTGAAGTTTCAGTTTAAAGTTTCGATTGGATGAAGTTTCACATTAGGAGGAATTTAGTCCAAATCAAAACCTTCAGAAATCCTGACAAATTAATAATCAAGGTTACGTCAAAGGTTATGAAAAAGTTTGCCATTTTGGGAGCATAAAACGAAGAGTCGACAGGTGACGTGTTGCTGCTTCGCTCACAGAGCCTGGAGGAGCGGTGCAGCCGGATCCTGAGGAACATGGAGGCCTCTCTGACGGCCCGGGATCGCGTGGGCATCCAGGACTTTGTTCTCCTGGACCCCTACACGAGCGAGAGTGCCTTCCTGGACAACCTGAGGAAACGCTTCCACGAGAATCTCATTTATGTGAGTTTTTTTTCCTCCATCCTTCCTGTGGGGTGTCACTTTGAATACCCCCCTCAGTTTAACCCATTATCGCCCCCTTCTTGACCTCCAACCCCTTCTTTGTCCCAACACCGCACCACCTTCTGCTGAGAGAGCAGCTCTGGTTCATTTAATGTGCAGACTGAGCACTCAGAAGGTCACCACATGACAAGTGATTAACTTAACTTATTGCTGTTGATAAAGGACAAAACTAAATATAAGCAGAGGGATGATGCATCGATATCGTTTAACGTCATGAGATCATTGAGAAGAATTGTTTTTATTTTCAAATGTGCAAGCGTGGCAGAGCGAGAGTTCACGTCCTTGTCTTCTTTCAAAGACGTACATCGGGACTCTGCTGGTGTCGGTGAACCCGTATAAAGAGCTGGACATCTACAGCCAGAAGCAAATGGACACCTACATGGGAGTCAACTTCTTTGAGCTGCCGCCTCATATGTGAGTTTTACTGTTTGATGAAAACATGGAGCTTTAATTCTGAAGGAACTCATCCAGGAGCTTTAGACACCTGTGGGAATGGTCATTGGGTCAGTAAATAAACAAATCCATTTTATTGGGCTTTTTGTTTTAAAAGTGAAACAAACATAAATATGTGTTAATGAACTCATCCTTACATTTCCAGCTACGCGCTGGCAGACAACGTCTTCCGCACCATGCAGTCTGAGTCCAACAACCACTTCATCCTGATCTCTGGGGAAAGTGGGGCTGGAAAAACGGAGGCCTCGAAAAAAATCCTTCAGTTCTATGCCGTCAGTTGTCCAAGTACCAAAGTTCTGAACAACGTCCGGGACAGGCTGCTTCTCTCCAATCCAGTGCTCGAAGTCAGTTTCTGCTCTAAAAATCTGGTTTTAGTTTGAAAAAACAAAACAAAAAACAGTTAAATCAGGCCTTTTGTTTCCTTTAGGCTTTCGGAAATGCCAAAACTCTGAAGAACGACAACTCCAGCCGCTTCGGGAAGTACATGGACATCCAGTTCGACCACCAGGTAAAACTGAGAGCGTTTAGCTGAAGAGCTAACGGGCTTTACCGGAACTGACTGTTGTTTCAGGGTGGAGCCGTTGGCGGTCACATCCTCAGCTACCTGCTGGAGAAGTCGCGTGTGGTGCACCAGAACCACGGGGAGAGAAACTTCCACGTCTTCTACCAGCTGGTGGAGGGAGGAGAGGAAGACCTGCTTCGCTGGCTGGGCCTGGAGAGGAACTGCAAGAACTACTGTTACCTTGTGCAGGTCAGGTGGAAACAAGTGAAGGAGGCATGAGATGGGTGCAAAATAGTTCTCATTTAGAGTTTGAGTGTCTCTGTTTGCAGGGGGATTGTGCCAAAGTTAGCTCTATCAATGATAAACGGGATTGGAAGACAGTGAGGAAAGCCCTTTCTGTCATAGACTTCAGTGAAGGTGAAATAGAGGTGAGGAGACCTTGAAGGTTAAATATGTTTATACAAAGCATATATTTGACATTTTTAGGGTTAATTTGTTACTTTTCTTCCCTCTCGGCTCGCAGGACCTGTTTGGAATCATTGCTAGTGTTCTCCACTTAGGAAATGTAAAGTTTGATGCAGATGCTCGAGGATACGCCACTCTCAACAACAACTCAGAGATGCAATGGGTGTCAAAGGTGCAGAAATCATCCTACAACTATCATATATACCTTCAGAGATCTTAATGCTTTGTTCTTGTTGTGTAGTTGTTGGGGATTCCCAATCAGGTGCTACAACAGGGCTTAACCCACAGAAAGATAGAAGCCAAATCAGAGGAGGTGATTTCTAAATCTTCCAAACAACTGATCCTTTTGTTGTTCACTTACAATAATAAACCCACATTATTTTCATGTTAAAGGTGCTCAGTCCCTTCTCTGTGGACCATGCAGTATATGCCAGGGACGCCCTTGCCAAAGCCATCTATGGACGCACTTTCAACTGGCTGGTCAACAAGATCAATGAATCTTTAGCTAACAAGGTGAACTCTAGTCTTGACTCGCTGAAAATGGGAGGGAATTAAACCAACAAAACCCTTAAACCCATAAATCTGTGTGTAACATGCAGGACTCCTCCAGGAAAACCGTCATCGGTCTGCTGGACATCTACGGGTTTGAAGTTTTCAACGTGAACAGGTGAAACGTCACACATCTGAGCAAATTCCCCACAAAAGAAGACAAATCTGGTTCTGACAGCGCCGGCGGTTTGTTTCAGCTTCGAACAGTTCTGCATCAACTACTGCAACGAGAAGCTGCAGCAGCTTTTCATCCAGCTGACCCTCAAATCTGAACAGGAGGAGTACGAGATGGAAGGGATTGAAGTAATATTTGCGTTATTCACATAGTGGAACTGTTATTTTTAATGTCAGCTCATGACGTTTAATCTACTGTAGCTGATTTCATTTTTGTAAACAGTGGGAACCTGTGCCATATTTCAACAACAAGATCATCTGTGATCTGGTGGAGGAAAAATTCAGAGGACTTATCTCTTTGCTGGTAAGAAAGACATAAAATAACTAAATGAATACATAATAAATGCTTTGCCAAAAACACACCGATTGATGTTTTTTATGGCTACAGGATGAGGAATGTTTGCGCCCCGGAGAGGCCACAGATCTAACTTTTCTGGAAAAGATTGAGGAAAAGATCGGAGGCCATCCTCACTTTGTCACGTGAGACTTCGAGCTTCACAGGAAAATTAAAAATAAAATTCTAAATATTCCACTCATTTAAAATAAATGGGTTTTCCATTCGCAGCCACAAGCTTGCAAACAAAGACACAAGAAAAACCCTGGACAGAGGAGACTTCCGTCTGCTGCACTACGCTGGGGAGGTTACGTACTGTGTCGTTGGTGAGAGGCAAAATAAAAACCATCTTTAGATACTTAAAACTGTGCAATGCAAGATAGCTAACTGCACTAAGGATTCTTAAAGATGCAAAAATACAGAATTTATTTATTTGTTATTTAAACATTTCAGGATTTTTGGACAAAAACAACGATCTGTTGTATCGAAGTGGAAAAGAGGTGATTTTTTTTTCTTAAATTTTGACTTTATCTTAATTTTATTCCATGCAAACAGACATATTTAACTCAGAGGTCTTTTGAAGTTAAAGGGGCAATATCATGTAAAATCAACTTTTTAGAGTTTTATATGTTATGTTATCCTCTCATTAAAAACATGCTCAAAGTCTTGCCTTGACTCATTCATGCATGTTTGAGAAATCCTGTAGTGTCCTGAGGCAGACAGGCAGGGGAGCAAAAACGACTTGTCTGGGACTCTGGTCTGTGTCTCCAAGCTGAGCTTCCTCATCACAGAGACACACACACCCAGCCCCGTGCTGAAATGGGCGGGACAGAAGCGGAAGGAGGTCCTTAAAGAGACAGAGACCAATTTCAAGGTGTTTATAAACAGATATGATGAGAAGTCAAGTTTATTTTCTATTTAAACATATAAACATCATTTAATTTACAACTGAAGGTGACATAGTTACTTTTATTATGGTATAGAATTTAAATATATGCCTGAGAAACACATAATATTGCCCCTTTAAGATTTCTGCTATTATTTTACTGCTTTTAAATACGTAAAAACTAAAGTAAAGTCTTGTTCTATGCACATAAGTCAGGATATAAATATACACATACTCACTTTGAGCATGAATGCTTTCTTAGGTTTTGTGAAGTTATTTTTTTTCTCAAAGGGAATAAATAAAAATTATGAAAATAACATGATATTTGCTGTTGGTATTCAGGAATCAACACTGTGGAAAAATGATGATTAAAAGTCTAATCATCTAAATATTGCATGCTTAGTATTGAGGGAAATTTTCTACTGTATATATGAACTTCTGTAGCCATCAACAAGTTTTAAACAATATCAGGCTGCATGTTGGCTTATGTTTTGACAGTTTTGGGAAAAAAAATGAAGTCAACTTAATCAGATAATTTCCAGAAACCAAACCATTATTTTAGTCAACTATTTAGAACAGACGAATAAGCCTGTCACAAAACTTAAATCTTAGCCTGAGTTAACCCTGTGCAGCCACAGGTAGACCCACCTTTAGTTGTTCCTCTCCTCAGGTCATGAGACAGTCCAAGAACGCCATCATCAAACACTGTTTTCCCTCCAACGAACCAGACAGCAAGAAGAGGCCTGAAACTGTGAGGAACAGCTCAGGTGATGCTGAATGCTTCACTGATAATAAAGTGAATGTTCATAAGTTTTTCATTTTGCTTGTGACTGCTCAGGTGGTGACACAGTTCAAGAACAGCCTGGTTGGTCTGACGGAGATCCTGATGTCCAAAGAACCTTGGTACGTCCGCTGCATCAAACCCAACGAAGCCAAGCAGCCAGGTGAGACACCAGGTCTGACAGGAACGAACCGGTCAGCTCAGAGCGCCGTGTTCGGATGTTGACATGTGCCGGTGGCTTTGTGACCGTCAGGCCAGTTCGATGACGTGCTGGTGAGGCATCAGATGAAGTACTTGGGGCTGATGGAGCACCTGAGGGTCAGACGGGCCGGGTTTGCCTACCGCCGCAAATACGAGATCTTTCTCCAGAGGTCGCCTGTTTTCCTTCTTTCATTTTTATCATTCGTGATATTTATTTTCTAAAGATTGCGTGTTGTTTGCTTGTTGCCACACACGCGACCACCCCTCAGATATAAGGCTCTGTGCCCCGACACCTGGCCCAACTGGAAAGGTACTCCAGCAGAAGGTGTGCTGTGCCTCGTGAAACACCTGGGTTACAAAGCTGATGAGTACAAGATGGGCAGGTAGACTCCAGCAGCTCTCACTCAGGGTTTATTAAAGCTGACTCACCTTATAATTTTGATTTGATTCGAGTTTTTTTGCTTTTTTTAAATCTCTAGAACAAAGATTTTCATTCGCCACCCGGGGACTCTGTTTGCAACAGAGGACGCCTTCCAGATCTGCAAACATAAGCTGGGTGAGACACGGCTTGATGATGTCACCTGTAATCCTGCAGTTAATATAAGTTTTTATCTTATCTGTCATTATAGCAACAAGGATTCAGGCCAAATATAAAGGCTACAGGGTGAAAGAGGACTATCTGAAACAGAAAGAGGCTGGTGAGTGACTTTTTTTTCAGACATGTTTAAGTGAGTTTAAAGCAATTTATGCTACTTTGATCCAAATAGCCACAAAGATTGAGAACTGTTGGAGGGGTTTGATGGCGAGGAAGGAGCGGGAGAGGAGAGCTTGGGCAGTCAAAGTCATCAAAAGGTAAGTAAAATAAACCTGTCTGTAATAAAGCAGCTCAATGTAAAATAACCTGTCTGCGATTTGTGCTGCAGGTTCATCAAAGGTTTCATGACCAGAAATCAGCCGGCCTGCGTGGACAACAGCGAGTACCTGGCCTACGTCAGGCAGAGCTACCTCGCACGGCTGAAGGAGAACCTTCCCAAAACCGTCCTGGAGAAAGACTCCTGGCTCACCCCGCCTCCTGTCATGAGGGAGGTGAGTGGCTAAAGCTGATTTAGCTACAAAAAAAAAAAAAAAGCATCAGGGTGCAGGTCAGGGCAGCGGCTGGAGACATGAATCCTGCAGCTCGTCACAGCCTGCTGCGTGTTTTGTAGGTCTCGCAGCTCCTGCAGAAGATCTACATTCGCAACATGGTGAGGAAGTATGTCAGAGGAATCAGCGCTCAGAAGAAGGCACAGGTACAGATCTCTGTCCTCCACACAGGGCCTTCCTTTAAATCACATCCTCAGGGTTTATTATAAGCATTCATAAATTCAGTGGTCAAATGAAACATGTTTAATATATTGATGCACTATAAAGTAAAGTAAAACAACTGGGCTGCCATCCAGAAAGTCTTATAAATAAGGTGTAACTCCCATCAACACAAACTGTAGATGTTGCACAAACAAAAAGCTACAATATGAGGATAAAAAATACCTGTGGATATATAAAAATGTTTAAAGTTTTAAGCATGTTTTGCTATGTTTTATTTCTGTTTTTAGAAAACAATTCGTATGAATGGAATAAAATGAATATTTTTACCTTATTTTTTCTTCTAGCTCTTATTAAAAGTCCAGACCAGCTCCATGTTCAAAGGAAAAAAGGAGAACTACCCCTTTAGTGTGTGCCGGCCATTTGTGGACACCAGAATTGGTAAGATTAGTTCAGGTTTTTTTAGTGGACTTAAATAATAATACACAGCAAAAACAGGAGTGTTAAATTTTCAGTGTTAAACTTTTTGGTGTTATATTAACACCCTTTAGTGTTATTTTAACACCCCCTAGTGTTATTTTACCACATGGTGAGTAATCTGACACCCAGTGTTGGTGTTAATTCACAGTGTTAATTTCCTCAGTGTTGGCGCAACACTGGATAGTGTTAAATAAGCTCCCCCCGCTGTTCAGTTTTACATAATGAAGTCACCCTTCACACACCAGGAAGTCGCTCTCACTCATGGTTTCGATTTTTGGCCAATAACATAAACTTAAAGTTGAACAACTTCACAAAACTGAACAAGAAAACTAACCAGGACAACTAATTTTTACTCTCATGAATATCTTTATTGTCATAAACATGCAAAA
>JAUBOC010000037.1:14693081-14706351 GCA_032275365.1 Anablepsoides cearensis | reverse complement strand
CTCTTTTTCAAGGAAGGCCTGGGCCTGAAGGCAACCTATTGTACATGTTTTTAGGGGTGGGGGAAACCGGAGTACCCAGAGAAAACCCACAGATGCACAAGGAGAACATGCAAACTCTGCACAGAAAGACCCCAGGTCCGAACTAAGGATCAAATCCAGGACCTTTTTGCTGTGAGGCGTTGGTGCTAACCGCTGAGCTGTCGTGCACACACACATGCAAACACAGACCATCCATGCTGTCAGTTCATTCTTTCATTTGATATTTTCAATAATAATATTGAATCTACCTGAAGTTAGATTTATCCTGATAACTTTTACATTCAGGGTTAAAAAGTAAACTTAAGACTCAATATTAGTTTTAAACAATGATTTTTTTTGGTCTTGTTCACTGCAGCTGCTGACTTCTTGCCAGTGAAAGTGGAAGTTAAAGTGTTTGTGGAAGTTTGAATTCAGAAGAAAAAAAAATCTGCTTGTCTTAAAAAAATACATCACATATTAAGCATCGTGACTTTCCTGCAGCTCTGGCAGTTTCATATTACAAAAACGTTTTAATCTCATGCAGTATCTAAATGTAACAGATAATTTAACAGGTCTGTAAATATAAAGTAAGTTGCTGCTGCAGTTGTTAAAACCATCCAGACACTTGACAACAAAACAAACGTCAGTGATTAAGTGATATAATAAACCTCAGATCAGCTCTGTTTGAGTCACCAAAGAGATTCTTTCTCAGATAGAATAAACAGAAGCTTTTTACACCTATAGTGTTCTTAGAAAAGAGTTTTACAACGAAATTTGTTTGTTTGTGATGGAGAATGCAACAACAGCTCAAAAAGAAGTAAACATAACTAACTGTACTGTGATGAGACTACATATACATTTAAACTGTAAAAAGAAAAGCCAGGCTTAACATGAGTGCAAAACTGCATCACACAAAACATCAGATAAGAGAAAACTTAAATCAAAACCTTAAAACCAACAAGCTGAACCAAGATGAACCCAACAAAACCTAAAGATGACAGAAATCAAGCAAACTATTAAAATTTGGTATTTATTGTCTTGAAATAATGGAAAAAGTATTAATAAAAACTTTTTTGCAGCGTTATATTTGATTGACTTGTTGCTCTCCTGGTGTTCTGCAAAACAGCGTTGGTGGCTATTCAGGCTATTTCCTGGCTGCCTGACCCATATGAAGGACTGCCGTGTTATCAGCACTCAGACTGTGTGGTGGGATTCAATCTGCAAGTGGTTCTGTTTTTTTTTTCTACAAATACCATAGTGTGTCACATTTTGTGGACATATGTTGTTTTTCCCCCCTCATCTATCATTGTGTGGTATTTGATTTTTCTTTTAAGGGTAGAGCCTCCTCATGTTTTTTCATGATGATGATCCTTGCTCTGTGCAGGGGTCTGTGGCTGCATGACCTGGGGGTACCTATGTTTGTTATGTTCTGTCTTCTTGTAAATGGGTATTCTGATCTGCAATTTCATTTTGCTTTGTACAATGACAGTAAAGGCTTATCTTATCTTTAACCTTTAATATCAGCTTTTAAAAGTGTCTAACAAAACATACATAATTTAGTGGTAAACTGCATACAAGGGAAAAGGAGTTAAAATGTGTACAATCACACTTTTAACAACACAACAACAAAAAATCCGGTGTAGTAAATAAAACACTGCAGTACTAAAATACACCACACGGTGGCAGCAGCAACAAGAGAATAAAATCTGGTTTTCTGTAACAAAACAAATTCTCACTAATGTGATGTTCTCATCTGTGAAGGGATAAATATATAACTCAGATGTGTGTTTCAGTGTGTGTGTGTTTCGTCTGTGACTCAATGGGTCACATTTACAGCTCCATTACTTCTCGTTCACGCCACATCAGCTGTGTTAAATGCTTTGGTAATCACACAGTGTTGATTTTTCCATGTGTCCCAACCCAAGAGTGCTTTTCTGTTTATGAAACTGTCTCACTGTCTCGTTTGTACCTGTTGCATTTCCCGTCACTTCTGATGGAGAATCAACAGGCACCTTATGGGTGATAGCAGTACAATGAGCTCATTAAAAAAATAAAATTCTCCCTCCATGTTCTGTCTTTTTTTATCACACCAGTCATCCAGTCTTTTACATCCTAAATGACACTGACGCCAAACGAAAGCTCTTATATGAATTATTTCTTTATTTCATCTTCTCATTCATCCAGGTCACATTAACAGATCCACTGAGGCCGCCTGCCTTTTCTTTCTTTTCAGACCCAAATCTATTATTCTTACTGTGGTCACACAGCAGGACTTTGTCAGATTCCAAGCTTTCAAGTCCTGCTACTCAATTATTGAGTTAATGAAAGTTGAGAAAAAAATATATAAGAATAGGTTATTAACTAGAACTTTATATGCTAGTTTCCCCTCAAACCCTTCTTTTTATTTTATACTAAGTAGAACTCTAATAGTGACCCATAAACCTACATAAACCATGATTTTGACAGTTTTTTTAAATCCAGTTTTTTCATTGGACTATTCATCAAGCTGAGTACTCTTACTTTGCACAACCTACTAACCTGAAATACATGTAAAAAAAAAAAGGGGGGGGGGGGGGTAAGTTTATGCACACATAATCATTTCAGGCTGTTCTGGTTGCCGATATCTTTATTCTTTTTTCATGTTAATAAAACCCAAATAGGTGTTGGATTATTTTTGGATGCATGTTTTTCTATTTAACCAGGAGGGAGGTTCCCAAAACATCCGCTTGCATGAACCTAAAACTACAATTAAACTGAATAAAAGACATAAAATTGTTGATGGATAATTAAAAAAAAAACTATAATAACAAAATGCTTTGCAAAAAATGACAATGTAGGCTCAGTTTGTCGGATTGTCAACAAAACAAATGTCAAAAGAAATTTTCAGGTTTAGCTTTGAAGGCAGAATAAGATTTGATGTGTGCAACTCCTGAAAGCAGAGGGGCTCTACGGAGAACAGCCAATCTGTGTCACAAATTGGGACCAGCAGGGCGTTGTCTTTCTCTACTTGTCACAAGAGTTCATCTCAAAAAGTCTGTCAAGCATTTAGGGGCAAGATGGTCTGAGGCCCTAAAGGTGAGGAGCAAGATGTTAAAATCAACACAGGATCTAATGCTCAGAAGCACAGCAGAGATGCAACATGGGAAATGTTCTTGAGTTCCATTATGAGACCCTGGAAACGGTGCATTACAGCCATGAGAGCAAAACAGATGTGCGCATGAATTAGTTTGAGTCAGCAGACATACAAAACAACCTGATTTGGGGATTTAATCATCCAAACAACTGAAACATTAGGACATGATGTGGGCATCATCATACATGTTAAAGACTTGTAAAAAATAAATAAATAAACTGCAGCAGAGCTGTTTGCATCAACATGTTTGTAGGAAACCTGTCAGACATGGGAGGTAAAAATAACAAAGAAATCTACATTTTGTGAAGTTTGTTGTGTTGCTGTTCTGTGATAAAACTGATGACATTTCTTGACTTCACCAATAAGACACACTCTGCTTTAGGGGTGGGTAATACAGAGCCCATATCAAGTAAATACAGGGCAAGTATCGATTCAAATACCAATTCATGTTGAATAATTTTGTGATTTTGCTTTTAGTTAGTCGATTATGATAAAACCCAGGACAAATATTTTAGGCAAATAAAAATGTTTTTTAATCACAACATCATTGTAAATGAAGGCTTACATGATAAAATAAAAGCTTAAATAATGTTGAAAAATTTGGGATGCCCCCTGAGGTTGGAAACCACTGGCCTAGTGTACTGTTAACATGCTTTTGTCTGAATAATTAAATTCAATTCAACTCAGTTTATTTATATAGCGCCAAGTCACAACAACTGTTGTCTCAGGGCACTGTACACAAAAAATAACAATAAATCTAAAGAAGCCAGCAGACTGCGCCAAATCTTTGCTTCGCCACAGTCTCCCATCCTGAGCAGCACACCGGCAGCAGCGGAGAGGTAGAAGTGGATCTATCTTGAATATTTAGGACCTGTGTGGTAAACTTAGATAAAAGATGAAAACTTTCATCTTCTGTTGGGATTGTGACCTTTTGACACACTGATGACATCATTGTTTGCATATTTGTTCAATGAAATGTCATTTAAATCAAAGAGCTAATCAATACAAATATGTTAATACATTGTTTGTAAAATTTGGTTTCCTGTATAGCTACCCCTAATTTTGATGATCACAATGGAAAAAGAGTGTGGTCAAAAAGCGATCCCTGGGCAGTGAGACCCAATGTTTTTTCTGTTAACATGTATTTTCTGAAAGAGTTGACCTTGGGTAAATGAAAATACCAGAGAAATGGGGAGGGGGTGCACAGTGATGCACCCTAACCCATGGAAACTCTACCCAGAGAAGTCCTCGGTCCGGGATGTGATCAGCTCTATCAACTGAGCCTCATATACAGAATGATGACAGGGCAAAATGAAAACAAGCCAAAGTGAAATAGAAATTAACTATTTTTTGCATTTTTAAAAAGTAAAGAGTACAAAGTACAAATAATTGCATAAAAATGTAAGAAATAGTAAATAGTAGGCTGAAAAATAATTACTCCAGTAGTTTGTAAACAACCAAAATTTCTACTTAAGTAAGGTAACAAGGTATTTATACTTCACTGCTTGACACCTCTACTACACACGATTTCTTAAGAAAAGAGGCACACGTGCAAAACAACAAACAATAACTTCTGCTGACACAATGTAGAGGACTAATGACATGTAGAGCCTCTGCACTGACTTTATTTTTCACTTTACATGTGAAAAAAGTCCTTCTTGCAAATAAAATATAAACAATAGAATCAATCTTGTCACGCTATTGATCCAATACCAATGCTTATCCTGGTATCAATACTTAGATCAATACGCCCATAATGCATTGTAATGGTCTTTACTCATTCATTTATTATGAATAAATCTTTGTTTTGGTCTAAATTTAATCTTGAGTTTCTTGGAAAATGATTTGTTCTTTATTCTGCTGTCAGCATTCATCAACACCACCACTGTTTACACTGGACCCTGCATTAATTACCCCCTTTACCAGAGTGATCCTTCAGCTTTAATTTACACAGTAAAATAAATATTGATCTAGTTTTCAATAGTCCCAACCTTGATACAGTCTTCTTTTAATTGTTTTAAGATTTGTTGTTTCCTTTCAATGCAACAAAAACCTCCTAAACGTTGTTTGATTCTCCACATAATAGTGACCTTTGTTCACAGAGAGTGAAACAGGATGTCAGCAGTTAAACAAATAAGAACATTTTCATTTATGATCTCCTTGCAGAGGAGTTGATGCATCCAGAGAATAATCAATGGACCAAGCAAAACAAAACAAAATATATACTTTTTTCATTATCAGTCTCTGCCCTTGAAATGTTCCTCCCTGTAAAATCCTTACACACAGAGTGTGTGTGTGTCAGTGTGTGTGTGTGATGTAACTATCACTGAGCGCGCTCCATTTGACAGCTTGAAATTGATTTGAATAAAAAGGCTCAGGCTTTGGGGAGAGGAAGATGAGGAGGTGTCCGTTGTGCACGATGACAAAAGGAAAAAAATAAAAAATAAAAAAAGGGGCGTAAAAAGCATGGCCAAGGAGAGAGGGCAGCCTGCTCCTGTTTTGCATGCACGGGGGGGCTTCTGTGGGAGAAGGAGCTGACAGGGCGCCGCAGTGCTGCCTCCAGCTCTCAGACAACAGCTGCTCAGAAACAGGAGACGTCCTGAGGGTGCCGCCGCACGTCTCTCCGCCGTCTCCATCTCTCTCTTCACCTGTCTGCCTCTTCCTTTCAGCAAACAGACACGTGCGACACACACACCCGCCCGCACCAACCCTCCCGCAGCCCCTCTGAGTGACACGCACTTGTGAGGTTTCAGAAGAGATTGCCTGTGCTCGAGTAAACACTCAAAATAAACCACGTCGGAGTTTTGATGAGATGTGTGATTTGTTCTGCTTACTCAGAAAGGTGTTTATGAGGATTAATTATCAGCTCTTCATTGGGAAGGAAATTCTTCTCCTCGTTGCCTCCAACTGCTGGGAAAAGACGTTTGAGTTTTGACAAGCTTTTGTCTGAGCTTCAATATCCATTTTATCTTATTTGCATTTGTCTCATCTGGTTACCTACAAACTCTGTGCAATATCCTGATTCTTTTGTGGAGAGACCCAATTTATATTTATTTCACTCCCACCACAGTGGTTGTATTTCTGCCTAACGTGACAGTGATGCGCCTTATATCCATGTGGAGCCTTGGCTTTACTTAGAAATATAATCCTGCAAAATGTACACACACACACACACACACACACACACATATATATATATACACACACATGTTCTGCAGTATTCACGTAGGAAACAAAGAGCAACAAATTGTGATTAAAGACCTTAAAGAAATGCTTATTACCCAACACCCTTTATACCAGACTTTTAGACTATAGTTAGTTAATTTAGTTAATTTCAGCTTAATATTTCTAAAGTAAACTAAGATATAGGAATTTTTATGTTTTCAAATGCTGGTTAACTATGTTAATCATCTTAAATTCTGCATCCTTTTTATTCAATAGTTGATTTACTTTGTTTTATTTTATGGATTTTTTGTCATTTTTATGAATGAAATAAATTAATAAAAAAACGTCAATGGAATCCAGAATTTAATCAGTTGTAGATCCAACCATTACCCTTTAAGAGTTTTATTAATATCCATCCAGTGGCTCATGAGATAATTTGCTAACAAACAAACAGAGTTTACTTCACTTCTTAATGCTCATGTTTTAAACACATATCTTGTGCAATAAAAGTAGCTTTTAGTATGTGCTGTGAATAATATGTGGCTGTTCTTCTCACCTACATGAGATTTTGCTTTTTTTATACCTGAAGCCACTTCTGATGCAATCTGCTTGAACCTGTGGCATCAGGTTTTAAAGACCACAGCACTGACTGCTGACACATCAAACATAAAGCTCACAAAAACACAAAAACTATTTAAATTGCATGTTTTTAAGAACAATACTGAAAAGAACCCAAAGTAAAATAAAAAAAATATGGATGTATCATGTGTACATTTGATGACAAAAAAAAGACCAATGCTTGTTTTGGTGTGTTGTCTCTTTTCCTAATAAAACAATGCAATGTGTTTGCTTTTCCATCATTTTTTCTTTATAGAGAACAGCATGTAGGCGTTTTCCTTACGTTTTGTCCTTGCCTTGTCAGTTTAGACGAGGGTGGACCGGACGTCCTCTGATCTCCAGACAGAAAGAAATCAATTTTGGGAAACAAGCAGCGGAGTGGCTGGCAGAGACGCAGCTAAGCTACAAGTGATCCCATGAAAGGTTTGAAGGAGTCAAAGTTGGTCAGAGAAACATAACTCAATGTGGCGTTAATGCAAAAAGCTCTGACGTGTCATATAGAAATCACAAGTGTGTGCAGCAGAAATAGCTTTTAGATGAAAGAATTCAATCAGTGGTGATATTTTTTGGTAAAAAAAACATGTTTTTCCACTAACTTATCATGGCTGAGTGGTCGTCTCTCTCAGGTTAGATGAGCTCTAAGGTTTAAACGTCTGCCTGCCCACTTGGTCACACCTGAGGAGTCCTGTAAACAGAATCTGGCATTCACATTATGAAGCTGTGCGAGGGGCTCCTCACACGGTGCCACAGAGTCGTGGTTCGGTGCCGTCGCTTTTACAGGATCACTGAGATCTTTTTAACAGCGAACAGGAGCAGCCACCCAGTGGAGAAAACTCATTACTGTGTGGCTTGTATCTGAAACCTCTTCTCCTTCTTTTATTATTCAAAGCTTGTGAGGTGAGAATTCAAATGAAAGGCAGATAAATTGAGTTTTTCTTTCTTTTTTGTAGCTGAGTTCTCACATCTCCTCACGATCATGCAAAACTTGGTAACTCGAGACACTTTTTAATGACATTACTCTACGTTACTTTCCCTTAAAGTCAGTTTGTGCTATTTTAATAAGAAGCAAACACCAAAATCTCAGTTCAACACATGCAAAAGGAAAGGGTCATAAAAATGATCATGGTCATTATCATATCACAACTGTAAGAGGGAGATTTGAGAGCGATTGTACTGATCTCCTGTGTTTAATAATATTTCTGTATTATTTATTTCACATTTAATCAGTGTTTATAAGTGGACGTGTTAAAACAATATTTCCATGCAGGAAATACCATGTAGAGCTCAGTTATTATTTGTTAGCGATGTTCAGCCTGACAATGAGATGAGGAAAGTGATGTTTCTTGTTCAGTCAAAGTTAAAAATTAAACGTCAACGCTCAGTATTTGACATCTCTGGTGTACACAAACAATTCTTTTTCCTTGTGAAACTTTTAGTCTGAGGTATATTTTCACCTCCAGACATGCAGGAAATCTTAATGCTGTAGTTCATTTGTAAATGCAGGACAAGCAGCACCTTCACATACTGTTTCTACACATATTCAGTTTAATTATGAGGTAACAGCGGAGGAACTGACCATAGGTTTTCTAAACGATTAATCAAGAATACGAGCAATTAACTGGCCAGGATTTACACTGGTTGTAATTTAATTTAATGTGTTTTCCTGCAAACACAATACTTTTCCTGCTCACTCATGACATTGTTCTATTAGTTTGTCCTGAAGATGGATCACCTTGATGCCCTCCTCTAAAATGCTTTTTAGTGAAGGACATGTCTGCCCTGCCTTCTTTTATAAGCAGGGGGGCTTAACTCCGGTGTGTGGAAGTGATTCTCAAAGCTTTGACCTTTGTCCGGTCTTATTTGCTTGTATAATTACATTCCATGTGTAGGGGAATGAATTCTTATTACCCCATAATTTTCACTAAGTGATGCAAAATGAGGAGAGTTTCCTGCGGAACATGGTGTGAGAACAACGCTGCAAAGAAAGATCATGAGTGGGCTCGCTGATGAAAGTATCAGTATTTTTTTGCAAGGAGTTTTTTCGTATAAGTTTTACAGATTCAGGTCCTTCGCTTTGACCTTATTCAGATTTTTAGCCAGTAACTGAGTTATTTATAACATTTAAGCTCTAAATTACCTGGTTTATTTATAGTCCACATCAAAAATCCTGAATGAAATATGTGTTTTACATTCTGACAGTAAAACATCTGAATTCAGGCAGATTAAAACAGCTGAAAACCTCCTAAATGGGACTATTTCTCTCCGTATGTACGGCGCAGGATGTGCATAAATTTGGGATCTCATGTGGGGACAGCTGTTCAAACCTGAAGAGAGAGAATATTGAGTGCATGTGGGGCATCACAGAGGTGGTGGACGGTATACAGCAGATGAATATGTGATGATTGGATTAAGCAGGAACCTGTGATTATAAATTAGAGTCGACCCATCTGGACTGCACTCTGCCCCCTCCACCTTCACTTCACTGATTTTGATAAAGTTATTCAAAAGGCATTTAGCTGCAAAAACAAACAGAAAAAGTAGTACAGTTAGGGTTTGAATTAATTACACACTCTTATACATTCTTCCAAAAGAATAGACTCTTAATTATTGTATTTGTAACACAATTGCCTCATCATGTTCAAGAAAGAAAGAAGATTATCTTAAAATAAAGAATCAAGAAGTTTTATTTAAATATGTTTTCAAATCTTCCTTAAACTTTAGAAGCTTTATAAAATGTATAATGCTGTCAAAATGCATTACCAACATCTCTAGATTATGTTTCAATAATTAAAACTACCATCTACCAGTATTATTTTTTTAAACATTAAATCTAAAGGTGTCAGAACACAATGTGTGACTAATGAGAAATAAAAAGTATCGATACCAAGATGAGCAGTGTTAGATTGATATTTTTGTTCACACTTTATTTGCACTACGGGCTTTATTTTTCTTAAATAAAGTGAAAAATAAAGTCAGTATAGTGCTGAGGCTTTGCAGATGATGTGGTCCTACTGGCTTCATCAGATCGTGATCTCCAGCTCTCACTTGCAGCTGAGGGTGAAGCAGCCATGATGAGGATCAGTGCCTCCAAATCCGAGACCATGGTCTTGAGCTGGAAAATTGTAGGGTGCCTTCTCCATGTTGAGGAGGAGGTCCTGCCCCAAGTGCAGGAGTTTAAGTATTTTAGGGTTCAGGAATGAGGGAAGAATGGAGCGGGAGATCGACAGGCGGATTGGTGCTGCTTCTGCAGTGATGCGGGCGCTGTACCGGTCTGTCGTGGGGATTTACCGGTCAGTCTACTTTCCTACCCTCATCTCACGAGCTTTGGGTAGTGACCGAAAGAACAAGATCACGGATAAAAGTGGCCAAAATGAGTTTCCTTCACAGGGTGTTTTGACTCTCCCTTAGAGATACAGTAGGGTGAGAATAGAGCCACATCCTTATATTGTCGGAAGGGACAAAAAGGGCCAAAATCCGGCTGACCCCGCGACCCAACCCCGGATAAGTGGAAGAAAACGGACGGATATTATTTTTATTTATTTTTGTTATTTTTGCATTAGTTCCTTTTTCTTAAATAAACTGTGTGTAATAGAAGGTAGAAGGGGGATTATATTATCATTTTGATACAATTACATTGTTTTATATTGCACTAGTTAGTAAATAATAGAAAACCTTTCTTTGCCTAAAACCTTTGTCCTGTGTTTTATCATAAATCAACCAAAGACACAAAATTATTCAATAAATATGACATTTAATAAAATGTATTGTCATTGGCCTTACTAGCCCTGTATTTACTTGGTAGTATCACCCACTTGTGGTTTGGAGGAACAGTGATTATCTGCTTGTCAGGGAGTTGACGGCTTGATCCCGGCTTCACTCATCATATGTCCTTGGGCAAAACATCTGACCACTGATCTGGTCATTGTGTGTCTAAAGTGTGTATGAATGGGTTGGTTGCCTCACAGCAAGAAAGTCACAGGTTCAAATCCAGACTGGGGCCTTCCGGACAGGAGTTTGTGTGCTCTCCCTGGTAGTTTCCTGCAACAATTCAAAGAGGTTCAGTTAAATGGTGACCAAATTGTCACCTGATGAGAGTGGGATTGGTTGTCAGTGTGCGTCTGTGATGGACCTGTCCAGACTGTATCCCTGCCTCTCGCTCAATAAGACAGACACCAGCTCTGTGCAGCGCTGAACAGGAACAACCAAGTAAAGAAAAAGGATGGATGCTGTAAGCTATTTATTTCACTCCAAAGCTGTCACTTCCTACGTTTATTGTTTTTAAAGTCTCAACAAGGCTTCAACACTGATGGATCCTTTTTCACAGAGTGACTCAGCTCAGAGAACCTTATTGATCCGATTAGTTTCAACTTAGTAATAGACACAGAAGTAGGCGTGCTTTTCTCTTTTCATGTGGTTTCTGAGGAGGGGTTCCCACATGCTTCTGTTGAATAATCTATCTTTGATGAAAAGATAAATGACAAAAAACAAGGATTTTGTGTAAAATAATCCCCTTGTTGTTAACTTTGGGCTTTTATGAAGCTTTTACACAAACAAAAATGATTACGATAAGTGAAGAATTCACAGTAAATACATGACACCAGTGTGTTAGCATTACTGTAAATGAGACAGAAAGGTAACGGTGTCCGTAAAGTAAATGGCAGAGTCATAACGTCCTCTTTATTACCCTGATTAAAGTTTATTGTTCAATAAAAAATATTACACAAACAATATTTAAAAAGCATCATGGACAAAAACATTGAATCATTTCCAGCTAGGAAGGTTTATGGTTTGGAAAATTAATATGAGCATTTATATTAGCTTCATTTCTGCTCCAAATTCACTTTTCTTTCATTTTGACCTCAGAAAAGCAGCTTTGAAGGAATTTCAGCACAAGTGTTCATTAACTGTAGCTTTGCAGGGATGTAGACAATGTTCATTATCCAAATAAAATTAACATATTTCCCTAAATTGTTAATATTTAGAGGAAAAAAAGGTTATAAATTATCCTGTATGTTTTTTTTTTTTTGGTTCTTGTTAAAGCGGATTTAACTCAGAGTATATTGTTTGTCTTCATCCTGCACAATTCCAGCTTGTGACACTTCCTCGAGGCAGTTTTAAGGAGCATCAAAAGAGCTTGGCCATCAGGGGAGTTTCAGCTGGTTTCATCTTTTCTTGTCTTCCTGTTGCTCTGTTTTTCTTTGTAGCGCGGGTTGAGGGAGTTGGGGGTGGGGGGGAGTTCCACAGAGAAGGATGGTTTGCAGTTTGAGGGGACATGGATTAATCAGGAGAAATTTTTTTTATTTATTTTAAAAATGTATGTTTTGGCTCAAGATGTTATAAAGGCAGGCTTTCTTTCAGTCTGTGTTTAATAAGACTGTACAAGAGAGCCATCAGTGAATCCGTGTCCACCTAATGCACCTGTACAGAACAGATGCTGCTCACCTTGATGAAATTCTCGGACCGGCTCCGGCTCGGGAATTGGTTTCCCCCTGAATGATACTGACTCCTAATTGAAAGCTGAGAGAGGAATCCTCTGTCCCTCCCGCTCATCTCTGTGGCTTCTTTGCACTGCTGAGTGTTTTTTTGTTTTTTGTTTTTTTGTTTGTGACCTGCATCTTTTCAATCCCCCTCTTCAATCCACTTTCCTGCGCTGCGTGAAAGGCTCGACATTCAGCACTTCAGCAGGAAGGATGAGCTCTCAGCGACCGTGTTTATTATGTTATCTGAGCCTCAGTCTCTCCCCGGGTCCATGATTAGCGTTTGGAAAAAAGGTCTGCAGTGTTGAGATACAGGCCCGTGTCGTGCTGTGGTGTGGGACGGAGGTGATCCCGATGAACCGTTTGCCTTCTGCACTGCAGCCAAGGTCAGTGGATTATGTTGTCTGTCTCATTTCATGCACGGGTATCGGGTGCAGCCTGTGCAAAATGAGGAGGTGTGTATTTTACAAAGGGATCAGATGTCTTCCTCCAGAGATCATATGAAAAGTGAAAAAAGTTCCTGGGTATTTAAAGGGGACATTTCATGCAAAATCCACTTTTTTACCCATTAAATACAGTTTGTTGTAAAATTGGAGTCTCTGGCTCTGCGTCAGACTCTGGCTCCAACATGCAAGGTTGATGGACAAGTCTTCTCTTGTTGACATCTTTGAGTTAAAATGAAAAGTTTCTGTGCAGCTATACAGTTGTAAACCTCTCTATCAAACTAGAATGAACCTCTCTGGAAGCTGGAGGGGGGTGGGGTGTGAAGCACCACGTTTGGATTTAAAGACCGTGTAAAGTAAAATTAAATGTGTGTTTTGAGTTTGTCACACAGCAGAAATATATGTTATTAATCACC
>JAUBOC010000037.1:14675272-14692981 GCA_032275365.1 Anablepsoides cearensis | reverse complement strand
AGGGGAACTCTTTAAGAAAGAAAACCCTCTCACTCTGATCTTTGTTTATTAAAACATTGTTTGAACTTTGACTCTTCATCTCCTGATAGCGACACAAAATGATCTAAAGAAACATCAGATTATTCTCTACAGTCTGTGTTGTCAGACATTTTATCAATGCTCTGTTCACATGCAGACTTTCCCCTTTGACATCACTTCCTGTTGCTTTACATGCAAATATCTCAACAACCGTTCAACTCAGTGGCGTGAAATTTGTTTTGCGTTAAGCGTTGTCTTTCCAAAAATTAATTCAAATTTATGACAAAAAACTGATGTCACAGGCACTTTAATGTCTGCTTTAAGATATTTTGCATACTATTTTTTATTTTAAAGCACCACCAAAGACATCAGACATGACAAAATCAAGCTAATTTAATCAGTTTTATATATTTTAATTTGCCACTCTATGATGGGGTTAGCCTGGTTCCCCCTGACGTTATCAGTCTGACAGCTTCTTTCTAATGAGCAACACAATCTGATCCAGAACCTTGACCTACATGTTTTTTAGCTGTTTGTGTTCCACTGGTTGTTGAATGACAAATAGTGAATATAAATCGTGATTCTCCGTTGTCACAACACATTAATAATATATTGGTGCTTGAGGTCATCGAATGCTGCGCCCCCAAAAAGTCGGCTCAGGAAAACTTCAGGCCCCCGAGCAAATTTTGTTGGAGACCCCAGTCTTCCTCCAACAAGCTTTTTGAACTGCAGACTGGTGCACACTGGGATTTTGTGATGGTTTTAAGTGATTTTGCTGCTCTCTGGCCATCACTCTGATTTGACAGGAAGTGTGTGCTGCCGCTGCAGTGATCTGCTCCCACGAGTCCTCCCCTGGCAAGTCTGATTGCCATTGTTGTGCTTCCCCCAATAAGCCCACAGAGCTTTGTTCGGGCAGCATGGCAGAGGACATATTAAGGTAGAGGTTTTATCGAGCTGAAACCACAGAGAAGTTTTCTACAACCAAGCATTTGGCTTCTGCACGACAGGCTCAACATAAGAGAAAGAAATGAAACATTAATCGTATGGATCGGTTTGTAGTTATGTCACCTTCACTGTCCTTGCTGTAAACACACATTTTAATTGTTTATCAGGGTCATAACTATTCAGGCGCAGGATATTACACCAAAAGTAGATGCAAATTACATAGAATTTCAGGAGGGTAATCAATCACAATGTGTCGAACTGCAACTCTTGACACGCCGCATCAGATCTGAAAAGAATCGGCCACAAAGCTTCCAGCTGCTTTGAACGTTATAATCAAGAAGAAACTTTAAAATGAGATCTCATTTCATCACAATGACAAGTTTTTGAACTGTCATTTTACAATTTTTACAAGAACCCCCCCCTAATTAATACTTGTTTTATGCTTTTTCTTTGTAATAAAACACCAGAATACAATCTTCAGATAAAATTTCACCATTTGCTTGTTGCTTGGGAATTTTTTTTTCAGTCAGAGTTAATTGTGCAAATAATAAAACTGTGATTAATTTATTCTAATCTATTACCTCATTTCTACTCGACATCTTTTCTTTTCAATTCATTGTTGCAATTTTAATTAGAATCAAGCTGTAATTTATAACCTTTAATGTGAAGTGTTCAAAATCTAGTAAGATGTCCTTTTTTATTTATATAAAATAACAAGACGTATGTTTTGGTAAAATGGGACAACTGTGTTTTCCCATAAATCATCTTTGTCAGATAAAAGTCTAACACCATGGCACATTTTAAATTAAAGTTTGCTTTTACGTTTAGAGTTTTTGATGAGATACTAAATTGAAATTTCATCTTATCTAGTAAAGCGAAGAAGAAAATCTAAAGAAAATATTAAACATTTTCTAATATATTTATGTTATTAAATATAGATTTTTGTCAATCAAAAGGAAAAACCGGCACTTCTCGGTGTTTGTTATCAGTCGGCAGCAGCTTGAAGATCTGATCCTTGAAGTTTTCTGCCACTTCAAAGTGAAGTAAATGAAGTGAAATCATGGCTGGTAGGTTATTGATCAGACACGATGTTCTGCTGTGTTTACCGCTCAGTCAGACAGGTGACAGGTGAGAGATTTCCTGTGTGCTGACAGCTACCTTCTTCCAGCTGCGCCATTTGAATTTTTCTGTTTTTAGTTTGCAGAGGGAAGCTGTGAAGACGGCTCTTTTAGTATGTGGGAGAAGAGTCTGCTCTGTGTCCAGGTTGAGACACAGCAGGGTTCAGTTTGGCTTAATAATCACTGCTGAACAAAAAAAAAAAGGTCTGTTTTGTCCTTTTTAATGCAACATATATTAAACATTCAAGTTTCACAACATTAACCTTAAACAGACTCTTCAGTTCTGAACTCAGGATCTGACAAGAGAAGATTTAAAAGATTTATTTACAGCGTGTACAAATGAATATTGACCGTCATGAGAGGGTTGGTCCAAGGTCGTCTTCAGTGGAGAGGACATATACATTAGAGGTGATCTTGTAAATGTTCTAATAAAAATGCTAATCTATGATTTCTCATTTTTACTTTATTTATTATTATATTTTTTCTATGTTTTAAAGGGGAGGTAGGATCCAGGGAGGTAAGTGGTTCAGTGAGTGTTTTTCTTGACCAGCTTGTAGAGCGTTTGGATGTGTCAGAATTCAGAGGCTGCATCTTCTGAAGACAAAATTTTAGGGCCGATTATGTCACATAATGGCACATGAGGGCACATGAGGGATGTCCAAATTCGAAGGTTGTTTCAGTTGTGGCCCACATGCAGGGTTTAAGTCTGCTATTGTCACATCATAGCTGTATTTTTTTTTGATTCATGTGTAATTTTTCCTAGCCAAATTGTTGTGCACCAGGTAAATACATGCTCTTTAAAATTTAAGAAACATATGTCAAATAATACATTCCAAAAATAATAAATATTTGTTACTGTTGGAAAAAACTGGGGTAAAAACCATTATTTTCTTAACTGTTGAACTGACTTGGAACAGAAAAAAATGCAGTATAAATACAAAGGAAGCAGGAAAGTTAAGAAAATCACAGAAAAAAACATTACAATGTATTTTGACTCCAAAATATCCTGAATCATTTTACAAAAGTAAAGGTTTCAACAAATAGACAGGGAGCACCCTCATCCCATTGGTAGACATATAGTTTTACCCTTGCAGTGTAATGATGGATAAAGCAAGAGTCAGGAGTACAATTTTTAAATAAAAATATTGCTGTATACAAATTTAAAGTTTAAGGTGTTGCTGTTAAGCTTCTTTCATTTGGATAGACGTGTTTTCATCATAAACCAGCTCGTATGGCTGATCTGTTATTTCTGCATGTATAGCCTCTAAGCTAATTTTGTTCACACATAGTATTAATAATATTAATATTTTGCTAATTTTTATCTATTTTTAAACTTCAGTTTTTCTGTTTAGCACCGGAATAAAGCTGAAATCTAAACCATCCAAACACACAGTTTCTTCTAACCTTCGCAGTCAATGAAGGACCTGGCCCACATAGACTGGGTAGGCTGGGTCCTTCAAAGGACACCTGAATTTGGACTCAGCCCTTATCTATCAAGCAGCCAAAGAGGAAACCAGGAGAAATCGAACAAAATTATTCACTATTATCTACAGTATATATATCAAGGTTTACACGTGTTTGTCACAAGTTACAACAATCACCAATGTGACACACGAGAGGTGGTCTGTGAGGACCATTCAGGCGAGATCTTCACTTGAAAAAACATTTCCAGATAAGAAAAGGATGAAAGCTTAAAAGTCTGTCTGTGTGAAGCCAGAGTCTGCAGAGCAGGTTGACATTATCTTGCTGCAATAAAGGACCTCACAGGGGGAAAACGTATTGTCTTGATGGCAGCAGTAAAAGCTGCATCAATGGTGCCTTCACAGATATGGAAGCCCTATATGTTCAGTTGATGGCACCAATGCTGTCTTTTTTTATTAGAGCCCATATGTTTTTTCTTTCAATCTTTTTTAAAACCTGACATATATACAGCACCTCTCTGTATATCCAAGACGTGCTAAAATTCAAGAAAGTTATAGTACAAAGTTGATGCATGGCTTGTGCGATGCAGCGTGACGTCAATTTTCACCACAAACTCAAATTCATGGTGCTTCGTGGTGAATCGGTACGGCTCTGTCCTGAAATGATTTATGGGAAAAGTTTTGAGGGTCTGATCAACCTATTAATGAGGCCCGGGGGAGAATCAATTTACACAGTCCCAACAGATTAATTGTAAACCAGTCAGCGCAGAGTTCTCTTTAGCAAATCAGGTCTGCGGTGGCAGCAAATCAAGCCTTCCCATTCACATGACAGATGGACTGGGAGAAGAGGCCCCCCCACCCCACCCCATTTAGAGGGAAGCCACGCAGCTATGGAAGAAAACAGACATTTTGACGGACGGTTTTTGATTAAATTAGAGGGCACAGAGCTGCATATTGAAGGAGGAGAAGCCGGTTTTGCTCAGAGCCTTCTTGTTTCCATGAGGTTTTCTCCATTCGATGCTCATTTTGTGATCCTGTCAGGCCGAGTCACTTTTTTAAGGTACATGTGGCAAAAAAAAAAAGTGCATTTCAGAAAAATGTTGCAGTAGTTTCACTTTAAGACAAATGACCTGGAGAAAATTAACTTTTTGAAACACGCTGTCTGATGATTGATGAGTCAGAAGCTCTTGAAACTTTAGGAAAGGTTCAGTCCGTCAAAACAGTCAGTATCACGCTGACTCATAATAAATTGGAAGGAAGAAAGTGATTTTTTTCTTTTTTTGTAGAGATACGCTGTCTTCCTTTTATGTCACCTTCAGAATTGAAAACAACAACAGTATCTTAAGTAATGATATCTGGGTGTCACTTCTTCAAAAACACAATGCTTTACTGAGCAATCTACATGATTACAATGCAACATCTGTAACTTACGAGAACAGGCGCTCTCAGAAACCTAATCTTTCCACGAGATGTCGTGCCTTTTATGCATAGAGGAGATTAATATGGCAATTGTGCAGAACGACAGGGCTGTTCATGAGAAGTGTGTTAATAGACCTGATATATCTAAATCAGACAGCTGCTGTCTGCGCATACGTCTCCCCACTCCACTGTGCACGTCTTAATTGGCAGGTTGGTATGGGAAGGATGTTATAATCACCCAAAGGTTGCGTGATGACAACCAAGTTTGCATTCCTGAAGAGCAGACAGGCGGTGTGACGAGAATTTACATAAAACTTGTACAGGATATGGAAGAACGTAGAGGTAAGGACTCAAACTGTACAAGAGCAAACAGATGGGGGGGAGGGCATGAAAATAGAATTAGGAAAATGAGGACAGAGGAAGCTGTGATGGCTTTTTAGAGAGAAGTTAAACCATTGTTATTCATGGAATTGCATGCTCAGATTAAGAGAGGTTTCTTGGCCATATTACACTCACATGGCCTGAAATTGCCACTTAATTCAATGACGGGTCAGTAAGACTGGACCTGATTAAAAACCAAACACCCTGACATAGCTGGACAAGATGACACCGTCTAAATGACTCAAACTTCCGAGTTACAAACGTCTGAACCCACCTACAGAATATGACAGTAATGTTGAGTGTTTGGATTGTCGTGAAAAGTACAGGATGTTGGCAGAAATGTGTTTGTTGGATATGAGTCTGATGCTGTTTAAGTGTAAATGTATTTTCTGAGGCGCAATTAAGTAAAAAAATCCAAAAGTCCAAAAACAAAAGGTATGAAGGTGTTTCTTCATAGTTTTGATTCCTGTTTTTGTTTTTGTTTTTACAAAAGCTAGATCTAATATTTAGTGTCATGGCATGGCAAAAGAAAAAAAAAACACAACTTCTGGCACTTTGTGAATCACATATTGCTTTTAAGCTTTTTGCAAAAGAAAAAAAAGTGTTTTTCATAAATAAAAAATGTATTGAAAATATCATGACACTTTATGTTTCACACCAGTAACACACCAAAATGCATCAAATTCATCTTTATAATAGGTAACAGTTTGTTATCACCATAGAAGAAGGATGATCATGTGTCTTTAGTTTTGTGTTTATTTGTTAGTCTGTTAGCAAAATATTTCCTGAACTACTGACTGGATTTTAATGAAACTTTCAGAAAGTAATTGAAATAAATGTATTCTCGAATAAGGAAAGTGGTCCAGTACTCAGACTTGTGTATTTATTTACACACAAAGGTTTTCAGAGCACTTTGGGACCCCTGTCTGCATGTCCCGCTTCCTTCCTTCAGCAAAGCTTTCATAGCGAGCCTATAGTCCCACCCGGATGTGATGTCCTTCCTCAAACAAAAATAAGTGAGTTATAGAAACAAACAAAACTAAATATAGACTTGTTTGAACTGGTAAATTACTAAACCTGAGCAAAATATACATTATAATACTATATCTAAAATCTAGTTAATCAGTCAGAATTTCCTTTGTAATTATTTGATCTATCTACAACTAATTATCATTTAGAAACAACACTAATGAAAATAACTTCTACAGTTAATCAACCTTAGCAAACATAAAAATAAAAGTTAGGTTCCTAGAAATGAAAAGAATAGAAACCCATTCAAGTGTCTTTGTGTCTTTATCCTCTAAGTCTTTAAAACAGCAGAATCTCTGTCCTCAGGCGGTTTTCCTCAAAATAAAAGTAATTTCTACCTTCTGGACCAGACAAGGCTCCAAATGCTCTGAAACGTTGCCTGTTTCTAAAACTTGCAGTTTCACGGTCAGTGAATATTTACTGATAAAAGTCCACACAAACGCAGACAATCTTTAAAAAAGTACTAAACAATTATCAGCCCTGCTAAATAATAAAAACAAAAAGAGTCTGTAACAGCTCGATACATCCATACAATTCTTTAATGGCCATTCAATAAAAAAAAACTACTGAAACCTGTTCCACTCAGAAACCAAACCCTTCATCAGCCGAGCACATCTTTGTTTCTTTAGAGAGGAACAGATCAGACTCTGAGTCAATCTCACGCTGAGAGTTTCACAAAGTCACTAAGGCTCAAACACAATCAGATAATCTCGGCTGACCACAAGTTTTGGCAAAGCATCTGATCCCCCCTCCCGCTCTCCCCTGCAGGTTTTTTTTCGACGGCCCGTGTCCTTTCAAAAAGAGTCGTTGTCCAGAGGCTTGTTCCAGAGATAACAGGCCCACGGGAGAGCAGAGCCAATAAGCAGATGAAAGGTCTGGGAGGAGCTGAATAAACACGCAGCTCAATAAAATCGAATTTGTTAAGCAAACTGTGTCTCTTGGGGGTGTTTATTACTCATGTCAGGAAAATCCTCCAGCCATATTGTCCATAAACCCGATCAATCACTCGGTATCCTAAAAAAATCTGCAAACCCTGAATGAATCTTTGAAATTTCCTTCTCTTCTACAAGCATCTCTATTCAAAAGGATTACACTGACGTCTCATCATATTGACCAATGATATCTACACATATTCTTCTGCAAAGCTGCTTTGATCTTTTCTCCCAAATGCATGGGATTAAACAAACACTCCATGATAGAACGAGACACTAAATTTAATGCAAGACCAGGACTTCAATCTATATTTGACTGTTGCAGAAACATTTTTATGATAAAACGCTGAATAAATGCATTAGTGCATAACTTTAAAAAAAGCATTATCTTGCAACAAATTTAATAGAAGCTTGCAGAGGGCATCTGTTGGCCAGACCGGTACTGCTGGGATTTCCTCTCCTGTTTCACCGCAGTAGTTGAATGAGCAGGTGTGATGCTCAGAGCGCAGGGACTTCATTAAATGAGAAAAAAAAAATTTCTGACCCATTTTTAGAATACCCCAAATGCCGCCAACTACATATTTTTTTGGACATTCTGACTCACGTTGTGACATAAAAAGGAAGGGTGTTTAATTTATTGCAAGGGTGAGACGTTCTCTAGAGGACGTCTCGGGGTAATATTCAGACCCTGAGTCTGAGAGGTCTGCAAATCCAAGGTCAGTAAAGCTCGTGGTTAGTCGTCAATGTTAGTCTTTAAAAATGCTGAGAAAGAACCGAGATCTTCTGAAGCATCAGCATGAATGCTTCCTAATACTCTGTTAGGTTATGTTGTTTACCAATGAGGAGGATATATTCAAGGCTTCGCTTGTTTGGTCACGCAGAAGGAGACGAATGTAAATCTTGTAAAAATAAAATCTCCTTGCTGATAGATTCGAGCAGACAATCGCTCTGAATCGTCTGGTTAGGAAATCACTTCCCTGTGAGGCGACCCTCCGCTGACTGGAAACAAATGGGTGAGCATGACTGGAATATCAAGTGTAACAGACACAAATGCAAGTAAAAGTTGGGGAATAGTGCACTACGTTGTGTATTTATGCAAAGAATTCAGCATTAAACCTTTTTCTTATTTCTTATAATTACCCTGTTTCAACCTGTCAGCTGGATAAAAAGACAAAGGTTTGAAGCTTGTGAGATTTGAAGCATCTCCAAAAATCAGTAAAAAAAAAAACTGTTGTTCTGGATTTAGGTCCCAATCTTTATTGAGTCTGGAGTCATCAACAGGCACCAACGTCGGGGTCTTGAAAAGCTTTATCCCCTTCTGTATCAACCAGGGAGGCAGATTTTGATTCATCCCAAATCTGCATACCTAATTTCCATTTCAAAAGGAAGCAATCCTTTTAATTTCCATGAAATTGGGTGTCTTTTAGCTGCTGACTTAGTCGCAGGGAAGACAGAAATCAGTGCAATCGGATTCTTCACACTTGGGGAAATAACGGCAGAGTCCATGTTTAAATAAAGGCTGTATGTTCTGATCATAACAGCAAAAACAGAGCTTTCAAGTTTTAAGAGTTTAAGATTCAAACCACGAGTTTTCTGTTTAATGCTTTATAATTTGGTCAATTTTAAAGTATTGATCTTTTTTTGCTTTTTAAATTTAATTAAAGGTGAAAACTAATTCATAAGATTTTGAATGTGACTTTTGTTTCCCTGGGATCTGGTTCAAAATTATGCAATTCTTTATTCAGCTGTGATAGATCATCCTCTGAAGCTTTCTGAGCAGAAGCATTTTGTAACCTAATTCCCAAAATGTGGGTCAGTGTGGCAGTTTTTGGGTCAGTCTTGCAGCGCACTTTGGTTATAGTTGAGTACAGGAAAATTACATAAATTAAAAATTAAGATTAAGAAAAAAAAAAAACATGTTTAGTTGATTATAGTTAATCTTTTTTTTTTTTTTTTTTTTTTTTGCTCTAGCATCTAAAAACCAATGATAACCCAGACAGCTACAGTAAATTGGACCTGCATAGAAACAGCTTTCTTGGTTTAAATGGTAAAGTTGAGGACTTTTTCATGCATACATTTTTTGTGACACAATGCCACAAAAACCTCTTTAAATGCAAATTTGACTTTAAATCTCCCTTTACTGTGATTCTGAGAATATTAATACATCCTCAATGTGTTTATTGACCTACAACACATGACTCAAAGATTCATGATGAAGATTCATATCTTCTTTTAAAAACTTTTTTTTAAACGAACCAGTCACATCAGCCATTTGGGACGTGGGGCTGGATCAGCACCGGCCCTCTGGCTGCTGAGCGGATTGACCCGTTTAGCACAGATCTGCTCTCCTAAATTCTAAATAAGCATCTCTCTGCCTTGCAGCCAGCTTTTGTTGTGTCTTAGATCTGCAGCTGTTAACTCGAAAATGTCACAGTTCTCTGCAGAGTGAGCGAGCGACGCTTCAGTAAACACAGGAGGGATGATTCTCACCTGGAGTGGAAGAAATCAAAAACATAAATATTAGTTGTTTGATTGATTTCTTCATCAGCGATAGAGTTTGTTTCCAGCTCAGACGCTGTGATATTGTGTTCAAGGCTTAAATGTTTCGACTAAAAAAGCATGTTCAGAAACTAGACTCACACTAAAAAAAAATGTGCGTTCTTTTACAACTTAAGCAAATGAACCAAATGGTCTCACATGGGCCACACCGCTAGTTTAATAGCCCTGGTCTAAGGTGTTTTAGCGTGATGGGCTTTAGGGTGAACTGCGATGTGTTGCCGGTTGTTTTGACTTTTGAGAATTATTCTTTTATCGAAGGAAAAATCAAAACAACTTTTATGTTTAAAACATTGGGGTTATACCTTTTAAAATCAATTAGCTCGAGCTTTCTAAGCATCACTTATCAGTTTTTGGGTGGTTTTATGAGACGCAAGATAGCAAAATTCCTGATTTCTTAACGTGCAGTGAAACAAACAAAAAAAACACGTGAAGTGCGATGATGTAAATGGTAGCAAATGGGCACAAAGGATTTTAAAGCTCTTTAATTGGCTGCCTGAGCTGTCACAGCTGCTGCTTTGACTGTAAATCATGGTTTGCTTTCAACTCTGTTGGGTGAATCGTGGTTTTCTCTGCCAAACTACAGGATCTAATATTGTATTTTGCATATTTGATTGGTGTCAAACATTTTCTTCAACTTTTAATGGTATTTAAATAAAAAAAAAGGAATATACCATATAATTTTGATGAAACACAGTTTGGTCCACTGAAAAAAATGCCACATCTCAGTATGTTTGAGCTGAACAAAAGAGACAATAGGGATGGACAAGACTGATAAAGAAACAGAGGCAATGCAAATTTCTCTTGTTTGAAGGGCAAAACAGCCATACAGACTGTGGCAGAGATTGAAAACTGAAAGGAAACGAGTCCAATTTAAAAGTTATGTGGAGGTTAATCAAATGGTAACACAATTACATCTTTGTAAGGAACCCAAACAATCCTTCGTTTCATTTTCCAATTAATTCTCTTTGACTGAGGCGTGGGGCGTCGAAACAGAAACAAAGAGAAAGAGCGTGAAGATAAAAAGACAACCAAAGTATGCAATTACACTGCGAGCTCGTGAAAATGAACAGAAACACATCCTTTAAAAGGTCATTTAATATCTTATGAAACTAAATTCTAATAAACCTTCCAGGAGTCTGCTCTCAGACTCCTCCTCAGATGTATTTTAGAGAAACCAACAGAAACACGCCTGAGGTCAGAGTCACAGGTGTTTCTGGAAATATCAGTGTGAAAAAAGAAAAACAAGAAAAACAAACGGAGGCTGTTTTGTGCTGCAGCTGAATCCCCACAATCCAGGAAACACAATTGAACAAGCAAAGCACCTGTTTAGTGTTTAGTTTAAAGAAGAGGTGACTGATAAATTATTATTAATTTTTTGCCAGCTGCTGAAGGTGAAAGAGCGATAATGTGTTTTAACCGGGTCTAATTTGATTGTCTGTATTGAGTATTTGGGCTGCAGTTCCTTTTAGTTTCTTATTTACATCAATCTAACTTATTTCAACCTGTTTAGTGATGACAACTCATGGGTTCAATTAACTTAAAAGTCACACATTTTTATCCACAGCAAAAGAGAAAAGCTGATCGAATTAATTGCTGTAACACATAATTCAATTAAGTTTCTCCGACTTAATTCATGAAGTGGGTTTAATTCAAACATTAAGTCAAAATCATTTATTTTTTTCAAATAAAAAAAATCCAATTTGTCTGTCATTAAACCTAAACTGTCTAAAATGTGTTGAAGCATGTCATTTTAGTTTTTCAAAAAAAAGAGTAAAATACTTTGTTGTCAGCATAATTTCATAGGCTGCTGAACAGACTGGAGTGAAACGGTCACTGGATGCACGTTTACTGCTTTCATAGCCAGAGCAATCCAAGATGGCCACAGCTGTTGACTTTAGTCTAAATCAATCAGTTTTACTGGTACTCAACTGTCATTTGACACAATCAAATATCTCAGTTTGAGCTTTTGAGATCATGAAAGATGTGTTCTTTACATTTTTCAAGTTTATTTCTTTACATGAGATGATTTTTGTCCAAAACTCTGGCATGAAGCTTCAAGCAAGCTGATTTTTGTTTTGTTTTTTAACTAACAAAGAAATGTATTTATTTTATATTTAAAAAAATTGTGGGGGGGAGAACGGGGCAGATATTAAAAAACATTTTTTTCTTCTTTCTGCTGCCTTTCATTTTATTTGATTTGTATAATCTGTTTTGTATAGTATTTTGTTTTTGTTTTTGAAATGAAAATGAATAAACTTTTTAAATAAAAATAAATAAAAACTAAGGAATGTGTGAGTGCTTAATGCTGAAAGATTTTTGATGAATGCTTAAAAAAAAAGCTAAAACTATCCTAAAATAACTTTAAAAAGTAGCTGAAAGAAGTAACAGAAAGGAGCACTTTTGCTGAATTAAGCAATAAGACTAACACTGATCCACGTGTGTGTGTTCACATGTGCAATGTGTAAAATGCAGAGAATTAATTTCCTCACCAGGGGATCGAAACAGTATAAAATAATAAATAAATAAAATAAAAAAGCTGAAATTATCACAAAAAATATGGATTTAGCTGAAAAAAACTCAAATTATCTAAAAAGTATCAAAAAACACAGAAAACAGCTGAAATAAGTAGAAAGCACTAGAAAAAAGCAGAAAAAAACCTTACAATAACAAAGAAGCTGAAAGTTGCGCAAAATAGTTGAAATTAGAAAAAGTCAAAAGGATAGCTACAAAAGTAGAAAACAGCTAAATTCGACGCCAAAGCACCACCTGTCCTAGACTCGTCCGCATTTAAAGCACTCTGCATACAGATTAAATTTGAGGAATATATTTTGCTGGCCTGAGAAAACTTTTGTGCTAACAGCCCGAGGGACAAGACAATTTAAAGGCAATAACTCAAAGACGACGAGCTAAAAACCACTTGTTAAACACATCCGGCAGCATTTTCTCTTTAGAAACAGCTGTTCAGAGACAGGTGATGTGCTGAGTCTAACTAAACACCAACACAACATTCTGCCTCATCTCCTGAAACAGCTGAACGTTGTGATGTATGATCAGCTAAAATCGTACAAGGTATGCAGAAGCTGTGATGTACTAAAAAGGAAAAAACAAAATTAAAAAAAGGAAACAATGGTGTGCATGCCGACTCAGAATGCAAACAATTCATTATTTTTATTGCCCAAAAATCCCTGCTGTTCACTGTAAAAGCAAAAAGATTCATGGGCTCTGTGAAATGTGTGAGCTCTATGCAGCATGTTAAGGATCAGAAATGGTGCCGAACAATTATTTCATCCTTTAACTTTGAATTCAGGGTTTTTCAAGCAGCTCGGTTTTGGTTTAACACACTGTGGGTAGAAAGCAGCTCATCCACAGCATCTCCACTGAACCTTCCCTCCTCCGCCCTCCCTCCCCTCCTCCAAACTCCCCAGAGAGATGGTGCTCGGAGTTAGTTTTCTGAAACTGAGGCGCAGTCAGCCAAATACTGCTGTTTTTCTCTTTGCAGGTGAAGAGCCGCTCAGCTGCGGTGTGTGTGTGTGGACCCATGTTTTTGCTTGGGGAGGATGATTTTTCTGGAAAATGCAGCCTCATGGAGACCGGATACTTCTTGTGGGGACCCCACGACTTCGGAGGCTGATTTTGGGTGGAAGGGTTGGGTTTAGGTCAGTTTTAGGCTCATAAAATTACCAAAAATCAAATGGAAGTCAATGGAAAGTCCCCGCAAGGATAGAGAAACGTGGTATGTGTGTGTGCAGGTCTAACCAGGGAGCAGCACAGTTCACGAGGCCTCAGAAATGTGTTAAGTGCGAGAAGCACCTCATCCAAATTAAATAGATCCTCTTTAAAATTTGATACAGACGCGAAAAAAGAACCCCCACAGTTATGCATTATTAACGCCACAAAATCCTCACAGTTTACTCAGTTTCACACAAAACGCTCAGCAGAGCTCACTCTACCCACAGATATTACTGATATTAGGAAACGAGCATAAATGCATTGTGATGTAAATGAGTTCGCCTCTGGCTCTGAGTTCCATAAAGAGACAGAGGAGGTGGGTCGTCTCTGTTTGCTGCATCGAGTCATGTTGTGTGTTCAGAAAAATGTGTTTTACTAAAATAAATTGGGGGGGGGGGGGGGGGGGGGTTTGCAAAAAAATAAAAATAAAAAAAATAAGAGGAACATGGAAAAAGTTGCAAAACTGCCAATGTGAGAAAAATTACATCAGGTCATTTGAAATAAGGAAGTTTCCCCCCAAAATGCTTACATCCCAGAAAATTTAATCACAGCTTTGCAGCTTTCTGTTTACCCCCTAACTCCAAAGTAATGCTGATGCGAAAGCTTCATCCAAACAGTTTGTGTGGAGGGATTTTTCTTCAGTTGGTCAACAGAGCTTTGCTAGCCTGAAAATGCATTCTCGAGTAGAAACCCTGCGATATATATTGCGATATGAAATAAAAACACAGGAATTTTAAACAGAGGACTCAAATAACACTTAAAGTTACGCTGCCATCTTGTTGGCGATGAACCTTCTCCGACCTGTATTTTGTGTGTGTTACATGTTTATGTCTGTATTTTGAAGTTATTTTTGCTATCTTTTATTGCTTTATTGTCCTGGGACCTGTTACCTTCTATCACGTGCAAAAATTAATGGTGTTTTACCACCATTTACTAACTGTATTTTACATCTGTTTCTCCAGATCTCAAATTTGCTACAGCCAATTAGCTGGTGATACAACTATTCTTAAATAACTTGAATGAGATTCTCGAAGTCCTCAAATTCATTGAGAACTTTTCAAAGGCCTCAGGGCTAAAACTAAATTCAAATAATGTGAGATCCTATCTTTAAACGACTCTGCGAACTGTTGCATTTAATATTCCATCAAAATCCAACATCAAATACTTACATATTTGATGACTAAAAATAAGACTGGTTGTGAAAATCTTAATATCCAGGTGAAACTACAAAAATGCAAAACTGATTTAAATATTTGGTCACAAAGAGATTTATCAATTCTGAGAAGAATATTTCTCACCAAAATGAAAAGTATACTTCCAGACTTATAAATCCTGTTTATACTTTAGGATTTCCTAAAAAAGCAATTAAATCTATTTACCAAATAAACATTGAATTTATGTGGAATTGAAAAATGCACTCTATCTGACAAGGAAATTTAAACAAACAGTTTGATGATTTTTTAATTTCCTTCTACATGGCATCCCTGATGTTATGTTTGAATGACAATAAAGCAAATCTGAATCTGAATCTGATGGGAATTTGTAAGCTATTGAATTTGACACTCTTAATGGCACTCCTAAAATTAACTGGTTCAGGTTAGGTTAATATCTGTTGTGTTTTTTTATCATGTAATCCTTAATGAAATTGTATTAGTTCTTTTGAGGTTGATCCATTCCAAAACATCAGGTCGGGTGAAAGCGGCAAGGCATCCTGAAAGCCTGTTGGACTTTGCATGTCCGAAACCACCATGGTGATCCAAAAGGTGGCAGATTTCTAAAAGAGTGACTCCATTAAAGTGCCTGTGATGTGTATATCCTTCAAACACAGAAAGTCAAATAAAACAACTTTCTTTCTAAGAAACTTTGCATAATACAGATGATTTTACTTATTTTGTCACATAAATCTTATATTTTCTTTTGAACTTGGCTCAGCTAAAGTGAAACAGGAAGTGACATCAAAGAGGAACTATTTGATAAAGACAACTCTGGTCTTTATTGAAACAATATTTAAACTTTAACTGTTCTTCACATCTCTGATGGTGACTCAAAATAATCTAAAGAAACATCAGATTCTTCTCTACAGTCTGTGTTAGCCATTGTAGCAACGCTCTGTTCACATGCAGCCATTCCTCTTTGACGTCACTTCCTGTTTCTTCATGCGCAAACATCTCAACAACTGTTCATCTCAGCAGAGTGAAGTTAGTTTTGCAATATGTTATTAATGATATCTTTCCAATAATGTGTTTATATTTGATGACAAAAATTTGATGTCACAGGCACTTTAATGGCCGTTTAAGGTCCTATTTTCACCTAAAAACATCTCAAAGCAGTCATCTTTACCCTATTTGGTAGCGCCACCCTTTTTGTGACCAGAGAAGGTAATACAAAACACGCACTTGGGAAATGTACACCTGAATAAAAAAGTTTCTCTCTCTTGTCTGCCAGGGCATACGAAAAAAAAAACTTAGAAAACATGACAGATATTTTTTTTTTCATCCACTTGCCTTTAAAGGCTTAAAAAAACGTAACTTTTAATGTTTCTTTTTTTTTTTACTCGCCTTATGACTGTTAAAGTCAAGAGAAACAGAAAACTTGATGAGACTTTAAAAATAAGTCTTCAAAAAATGTTTTTCCCTCATTGCCTTTTAGGGCTTCTGTACTCAATGAGGTCATGAGGTCAGTGGCACCAGCAGGAATCGTTTTCAGAGGGACCATTGAAATTAAACACAGACTGAATGGCTCAATTCACTTCCTCCACTGCCATTAATAAACTACAGGCAGATTAAAACAGCACAGAAAATCATCATCATCGTTCACAACTCCTTCTGTTTGCTGATTGGCCCAGGTGAAATTCTACCAGAGAAATCCTTGTCAGTGGGAGAAAGCCCAAACAGAGCAGAGAAGGGAAAGCAGAATTGAGTGGAACTGCGAAGGAAGGCAAGGGCCAGGCTACATTTTCATGAAAGTTCTTGTTTTCTTCCTCCCCAGCTCGAGAATTCCCAATGAAAGTTTTAGCATATTTGACACAAAGACACCTAAGCAGCTCGTCAAAATAAAAGCTGTTTTACACGGCTGTTAAGTGCAATGACTTGTAGTTTAGTGGTTTATTCTGTACATAACAAGTTGATCGCAGGAACTGTGACTTTTGCACACACGTACATACGTTGCAATGGCGATGCTCTAACAATAAACTATTTGTCTCTGGCGTTGAGGTATTTCTATTGGCTTTGTGACCAGAAATGTGAGACAAACTCTTTGCCTAAATGCATCAAAATCACATTTAAATGTTTGTTTCCCAATGAAAGTCATTAGGCTGCAGAACTACACCTCCGCTGAGCGACGCCAAGGAAGACAGAAGTAATCACACATTCTTGGCTTTTAGCAACTCTTCAAATTGGATGAGAGCATCTGCTGTGTCATTAAAACGTTCTGCCAGAGGATTCGACAGACTGAAAGGAACCCGCTGAAATTTTCATGATGAGCAAAAGGCAGCTTTGTTTACTGTTGGAGAAGAAAAAAAAACAACAACAATTTGTCGTCCCTCGCGGCCATACAAACTTGTTTACTCTATTTTCACACTTCACAAATTATTTGCAAACTTGGAAAAGAGAAAATCATTTTTCATCAACTTGCATTCAGTTGTTTGATTGGCTCTATGGAGTTATTATTGGAGTCGTATGTTTTGTTACAGGGTGGTTCACCTTATCTGCTCTTCCAAGGATGAACTCAGCATCTTGGCTCCGGTGGATGACTGGCTGCCAGCTGACTCCCTGTTCAAACACTTCATGACTCCAGGCCAAAGAGGAAGACCCTGTGCAAACAAACCATCTGTTTTTAAACTCTTCATTTGAGACCTGATGGGGTCTATTACCAAACCTGACACCGGTTATTTAAAGTCTGCCTTAAAGTGCCTGTGACATCAAATTTTTGTAATACACATGAATGCATTTTTGGAAAGATAACATTGGTAACATATTGCAAAACAAATTTCACATCGCTGAGATGAACGGTTGTTGAGATATTTGAATGTGAAGAAACAGGAAGTGATGTAAAAAGGGAATGTCTGCATTTGAACAGAGTATTGTTACAAAAGCTAACAAAACAGACTGTAAAGAAGAATCTGATGTTTCTTTAGATTATTTTTAGTCGCTATCAAAG
>JAUBOC010000037.1:14664344-14674717 GCA_032275365.1 Anablepsoides cearensis | reverse complement strand
AATTTTCTTAAGTATAAAGATGTTTTCTTTGACTTTTTGTATTTGAAGGATAGGCATGTCACAGGCACTTTAAATTTCATTCATCTTGACGAGGGAAATCTATTAAACTGCATGTAAATTAGTGCTTCTATAACAACCTGATCAGTCCAACCAATCAAATCCAGTTTTGCTTGTAATTTAAATATAAAGACCCGGAAATGTCAAAACCGGGCCCGGGAAATGATCAAACATATCACCGTAATATTGCCACCAGTGACCGTGCAGCCGAGACTGAGGGATGTGTGAAGAAAACAGCTTCATTACTCCAGAGGCAACAGAGCCAGAGAACTGTAAAATTGGTCACAGAAATGGTATTGATCTGGCTTTTCAAAGAGCTGTTGTGACCAGACTTCTAATGTTTTGTTGTAAAGGCTCCCCTTTCTGCTGCCCTTATCTGCTTCTCGCCAGCCACAAGTGATGCCGTTATGCAACGCAGAGACAAGGGAGAGCGTCGGTGGTTTGATAAAAACGCATTACTCCCCAGATGTTTAGTGATGTAGCTTTAAACCACACACTCTCAGTCGGGAAGATTCAAAACTTTCCAAATATATGGAGATGACTGTTGACGGTGCAGGGTGACCTTGCCAGAGACAAGAATGCTTCTTCCTTACATGTATCCCCACCTGAGCTGCTGCACTGTAATGGAATGGAAGATGAGGAGGATGAGCCAATACAACCAGCTTGCCCAGACAAAGACTGATTGTCTGGGGGACGCTCCCCAACGTAATGCATTACTACAACATAATTGACTTTAGTGCAAGACAAGATCCCTTGAGGCTAAGAGTTTAGCCTCAAGGTCAGGGTTTTGGATAGAAAGTGAAAGGTATACTGTTAAAAAAGGAAGAAAAAAAGAGTAAGAAAAGGAATAACAAAGAAAGCCATTATTCTTGACCTGGCATCAAGTAGTGAGCATGAAAAATGGGGTTTCTTTGTGACTCAGAAGAACTGTTTATTAAAATCCTGGCCAGCATGAGATAATTCAGGAGTTGCTCTGTGATTCTTATCTTTTTCTCTCTTTTTTTTGTAATATTTCAGACCCAGGACTTTGTGAAGCAGTAAAGAGATATTTCTAGAAAACAGAGCAGGAGCGCTGTCATCTTCCTCTCATTCCATCAGAAAACGCGGCGGCGGAGGCTGTCATCTTGGAGGCCTGCCGACCGAGTCTGGCTCAAGTCTCTGGCCAAATGACAGCATATTTAGTGTCATCACCCATCAAGCATCTGTCACTCGATGCTGCCTCTCGCACCGGCCTGATTGATGGGCACCCCCTGGTGTGTGGAGAACAACGAGGCATCCAACTGCCAGGACAGAGTCGGTGCTTAATGACCCGCTGGAAGGCTTTTATGAGTGAACAAAGAGCAAAAACTTAGCTGCACCGACGACAACAATCAATGTCTTTAAAACACGTCCACGCCGGGCGAACATGCTGATGATACAGATGTTTACACACACTCATCACAGGCAGGAAAATCACATTAATTTCAGTTTTTTTTTATTCATTTTCTTCCAGGGTGGAAATCTTTTACAATTCGAAAAACAAGAACTGATTGCACAAGTTGAAACTTTATGTAGAATTTCACTGATCCACACATAAATAGGGTTGCTGAATGTTTTTTAAATGTTTTTTTAATTTATAATGATTTCTTGTTAGTGATTATGATTAATTACAGCTTGTAATTCCTGTTAGCATTAAAAGGATTTGTTTTGACTCTGCTTATTGGATTGATAAATATTTTGAAAAATGGGTAAGTCCAAGAAACTCAGTTAAGATTTAAACATTGATTTTTGCAAATTTAACAACTTTAAAAGCCAAAATTATCAGCTCAGGCAATTGTATGTAAGTACATGTTATATGGATGTGTCAACACTGCCAAGATTTCAAAGAAGGCACAAACTACCCCCCTTAAGATACAAGAAAACTGATTCAGATGTTCAGAAACACCAGTGTCTCTTTCCACACAGAAATCACCAGACTGACTAGCTGCCAAACAAAAATGCTCATATCAAAGTTTTAGGATCAGATGAGACAAATAATGATTTATTTTGCCACATAAAAGAAGTTTAGAGTAGCCAATGTGAGGCTTTTAACCCTAAGAGCACTTCACCAACTATTAAGCATGGAGGTGGTAACATCATGCCATGGGGTTGGTGCTTTGCACAAAATAGCTGGAAGAATGAAAACTTCCTCCAAATTCCACAGTCATAGAGCAGAAGAATGCAGGTGAAAACCTGGATATAATCAGGTGTTCCAACAATACAATGATTCAAACTGACTGGATAAGCCATGCAGGCAAACATTAAACTTCTGGAGCAAACTTCTCAAACCCTGACCTCATTCATATTTAAAATATGTGAACTAATTTGGGTCTAGTCCAGGATACCAACCAATTTAAATGAGCTTTTTCGTTTCTGCGAGGGAGAGTGGTCCAATATCAGCCAGGATTATGAGAGATGGGTCCAAATATCATGTAGGTAAAACACAATTTGCAAAGAGTATTTTATCCATTCAGTTGAAGTGAATGTGTATATATGAGTGTTCATGTATAAATCCATAATAAATTCAAACTTGTGCACCTAATTCTTGTTTTGAAACATCAGTAGAGTCATGTTTAATTATCCCACCCTGGAAAAGGAATGCTGCAAATAAATAAAAAATGAAAATCTCAAAGTTAAAATGACATTCAGGCTTATATTGAGGGTTTTTAAACGTCAGACTTCTATATGAAAAAAAAAAACCAGCCGACAATTTAATATGGTTCTTACAACACGCAGCATTGTACTGATGGGATTTACAATTATGTGCATGGATTAATATTATTCATGGCATCCAACAGTGAAAAGATGCATTGTTTGTTTAAACATATATCAGGCTGACAGAATGTGTTTCTAGCAGCAAGGTGCGTCCTGACATTTTATCAAGGGATTGTGCTAACACCATAAATTCTCACAGGAAGGCTTGTTTTTTATTTACAAGTGAAAAACAATGTGTGTGTGTGTGTATTCAAAGTGTGTGATGAAGGTGCACTTTATGCCACGTCCCGGTAAAGGTTATTAACTGCAGTTAATGTTTCGTTGTTAGTTCCAGTCAAGTCATATAACTTTTCCTTCAGGCAACAGATTTATTGATGGAATGATCTATTGCTGTTGTGAGAAATGAATGCATTATTATGATAGATCTCAAAATAGAAAAATAATGTTTTTTTTTTCTTTTTTCAATGAAGGCAATGTTTCAGGCTGATTTTATTTCTCTACAAGTAGAAAGAAGACTGAAAACGTATCTGCTGTAAATGAGCTCAAACCTTTTATCCTATAGTCCTGGATCTGCAGGGGGTACAGATGGGCAAACTTCTATTGGGTATTAAAATAAAACTTTTTGGGCTTTGTTTCTCTCATTTAAATCCATTCCTATGAAAAAATTTCATATGCATTTTTAATTGGATGGTTCCCCCTGTGAGTACATTTAAAAATAAGGAATAAGACTTTTACGTCAAACTAATTAAAATTGTGAATAATTAAAAAAAGAAAACCAATAAAAGATCAAAACATGGTTTCTCATTTCTTCATCTTTTTTCAGCTGCTTCCAGAACACCTGTTTTTTACACAAACCTCATATTTAAGCACGCTGGTCCCCTCGGAGCTGTTTTCCACCTGTCAGCCTGTTTTTTATGTCTGCTGGGGTGGCAGTGGCCATGTTTTACTGATTGTGGGATTAAAAGAGTAGCAGGTTGGAGATAGCATCGACACTCTGTCCTCCAGACAACACCATGATAGCAGCTGTGTTTGATATTTCAGTTGAGGGTGAGTTTACCTGATAACCAGCATCTCTATGTCTCCTCAAACACATCAAACTGGAAAGCTCTGATTAAAAAATAAACAGAAAAGCACAGATGCATTTTACAGTTAATAAATACAACCTTGACTAAAACAGTTATTTAGATTTCTCTACATGAAAGTATGCTAAAATAACTGTTCTATTTTCTACATTACTGTTGTTTTTACAATGTACTCACAACCCTGACTCATACATATCCTGTCTTTGTTGTTCCAAGAGTTTCAGATTTATTTGTTAAAAAACAAAACAAATGGTTTTCACTTCATAAATAGATTTATAAAAGGCACAAAGCTATTTTATTAAGCTCTAAATCAGGTTTATTTTTAGTTTTGATTCTTGTTGTTAATAATTGGAGTTTATTGCTCTAAGGCGACACCTACTGGTTATCAAGGGTTCAACGATTGACCTCTAAAGAGGTAGTTCAGAAGTTTGGAAGAGAGGTTATGTATAATATTTATGAACAATTAATATCTTACCTGTTGCAGATAGCTCTTTGAATGACCTCAGTTTGGAGAAATAATCTCATCAGATTGAGAAGCTAATGCCTAGTCTGGCTGGGGCCAAAACCAAAGTGGTATCAACTTTACATTACAGAGTTTTTTGTTTTTTTACAGCAGCAGCTAGCTGTAGCACTTCTGGCACAGTCTGAAATAGAAATATGATAATCCTACTGGAATAAACCTGTAATTCAGAATGTTTTCACAGAACCAAACTTCAAAAAACATTTGATTACTTATCTTTCAAATAAAAGTTTTAATTTGCAAATTCAAAAATAATTTTAAATTCTCACTAAAATGTTATCAGGAAAAAAAACTGCTGAATTTGTCTTTATTTGCACTGGGATCATATGGATTTAAGACATGTTATTTGTTTATGAATATAATATTTGAGACATTTTAAACTACTGAGCAAAGTTAATGTTAAATATGATATTTACTAAGAGAATAAATATATGAACCACATTTCATTATTTCCTGATAAAACACCTAAAGCAACCTATTATGAAGTAAAAAATGAGGAGGAAAAACAGCTACAGGTTAGTGACGATTTTACTCAAATTAATGTATAATATAAATAATAGCCAAATTATTGAGTGACGCAGTCATAAACTCAAACCTCATTCAATGTTGTGCTTTACTGAGATGTAAAAATTACATTTTGGCAGCTTTTTCTCAGCAAAAAATAAAATGTATCCTGAACTGCACTAATATTACTAAAACTTATTTAAGTCTCAGTTCATCTTTGCTTCAACCAGTCATTTTACATCTGACGAAAACGTAATTAAACATAAATAAAAACATGCTCACACAAAACTAATACCTGATACATTCTGTTATGTTATTTTTAATTTATGCTTGTATATGTAATAAAAAACATAAAAACACACAAACTTTGGCTCATCTAGTCAACCAGCGGTTATGTTTCAGAATTTTTAAATAAAGCTAAAAGCATACTTTGGAATAATTTTTATACAGATTTATCTTTCTGAGCAGGTTAAAAAAAGAGTAATGAGCAGAAACCAAGCAGGTCATTAAGAGCTGGGAATGTCTGAGAGATTCCACCTAATGACTACCTGAAGAACATCTTCTTGTTGCAGACGTCCCTCCAGCTCAGACTTTCAGAAGTTGATGACCCGCCTCAAAGTCTGCGGAGCGTTTTCAACACTCGCAGCTGAGTCAACTTCACTAATGATGACGCTCTGCTCAACAGCAAGAGAAGTCGGGATGTCGTTATCATTCATCCCAAGATTAAAATGAATGAAACTGAATCAAATTAATTTGCCATGTCTTATGCACATTAATATCCAGAGGAGCTTCTCGAGCTTTACCAGGTAAAAACTGATTACATGTGTTTGGTGCCAAAACATGAGTGAGACATGGCTGTGATTTAATTATCCTACACCTCACTAACTTCAGGTTGTGTTTTATGAATCATTTCATCACACACTACAAACCAAAATGTCACCTTTCCTTTTCAACAAAAGATCACCATAATATTTGCTCATTTGTCCAGTTTTTTTTAGTTTTTTGTCCAGACATCCAGCCAATCATAAGTTGAGATTAATGCACCGCAACAGGCTTAACCAATCAGATATCTGCAAACTTGGCACTGGTTCATAAATCTCCAGGCTGCCCGAGGTATTCAGAAGTTTGCTTCAACTGATGCCCTCATTAGGCTTTAATACGTCACTTGAATATGTGATGATGTGAAAATTCAATAAGCTATCTTAAGTACTCCGCCGGCTCTCATTTGGGCCCTTACTGGGTGCAGGGAAAAAAATAAATTAAGACCTCTATTGGTTATGAAGATCTGTGATGAATATTTCATCAGGATGCGGGAGGTATTTTTTTTCCCCACAATTGCAAGTAATGACAAAGCAGGGCCATCTGCCACAGCAACAGGTAATTTAACGAATCCATCATAATCTGCTGTCACGGGTGTGGCTCTAATCACGATATGAAGACGCAGACGACACCCCGATGTCTGATTGTTTTCAGAAAGAAAGAACAGATTTCACCTTCTGAGCTCAGCTCCACAGTCAGATCGACTGAACGAAAACAACAACATATTCAAAGTCTTCATCCCAGTTTTAATGACATTTCAACATCATGGAGTCTTGTTCAAACTGGGGAGTGGTCCAGAGCTGACCGCTCCAAGGACAATCGTGTTAGGGAAGTTGACCGAATAAGAGCAGGTGCTCGCTGTGAATGTGAATTGCAATAATGCATTTTACCATCAAATATTCATGAAGCCCGTGCACATAACGGTACATGTCGTACACGGTTTAATTGCCAATTACACCTGCAGCCAACAGAGAGAAACCTCTAAATTGGGATAATAAAACAGTAGAAATGACTTAAATTCAGATAAAAACAGACGTGTAGAAAACACGTCCTGACAGCTCTTAGTTGTTACACCGAAAAAATACTCAGTTTCCACCCAGAAAGAGTGCCAGAATTAAAGATTAGGAAATGTGTCGTATACCCTGATGTCTGTTTCTCCTAATGTTGGAGAAACAAAGAGAAGCACACCCACTGTTGTCAGCACTTTTTAATGTGAGCATCGTTCTCCAACACACTGAATAAATCTTTGCTAAAAGATGCTTACATTATTAAACACAGTTAATGGAGCAGTAAAAAAGTTTTTTTTTCCCTGTTTACTCCAAGGTGTGGATCTGCAACCTGATTTTAATGAATCAACTCCGCTTTTCTTTTTTGCATCATACAGAGTGAAATTTTCTCATTCCATTAAAATCACTTTATTTTATCATCGAGTACATTTTATCTGCCTAAATTGCTGCACTGACTTTGTGTTTATTTTCACTAACAATGAAAGGTGAGTGAGCCTGTGCTTCTCTGTCTGTTAGCAAAATATCTCAAAAACCAGTGGATGGATTTGAATGAAAATCTAAATAATAATTCATGAGATGTTCATCTACAACTGATTAACTTTTGGAGTTAACACGTTTCAAAATGGCTTCCACAGCTAACCGTAGCCAACAAAAAAAGTATATAAATCGCATTCAGTTTTACAGATACTTAGCTAAAATTTGGTGGGATAGTAGCTGAGACTAGCTGAAGGTTGTATTTAACTTTGTAATTATGGGGTTTAAAAAATGACTTGGCAAACAATCAATACTTAAAAAACGAATCGGGCACAAAATTATACAACAGTCTTTGCATGTCAAATAGTTCTTGTCAGAATTTGAGACTGTAATGTTAAAAAAATGATTTTTTTTCTGTACAACTATAGAAAAACAAAAAGATTGAAAACTAAAAAGATACTGAAGGTCTCAGCTCTCATCTGAAAAAGGTGAGAGGTGAAACTTTAAATCTCTGTAAGCTCTGAGGATTACTGGATGACTAGGATTCTGTTCACACACACTGAGCCAGTGAAGTTCTTTCTCTCTGCCACTGTGTTTGGGGTCCAGCTCAAGACCAAAACCTAACAGGACCTGACCAGAGTTTAACCATGAGATCACCACGTTTACAAACCTCAGCTCCAGTCTGCTGCAAAACATCCTGGCAGAGGAGGAGAGTGACTCCTGCTGCAGGTTGTGCCCCCCCATCACCCAGCTGTGTGGTCTACTTTTTATTCTGCCAGATTAGGATTTAGATGGAGTCGAGTGAGGGACCAGGAGGCCTGCTGGAAAGAGAGCGTGTAGCTCCCCTGTTCTGCCCAGCTCCCCAGCTTCTGCTGCCAGCATCTCTGCACCCGTCCACCCCTCTCTGTACCCCAGTCTGCTTCCAGCTCAGCTCTTTCTGTACAAGACACAGCACCAAAATCAGCCGCCTCCTCGCCAGCAACCGAGCCTCTGCCAGAGCACAAAAACACGAATACATTAAACATGATCTTTTTTTTACCCCTCCAGACAAGGCCCCAAATACAAAATATTCACGCTCTCTGATCATTTTATTAAGAACGTATTACACAGCATGTGCGCGGACATCATCCTGACACACACTGCTGGGTTTGGCTGAGCTATTGGAGTTAGTGTTCGCCTCCATCCAGTGCCGACTACTTCCATCTTGACTTCCTGGACGTCATCCAGCAGGAGGGTTTCGTGTCTCCTGCCTCCTGTTTTCAGATCTGCTGCTTCGGTATAGGCAACCCGTTAGGCTCATCCAAGACACTTAATTTGATGAAAACAAGCTGTCAGGCAGTGCCTCCCGATGGCGAAGCCACAAGCCGGAGTTGATCTTTCTCTTTTTGATTCCCGCCGGATGACAAGCGTGGCTCCATTTCCAGCACGGGAGGCACATTTTCAGCTTCCTGCTTGCAACAGTGTGGACATCCACTGCAATCCATGCTCAGCTCTCACCAAGGGTTTGGAAATGAGGAGAAACTTTCACTAAAAAAAATGTTTATTTTGCATTTGTTCACCAATGTGCACCACCATTTTAAAAACCTTCCTATATCTGCATCTGGGCAAAGCTTTTTATTTGTGTTTTAGGAGGTTTTCCTGTCTGCAGTTGGCTCAGGTGCAGCAGTCAGAGACAATCCTTTCACATTCAGCGGGGGAATAGACCTGTCACTCCTGAAAACCCCCTTGAAGAACCAACCAGTGGAACCACATGCAGCTCTGTCTCAGTAACACACACACACACACACTTATCTGCTGTGAACCAGGGCGGAAAGATACGAACTCAGGACATCATCATGCAAGAAGCAGGCGTTCTCAGTGGGCGAGGTCTGTTTGTGTTTACACGCATGCATCCTGCCAAAACAGACACGGCGAGTCGTGCAGCAATAAATGTGCTGCTTTTGTTTCACGTCGAGACAAATATCTGTGCTGCGGCTCTTCTTCTTTTCTCCCTTCTTCACAGGAAGAGATCACATCAAAGGGAAATTCGAGATTTCCCCTGAGCTCCTTTTCTGACAGCAGGTGTAAAAGTTTGAAAAAATAAAAATAAAAAAACTTTTCAGCTTCCCCTGATTTCCAATTTCTTCCATAAAGAACTAAACAAATAAAAAGAACCCATCACATGGGAAATATGTTAGTATTTGCTTGACCTGCGTTGATATTTATCCCTAAATCAATTTTCTGTTTGGAGCGCAGAGTCCCTAAAACTCAGAGTTATAAACTCAGTCCTTCAGTTGTCTGTTTCATGAGCATTTGATGGATTGCACATTATTTGAATCCGTTTACCCTCTTTGACTGATGCACCACTGAAGCTGCGCACTTTAAAGCTTAGTTTTTCAGCCATTACCGACATTGCACCTGAATATATTTTACATCAATGATAGGGCTGCTGCCGCTGATACGCTGTTTATGTGGCACCTCCTGTGTAAATATGCTGTTAAATGATAAAATGAGGAAAACACTCGTGACTTGACGCGTCTGATAGCAGCTGTAAACATTAGGTAAGCAGTAAGCGTTGAAAGTAGAAGCAGGAGGGAAAAAGTAAACACAGTTTGTTTTAATCTCACAGCTTCACATTTAGCGTCGTTTATTTTAACTTCATGCAAAATTAAACTGCAAAATCTGCATGGTTTTAGAAAAGGTAGTAACGTAATGAACTCTCTTGTCGCGGTGAAGTCTTAAGTCTCCAGGCAAACAAGGAGTTCAATGAGAGTCAATAAAACGACCTGCTAAGTTCAATTGTTGGTGATGGGTTTATGATAAACAAACTTAGAAAAGGATTCCAGGATGTGGAGAGGAAAAAAATATTCAGCCTTTTCATTTTCAACACATAGAGATAATTCACCACCAATGTCATATTAGAGAACTATAAAGAAAGAACATATCCAATTACAGTCAATTAATTTATTTTTTAAACAGCTGATCCACATACAAAACATTATAAAATGCCAATTAGTACAAAGCTCTTGATATAAGGAATCCAGCAGATTATATCAGATTTTGGCTTTGTTGCAATAACACATCCTAAGCATTTTAGTGTGGGAGGTTTCCTGGCTAAATAGGACCAGCCTGGTGAACAATCTTCATTAATTGCACATTGCACCAGTAAGAGCAGAGTGTGAAGGTTCAATTAGCAGG
>JAUBOC010000037.1:14606446-14620950 GCA_032275365.1 Anablepsoides cearensis | reverse complement strand
TGATTGATTGATTATTGTTTATTCAGTCATCAAAATTATTCAACAACAAATCAAAACATTACAACAGTACAAAATTAGACTTCATTGCATTTATTGCAATTTTTTTAACTTGACTGCTTCTTACCTGAGGCTTTTATGCAGTTTATGAACGTCTCCATTTGGTTGTCACATTTCGCCTCGTCTGCGTAGAAGTAGGTGCGAGCACTGATGACCCCCCCGCGTCTGTCCCCAAACTGACGGTGAGCCTTGTATTTCTTCTCACGATGATCAGTGCCTGGAGAGGGAAAACAAAAAAAACACTGGAGCTGCTTGTTGTGGCATGAAGGAAAACTTCTTTTAAAAAAAAAACTTTGTACCTTCAATAATAAATAATTCAATTCTTTCATATCAGTGATTAACTGTCTGGTTGATTTGATTTTAATAGAAAAACATTTATCCTTCTTGTTGATCTGAAAAGTATTACTAAAAGAAAAGTGATTTATGAAATGTTTATCTTAATTATACTGCAGCTAAACACAACTACCAGGAATGTGTTTAAATATAGATTTTATTTATGGAAACTTGTATATACATCCTAAGCCCCTTCACAAACGCCAAGCTTTCCCATCAGAACATATGATCTGTACATTTCAGACCCACTGGATCCAGCTAAAACCAGCACAGTCCAGCCAAGGAGGCACGGACACGTGAGAGTTCAACACAGACTAGTCTTGGAACAGCACAGGGTAGACCTGGAGTTCATTCAGGCCATACAAAGTAAACCAGTAGTTCATCCTGACACCTGACACGCGTGCTGCTCTTTACTCAAATTAAGCGTGTTGCCTGAACAGTCGCAGTAAATCAGCAGGGACTTTAACTGATGCACGTACCTGGACTTTCTTTCTCTGCTTCAGAAACACAGGAACTGAAAAAAAAAGATAATGATAATTTGTATTATAATCAAAATTAAACACTATACATTTTGTTGCTTCCTGTATCAGTTTGTTAACACCTATAAGCACATGATGAAGTTTTAAAACAGTTTACTTATTTATTCATTTTTTTACTGCAAAATAAAAAGATAGTAGGAGCAAAGGTTGCATCTTGTGGACGCAAACACTTTGCAGCTCCGTTGAACCCATGTTGCAACCCAAGAAACACCTCGAGCAACAAACGGGAACACTCTATTCCCTGTGTCATCATCTCAGTAAGGCTAACAGCCTGTTCCTGATAAAGAATTCAAAGAGAGTCCCGGTAAACAGAATTAAAAAGGATCACATCATGGGTTGTTTATTTCATACATGTATACAGTTAGTACTTAATTCAACCAGAGAACAGTTTTGCAATACTTCTGGTTGCGTGAGTCTGAAAGAATTCAGTCTGAAGGGGCCGTAGCCTTCTCATTAAATCCACCCCTTCAGCTGGATCAACACCTTGACCAATCAGAGGAAGGGGGTATGTTCCAGCTGCCCAATGGAGGAGAAGAACTCTTTGACTACTTGAAAGCACATATAACACTGTCAGATTACAAGCTTTTTATGAGGTGGACACATGACTTTGATATCACAACAGAAGCTGAAGCGGAGATAAGAGCAGACTGATATTAAAGTACAACGCATTATTGGAATATTTTATAAATCCTAAATGTCAACAAAACAACATAACAGATCCTAAAGGTCATAAATGGATTAAAAGGAAGTGATCAAGCTGTAGTTCATTTTTAGCATGTTTGAACCTGTTCGTGTCGTAAAAGCCAAGGGCAAGATTAGCTGCAGACCTGCAGGGACGCCACCAAGGTGGGGCAGGGGCAACGGCCAGCCCTAAAGGTTTGGTGTGTGCCCCCATCTGGGCATGCAGTTTTATTTACCCAGGATTTTGCTTGGTCTGCATTTGTAATTTAGAATCATAAACAAAAAAACAACAAAAAAAAACAAACAAGCATTGTTTTTGTGCTCTTAACTAGGAGTTAAGAGTTGATTCACACTGGACAAAACACCAGTTCACGGCTCCACGTGTAACCCTGTCACCTCTGTTAAATATATACCGATTATTTAATGGATAAAGTGTGCGTGTCGGCGTTGTTTTATGTTATTCCTGTAACCTGTTTCCCAAACGTGCAGCTCCTGTTACAGCTGTGGATGGATGGGCTGTCCACAGGCTCTTCCTTTTATAGAATCCTGAACTCAAGGGTTAACTTAGTGCGCATTTCTTGTTGGTCACAATCATGCACCACTGAGGCCCAGTTACACCCTTTTAAGACACTGTATCTGAGGGACTGGTCACGCCCTTGTAGACACTCTTTGAAATAGGGATGAGCTATACAAATACACTCATCTCAACTGGTTTTTCCATGTAGTTTGCATATTACATAAGTCTTGTGTAACTGCTGTTGTTTGTGTGGTAATATAGGTAGGTATCCACTTACTCCATTTCCTTTTTTTCTGCCTCCTCTTGTGTCAAGTCCTCTTCCACACTGTAGTCCAGAACTGCCCCCACACCGAACGCCTGGTTCTTGTGGATTAGGGGTTTAATGGAGTTGTGGTCTTCACCTGCCACAAACTGACCGTAGAAGGTCATCTTCATCAGCTTCTCAAACACCCGCTGACCCAGCAGCTTCTTGGTCAGCGCCATCAGCTGAAAACAGAACAAGTATATGATCACAACTCCTTTATAAGCATTCATAGATTCGCTTAGCAGAAATTATAACTCACCTCTTTGTTCTTCTCGACGAGGAAGTCGACAGCACACAGGTTGAAGACGAGCAGACTTCGCAGGAGCTCGACGTTACGCTTGCTTTTGTAGGCTTCCTCCGTGTTGTCGAAGTCGATGTGGATTTTGTTCAGGTGAACATCTTTGGCGTTCTTGGTCTGACTGATCAGTTCAACGGGCTCAGCTTGGACCACGGTGCACCCATCCATCTGCTGCTGCTTCTTCTCTTCCTGGCTCCTGGGAGATGCGATAGTTGACCGACATCTTGCAGGTGAAACGCGGATTTTACTGACGTTTCCCGAGGATGCCCGAACAAGTGATGATACCAATTTAGTATAGGACATTGTTCTGTTTTTTCCCCCACTTTCTGAAGGCGATAAGAATATAAAAAACCGTGATAACAGCAGCCTAGACGCTTTCGCTCTGTTGCAAAGTTGTAATGAGCGCGCGCGCTTCTCGTCCGGGTGTAGGGCGCGACGCGAGGGGAGGGGCGGCGGTGCCATACACGTGTTTCTGCACGAGCGACTGATGACAGCTGATGATAAACTAAACTTATCTAAACTTAACCAAAATAAAATGAGCCATTTGCTATTAAAATGAAATAACCTAATCCTCACTATCAGTATGTGATGGCACGGTTTATCATATCCTATCTCAGCATCATGAGATGGTAAGTCATATAGGTCAAGATATATCATGAATATGAATTGCAAAGTCATTATTATGAGATGCTAAATCATTTTAAAGATTATCTTCCATTATCATGATTAAAGTGATTTCACTTATAATTGTGATTTAGCAACCAGTAAAATTCTGTCAATTTTGAGTTACTATCTGACTTTGAGATTCTTCTATGTTATTATGAGATGCTAATTTCGAGTTATTACAGTATATTATTATATTGACTATGCTAAGTCCAATTTTATGTAGTATCCTACAAAATGTAAAATGATGTCTCTTAATATGACTTGGAGCGTTTTATATCAGAGTAGTAGAAGCTTCAGAAACTGCACCCGGATGGTATTTGTAAATAACAATTAAATGGTAAATGATAAATGACTTGAACTTCTATAGTGCTTTACACTTCAACCATTCATCTACTCACACACACACACATTCACACACTGATGGTTGTAAACTACAGCCACAGCTGCCCTGGGGCACACTGACAGAGGCAAATAACAACTTTAAAAAATATGCCAAGTTTTCAGCTATCAGCTCTTTGGAGACACATTGCTGATACTAAAATACTTCTTTGTTTTCATCAAACTGCTATCTTTTGTACTTATTTTGGATTAAGTAAAAAAATGAGGGAAATAATAATTATATTAAGACAGACAGCTACAGCGCAGTTTTCCTGCTACACTAATCCAAACCGAACGGTGGCGCTAATGCGACGTAAAAGATGTTTGTCTACTGCAATTAGGAAGACGAAGAAGAAAGACACCGTGCGTAAGCCACAAGCTAGTTGCTAACACAAGAAGAACAGGCCAGTGTACAAACTATTAACACCAAAGCTTTAATATAAGACGCCATTTACAACAACGAAAGGTAATCGCAAGCAATTTTAATAGTCGTTTTGTTATTTTGTGCTATTTATCGCTGAACACTACAGGTTTTTGTAAGCATAGAGATATTTAAAAGAAGCTTTTTTTAGCCCGACGATTTGCTGACCTTATCAACAAAAGAGTCTGTCTTGGTTCTCGTACGAATGACACCAGTCGTGTATAAACTTTATGTACACGTTTAAGCCGCTCATAGCTTGTAAAAATGTTCATTTAAAATCTCTGAGTTAGGTTAGGTAACTGATTAAAATATGGATACTGACAACAAGTAAGGTATTAAAGCATACGACTCCTCGTTAGCTATCGATAGTTTCGCATAGCCATAATGTTATTTTTTATATACAGTTTCTTCTTTTTTCTTTTTTTTTCATTATACGCCGTTTTAAAATGAATGAATGAATTAGTCATTTGTTTCGTTTGATTATCATTTTGCTGTTAGACTTCCCAACCAGACAAACTGGTTGGGTTGGGTTGGTTTGGTTTCAGAAGAAGGCCTCGGACACACCAATCCAATTACAGTTTCAGCTCTAATAAATTTTATTCATAAAATTATTTATGTATCCGTACTTTGTCTTTACACTAACAAAACGTCTCACAAAAATTGTGTTAATGTTTTGTTTTGTTTTTTTGTTTTCATTTTAAGATACCAGTGATAAGGACATGACAGGCTGTAGGGGTGGGCCTTAAGCAAAACTACTTTTGACAAAAGTCAATTTTACATTTTTATCATATAACCTGCCACCAAAATACTCTTAAATAAAACATAAGCTCTAGATTTGATGATACTTGGTTTTTTGTTTTAATTCAGTGTTTTAAATTTGTAATAATATCAGCCCATTTCTTAATTTTTTTAAATAAAGTGGTTATAATGCATTAATAATAATATTAATATTTATAAAAAATTGACATAATGTAAAATATATAGTCATGTTTTCTTGTTGTCCTGTACATAACTCCAACCCTTTTTGTCCATAAAATGTTTCACTTTACACACATTAAATGAGGAAATCAAGTAGGTGAAAGTTTATTTTTGCAAAGCCAAATGATTACTATAACATTTTGCAATAGTATTACTATATCTCTAATATCAATTGTATTAAATGTGTTCATATCTTTTGTTTTAAAGCTTTCAGGCTTGGATCCAAGGTCCTGTGCCATTTTTCTTTGTCTTGAACTCATCATTACTCCTCTCATGGCTGCATCCAATGTTTAGAGATTTGCTTTTGTCTAAATTAAGGAATTAGCTGCGGAAGGACTAAGTTTTGGAACTGAGAATAGGATATGGACCATTTCCACAGCCATTTGTGAAAAACAAGAAGTGAACTTACATTCTACAGTTGCTCCTGTTCTGTGTCAGCAGTGCCACCCACTCAAACAACATGTCTGACGGCCGCATCTATGTTGGGAACCTCCCTGTGGATGTTTCGGAGAGAGACGTTGAGGATCTCTTCTACAAATACGGAAAAATTCGTGAAATTGAATTGAAGAATAATAGAGGGATCATTCCTTTTGCCTTCGTCAGTTTTGAAGACCCGCGGTGAGTTTTTGGGATGGTGTTTGGCAAGTCAAAATCACATTCCTCTTTTCGGATACACCTTAAAATTTATGATAGTGTCATCAGTGACCGCCAACACGGAATGGACGGATAGCAAATCCAACCTATGCTCGCCAGGAGTACATTGGTAAGGGGTTCTTTGCTCTCTTCTCTTAGGGATGCAGATGATGCTGTATATGGAAGGAATGGATATGAATATGGGAACACCAAACTGCGTGTGGAGTATCCTCGGGCCAATACTGGAAAACCTGGTCCCATGGCAGGCGGTGCTGGAGGTGGACAAAGAGGAAGGTTTGGACCCCCGACTCGGAGATCTGAATTCCGGGTCATAGTGACTGGTAGGTGGAAGCCATGAGTTGTGGCCAGTTAATATTATTCTAAAATTCGATACAGTCTGGAGGACAAGGAGACTGGTAGGAACATGGCAGTCATAGGCAGATATGTTCCCATTCTCATGGCGGACTGGAGGACAAAGATCTAGTAGACGGAAGTTCTAAATCATAGGCAGATAAGTTTCCCCTCTCTCATGGTGGACTAAAGACAAACGATCTAGTAGATGGACATTCTAAGTTGCGGACAGACATGTTTCCCTTCTCTCATGGCGGACTAAAGGACAAGGAACTAGTAGATGGACATTCTAAATTGTATGCAGATATAGTTCTCATTCACATGGCGGATTGGAGGACAAGGAACTAGTAGATGGAAGTTCTAAGTAGTAGGCAGATATGTCTCCCTTCTCTCATGGCGGACTGGAGCACAAGGAACTAGGAAGTTCTAAATCGTAGGCAGATATGTTCCCCTCTCATGGCGGACTGGAGGACAAGGAACTAGATGGACAAACTGAGTTGTGGGCAGATATAGTTTTCATTCTCGTGGCGGACTGGAGGACAAGGAACTAGTAGATGGAAGTTCTAAGTAGTAGGCAGATATTTCCTCTTCTCTCATGGGGAACTGGAGGACAAGAAACTATTAGATGGACATTTTAAGTCATAGGCAGAAATAGCTTTCATTCTCATGCTGAAGTGGAAAACAAGGAACCCCTAGATGGAAGTTCTAAGTCGTAGACAGATATGTTTCCCCTCTCTCGTGGCGGACTAAAGGACAAGAAACTAGTAGATGGACATTCTAAGCTGATATGATTCATTCTCCTGGAAAACTGGAGGACAAGTGGACTGGTTATAGGGCATCTTGAGTCATAGTCAGATATGATTTTTTTTCTCATGGAGGATTGGAGGTCAAGTCTGCATCTAAAGTCACGAAAAGTAAACTGAAACCGGTCATGTTGACTGAATAATCCCAAAGTCCAGCTATAGTGAATGGAAGGTGGGTTTTTGTTTTTGTTTGTCATTGTGTGCTACACCTTTGTAAATGTTACTGCAACTCATTTACTTGAACTGATTTAAGTTATGTCTTAAGAAGTGACAATGTTTATCAGCAGTGTTTTTATTGGTTCTTACACTGGGTCTACTAATTCTAACTAGTCTAATCTGTAAAGTCTAAGAACTATTAAATGGGATCTAGCATATTCTGTCATTAAAATTCTTGATGAGCATAGATTTGATGCATTTGTTTTAATCTAACAGTAATGAACCAAGACTATTGTGTATACCTAATATATAGCTGTTTCTCCACATCTTTTTGTCCAGTAAGCCTTATTTATTTTGTGTGTTTAGTGGTCATACAACTGAAGGTTTGGTTAAACCTGTCATGTTTCTCAGTAGATTTTTTTTTTTTTTTTTTTTTTTTTTTTTTTTTTTTTATAAAAACTATTTCTCCTTTGCTTATTTCTTATTTGCACATTCTAGGGTTACCCCCAACTGGGAGCTGGCAGGATCTGAAAGATCACATGCGAGAAGCAGGAGATGTTTGTTTTGCAGATGTGCAGCGAGATGGAGAGGGCGTAGTGGAATATCTCCGCAGGGAGGACATGGAGTACGCTGTACGCAGATTGGATCGGACCGAGTTTCGTTCACATCAGGCAAGAAACGTTAATGAAATGATGCATTTTTTCGTTTGTAGACTGTGATGGGAAATTAGATCTTTTTTTGTGTGTCTCTTTTTGTAGGGTGAGACCTCTTACATCCGTGTGTATGAAGATAGAGGTAGTTCCAACTGGGGGGGTGGCCAGTCACGCTCTCGCTCCAGATCCAGAGGTCGCTACTCTCCTCCCTATTTTAACAGAGGGTCTCCCCCTCCTCGCTATCAGTCACCTCCACGCCATGCTATGCTACGCCATAGCCCACCTCCCAGGAGGCACCCGATGCCGCATCACAGCCCACCTCCACGCCATTTTCGATAGAGAGCTCCTCACATTTACATAACATGTGGAAGAAATGTTTTGCAACTCTGCATTTTATCTTTTTTTTTTTTTTAAACCTCAGGCCTCTTTGTAAGATACAATGAAATGTCTTCATCTATACATTCCAGGCCAGGAATCCCTCATCATCCTGTTCCTCCCCACAGCCTTGAGGTTATTATGTTTAACACCCATACTTAACCTGAAAGCAGGATTGTATTTTGATCTTCCTACCCAGTAGTGCTAATCCTGGTCCTCCAGGACCACTGCCCTGCATGTTTTAGTTGATTCCCTGCTTCTTTTTGCAGAAACCTGTTAGGTCACGCATTCATTCAGATCATGTGTATTTGAAGCAGAGAAACCTCTAAAATTGCAGGATAGTGGCCCTCGAAGACCAAGATCTGACACCCCTGACAACTCCTTGGATGTTATTTTTTTTGTTTAAAATAATAATTACTAGTTGTGACAGAAATCACAGCGCTCATGTTGTTTTTGAAAACAAATTACACAAATCTGTATCTGTCAGACTGCTCATGATAATTTTGAAGTTAATTTTACAAAAGTTTGTATCACTCTTATAGCTCTTTAGTTTGTAAGTCTAAACCTGTGAAGTTAATTAATAAAAATTAGCGAGCCTTTTTACTTCTGATTGTAAATCTTGTTTTTTTTTATTTGTAAGTTAATTGAGGTGACCTGTAGGTGGAATATAATTTGTATTTTTTTCTTTACCAATAAAATGTTAACTTTTACTGGAATAGTTCAATTTTTTTAATCAAAGACTCTGCTATACCAGTGTTTTACAATTTAGTCTGACCATTTGACAAGTTTACAGAGCTTTTCTTCCCCTTCAAACTAGACTCTGTGGGAAAGTCAAACGTGTTCCTAAATTTGACCTTAAATTACCTCTGATCTGTTGAAGTAGCAAAGTAAGCAGCAGTTTGTGCCAGAGTGTCACTGTATTGAAAACAGTGCCATTGTGACACAGAAAAAGACTGAAAACATTTTAAAATGTAAGCAAACGTAAAATAGATACACAATTCTATCAAATTTGCAACCGAATACAATAAGTTTTATTCCATTTTCTCACACTTGTGTGGTTGGAATATTGTGCAAGATAGGCAGAGGGTATAAATTAACATATCAAATAATTAAATGGACCTGATTGTTTCAAAGTATTTGTTACAGTGGGCACCATTGCAAATTACAGTTTGTAAGAACTACAGCTAAAAAATAACTTTACAATCTTAACCCTCATGCTGACCTTGGGTCAAAACATATACATTATATACTGCATAAATAAAAATTAATTTATAATGAAATTTAACTAAAAAACAATTTTCAACATGACATAACCATTAAATGAAAGGCAGCGCATATATATATATATATATATATAAAATATTTATAGTGGCCAGTTCCTGTACAAACTTCAAAGTTTCACAAGTTTTCGGATGTTTTAAAAATCTGATGATTCTGTGATTTCTTGCTGTATAAGTTTTAAAATAACAGAGCATGTGCGTACATGTATTTTATAAACTCATTTAATTTGCAACATTTTCAGAAAATACACACAAGGCACAAAAGATGCAAAATATAAGATTTTTAATACACAATAAATTATACTTAGTGACCATTTTAGAAGACAGAAAAAAAAAAAATATTTCTAATTGTATACTTTTTTTTCCCAATATTATTTGACCAAACTCATATACAGACATTGTATTGCATTTATTAACAATGTACCGGCTTAGTGTTTGTACAATAGATCTGCATCATTTCAACACATTTTATATCTTCTGACCACATTACACAGGTAGCGATATTCAGGCATGTTTGAGATCAGATGGAGACACATTTGAACTGAAGCCACAATGAAACCAGCACAAGTGTTTTAGATATTTTGCATCTTTAAGTGGCACCAATAAACCATTTGTTAACTGACACACATATTAGATTTTATGTTTATCTTTTTAGATATTTTTTATTGTCTCCCTTTTAAAAAAAATGGTGTATTGACATCAAAATCTATAGAGCATAAACTGGCATTACATGTTCTACTTCATATTTCATCACTTAAAGCTGAACAAGTTAAATAGGACATAATTTCACTCTGCGTTTTGTATATTTGAGTGGAGTCGAAACCAACTAAACACCATCATTTAATATCTTTGATTTACTGAGCCTATCAAATTTGTAGGGGATAACCTTCGTCATTTCTTTTTATAAATATGATTCACCACCCAATTCCCATGGGAAAACTGAGTTCAAGACCAGATTTTCAGACTAAAACAGCTTTTTCTTAAAAATTCTGAGCTCAGCTTACTACATGTGCTACCGTGCGCGCTCTGATTCAGTACAAAATTCTACGGCAAATTCTGTGCATGAAATCATCTTTAACCCTTCTGTTGGTTTTAGTTCAAAATGACTTGAGGCTTTGTTAATCATCCTGTTTTGCTGTTAAGAAATAGCTTAACGCTACAGAAGACAGCTTTAGTTGCTATAAGTTTGATGCATTTTGACCAAATTATGTCAATCCCTTTTGTTAGAAAGTGTTCAAAACTGGAAGCCTGAATAATGCACAGAAAAGCCAATCCAGTTCTCAGTTAAAATGTTTATTCTCAGATCTAAAAAGTCAATTTCATCCTCAGACCCTGTGACTGAGACCAATCAAAACAAATGGCTTCTAATCCTCCAGCTGCTCTAAGCTTATGTGTCATTAGCAAACCATAATATTTATGGTCACACACCTGTGGGCGGTACTAATGTCAGAACTGAAATACCGGAAATCTACAGTAAACATTATTCTATCGCTGCTGAAGGGAGACATATTTAATTGCAAATTCTAAAATATAAGACTGTCTAAAATTCAGTTAATCTGTCACAAAATTTCACTCAATTCGTTTGTCCAGAGATTAGTTAGATACAGTCTTATATTTTATAATTTGTAATTGTTTTCAGTTACTTTGAATATTTTCTAATTCTTTCACAAGACATGAAAACATATCAGCTTGTGATAAAGGATAATAATTTGTTTTATTTTCATTGACCTACATACCCAGGAGGAAATCAAATGTATATAGCTACATATACATTTAATTTTTTTTTCTTTGAACCATTAAAACATTATCCTTGTAGCTGAGCACACATTTGAAGCAAATTAATTAACTTAAACTAGGAAGTGTGCCGTTAAGTCTTCTGGTACACCGGGAGCACCACATGAAATAAAATCGGAACCATCTGTTCTTTCAAAGTAAATAAAGCCGGCACAATGGGTGATGATGTCAAGGCAAACACCAGTTTCACAGGAAATAACATACAAAGAAACTGAAAAAAACAGAATATGAAATATTCAGTTTATCTTAAATGATAAGCTTAAAAGACAAGCGTGTAAAACTGGATTCCAGGAGGTGTGAATCCAGACAAACTGAGGTCAGAATTTATGATTGACAGCATTTGCCACCAATCAGTTTGGCAATAAAAACAAAGAAGCAAGATGGAGGCAAATCGCTGCTATAAATGCATTGAACCAATCACAACAGTTCTCCTACTGATGCGTGAAAACAGAATCTGTAAGTGCTACACTTGTTTAATGAGAACCACTAGTCAATGCATTCAGCTTGAGCAACCAAACAAAAGTACATAGCAATAATTGCTATGTACATTTATGGTAAAAGTAATGTAATATATGACTGCACAAGCTAATTCCAGAGGCAAAAATACAATCTGACATCTGAGTCAAAGGATGAACATCAGCAGGGTGAATCACTCTTCATCCAATGTACAGAGGACGTCAGAGACAGAAGGAGTTCACAATATGTGGACTTGGTCCGGTACCAGGGGAGATGTTTATGCCATGTCCTCAAAAACAATAATGTGCATCCGACTTGTGTGCAGAAACGAGGTGGTTAAAAAGCCAAGCGTGTGGTGCACAAAATGGCCCTTAGGATGCAACTCAAAGATGAGTTTTAGCACAACATTTTAAAAATTAACCTTCCTGCTGCCCCTTGGGTCCAAACAACTGTGTTTTTGACCCAAGAGCAGCAGGAGGATTAAGAACCAAAACATCTGTTCACATCCATCACACCTGAAAATAATTCAAGTTTAGCACAAAATGTTTAACCATGGCAGCTACAGTTAAATAAAGCTAAATAACAGCATTACAAAAACTGTGATTGAGTGTATAACAAGGTGTGCAACTTAGTTCAGATCTTTTAAAGCCTGGTTCGGTGAAAATGTTGTGAAGAATTCAAGTCTTTAACTCTTTGAATGCCCTCTGGAGAAAATTTACATAAATAATTTACATAAATCTTTATGGGAATTTAAAAGCACCAACAGTGGTACCAGCAGCGAGCGGTAACACTTCTGGTGCAGCCTGACGCACTATCAGCAGATATATATTTGTTTCTAATTAACTAGACAGTATAATGCAACGCTGATGGCGGTGGAAATAGTTTTCTTCTAAAATTTTGATGACTGGAGCTGCTTCAAGTCTGCAATCTAATTTAGTCTTGGCCAAATGCGTTTTAGGTCAAAACTACATTTCTTCCTCAAACTTTGACTGTTCAAAGAGCTACCACCAAGAGGTAAGATATTACCTGTTCATAACCTTTCTATAGAAATTGTCTTTAATGTCATCGTATGGCTCATATAACGCACCAAACTATCCTTTTAAGGAAATTTTTATGGCAAAAAATAAACAGACTTAAGAATTTGTTTTATCCATTAAAAAAACAATTAAATGTAAGGCTAAATTATTACCATCCTGAAGCAGAGTCAATAAGGGTACATTCACTGGGTTAACAAGAACACTCCAAAAATAAAACTTCATTGGCAACACCTCCCAAAGAAAGAGGAGCAACTGAGAGAAGTTGTCTTACAACCATTTTTTTTGGAATGGAGCAGCTTTAATCACTGCCTATAACTAATGTTAGTGTCTCTATTTGAATATGTTGCAGATTTTTGAGACAATGGAGCACAACAATCAAAGGATCATAAGTTGCAGCAGCCTGTGTTACTTGTTTTCTATGAGAGTCTGGACTTTGTGGACCAGGTCTCGCGCCTTCATCAGGACCTGCGGGACGTTGTGACGCTCTGCCATTTCTAAAAAGAGAAGACAGAAATTAGATCATAGGTTCCTAAATGACAAAACCAAGTCTGCTCTGATTGGTTGGTTTATTTAAAAGGATGACACCTGTAATCATCTCCTCTTACCATTGAAGAACTTAATGATGTCTGTGAAGTCCATGTTGTTTTCCAAGATGATGTCTCGGTACATCTCCACGAGCGCCAGGGCGATGAAAAGCACAAAGTGTTCAGAGGAGGTGCGCTTGGCCGCCCAGACAGTTTCCCACACAGAGAACACATCGTCGTACACCATTTCTGCTCAGAAAAGTCCAACAAAACAGATCAGAGAAAAATTCTATTTCACGCCAGGTTAGGTTTGACCACCCCAGGCTTCCACATCCTACCTCTTTTGAAGTCGAGAAGAAACCAGCGATAACAGAAGTAGAAGTGGGTGTAGTCTCCATTCTGCTGCATCAGCTCAAACAGCTCAGAATCCAGGATCTGCTCAAAGAACAGCAAACTGTTAAAACAACTAATATTTGAAGTGGGCCAGACTGCCAGCTTCTGCAAGGTAGTCAGCTCTCTTATTACCATTAATACAAGTATATCCTGGTACCCATTTAACAGTAGCTCATTAAATCCTTATGTAGAATTAAATGATTAGGAAACCAAGATTTTTCTAAGGTACATTTATGGGCATGGAAGGTCTGCAGTGTAGATCAGGAGGGGGGAAAATGAAAGTGACTGGGAGATGCAAAAAGGAAGCAAACTGAGTAAATGGGATACAGTCACCATGGCAACCTGATCTCATTGCCTCAAAAGTAGGGCTGCATTAAGCAGCCACCTTCCAGTGAATCAACTAGATTGCAACTTTTTCAGGCGTATTGTTGGGGATCTGTGCCAGCATCTAAACTGCAGTAAAAAGATCTATATTCCTCACAAATTAAAAAAAAAAAAAGTATTTCCCCAAGCTTTAATTACTGTATTGTCAGTGTCAAATTGATTGGCCAGCCCTAACAAACTGGTTCCGTTTCTACGGAGCCCGCGGGGGGTCAGTGTGAGAAAAAAAAACAGCCGCCAGAAATCCGTTCCCTCGGTTTAGTAATCCGTTCTCTTGGTTTAGTAATCCGTTCTCTCGGTTTAGTAATCTGTTCTCTCGGTTTAGTAATCTGTTCTCTCGGTTTAGTAATCCGTTCGCTCGGTTTAGTAATCTGTTCTCTCGGTTTAGTAATCCGTTCGCTCGGTTTAGTAATCCGTTCGCTCGGTTTAATAATCCGTTCTCTCGGTTTCTGCAATCCGTGCCCGCAGATTGTTTAGATCTGTCGAGAGGACGCAT
>JAUBOC010000037.1:14563057-14577367 GCA_032275365.1 Anablepsoides cearensis | reverse complement strand
GAAACAGAATTTCCAAGGCTCACTGAAAAACTCCTGTCAGACAGATAGGATCTGAACCAATCTAGTACAGTGCCTTTATGCCACACTGATCCAATCTAGCAAGTAAAATATTGTGGTCTACTGTATCAAATGCCGCTGTCAGGTCTAAAAGCAAAAGAACAGCTGAGTCTCCAGAATCAGTAACGAGTAAAAGATCATTAAAAACCTTATGAGTGCAGTTTCAGTTCATCATAGGCATTGATAAGACATTAAATCATTATTTTAACAAAATGCAATTTTTGCACATGTTTAAATCAAAACCCCTATATCCGCCTGTTTCTCTACATTCCACTTTTGGACTTAATCCTCGTTTCAATGTGATTGGTCACATTTATTAATAACTTCTTCACTTTGTCGTCATGCAAAGAAGAAGATTCTTATAAAACAGTTTTATATCAGTCTTGTGGGCTCACAGTTGCAACCACAGCCCACTCATGATCATTTCCCCCCCCCCCCCTTTTCTCTCTGTTTCTGTGTTTCTAGGCGGCATTACTTGCGGCCCCCTACAGATCCAACTTCCTGAAGTCTCTGTCGAAGGGAGAGGAAGTGAAAGAGGAGGAGTGTCTGGCTAACGTGCGCCACTTCCTGGTGAACTACACCGCCACCGTAGACGCCATCTACGAGATGTACGCAGATCTGCAGGCGGAGCTGGACTACACGGTTTGACGTCCCAGGATGCAGCTGGGCTGGAGGTGCGCTCAGGCGTAACGTCAGCTTCAAACAGGGCTGTTTTGTATCTAGTAGTTTCTTTTCAGTGTGGTATTTATTACTTTGATGCCTTACCCAAATACGCTGCTCGTATATTTGGTCTTCGCTAAAGCCTTAAATGTAAATCAATGGTGCTTTTATTGTTTTTAATTTCAATTAATGGCTGGACAATAGAGTTCCAGCTCACTCCTGCTTTATTTGACTTTATAGGATGATGCTTTAGTCATGGAGGACAAACAAGACTGTAAACTTTATCATAGGAGATTCTTGTTTATATTGTTACAGCTTCCTGACCTTCACTGATAACCTGACTCTAGGAATGTTTCTCACCTTATTCTTTGTATTTGTTTAAATACCAAAACACCACAATGTGCCTTGTTAGGGCTGAATTGTCCAATTACTGCTTCAAAATAATTCAGTTCTGTTTCACTTTTTTTTTTTTTTCGGGTGTAAAGTTTGTCATTGTAAGTGTCTGAAAGCATTTATACATAAAAAAGTTGGATGCTATTTATTTAAAAAATGTATATTTTCTGAATGAATACTTTATGAATAAATAACCATTTATGATCAATATGTTGTGTCCAAAGAAAAAGCATTTAAATGTTAAGTGTAGAAATAAAATGTAGTTCAAGTATTTTCCACCAGGGGGCAGCATTTACTCATTTTTGTTTCTCTGTGTTGGATGATGCTTCTACACTGAAACATTTGACATTTCACACGATTTGTTTTCATAAATGTCATTACAGCTAGAATAGTTTTTTTTATCTAAAGTTGTGCTGGTGCAGGTTGGTTAAAGTCTGAAAAGTACTGTTAGCAAAAACATTTTGATACTATAAAAACCCCTTTTATGTCTTTTTTTGGGTGAAAGGAAAATCTGTATTCCACATGTACCCTAATCCTCTTTATGAGCCTCTCTCTTTTCCTCTGCCCACTTTTACTTATCTAAAGTGGTTCCCAGAGGTCCGGAGTAATTCTGGTTCCTCTCTCAGAGGAGCCCTAGATAATCACCTCTGAGCAAGAGGAACACGGCTGTAATCCTGGAGGTTTATCAGCCGTCCTGCCTGACAGGATGGAAAAACTTACAGCAGAGCTGGAACACAGCAGGGTGAAGACGGTAACTCGTTTACAAAGATGGCCTCACTGAGTAAAATCACGGACCTTTAAATAAATAAAACAATTTATCTGGAATGAGGTCAGCAGTTGGGTGTTGCAGTACCAGCACTGCTTTTACTTTATATTTTTGCTTTATTATAAGCTCACTTAATGATCTGAGCTCCATCACTGCTGATGTCACTTGAAATTTAAGACAAACTGAGCAAATCAAGAACCACAGCTGGACCAGGCCAGCAATTTATCAGAGAAGTAACAGGTGGTTAATTTTTTAACAGCAAAAACAAATAATCCAGTGCATTTCTCATATTGCAACATTATTAAGAGGACTGGCAAAGTTTCATTTGCATAAGTATTTCTAAAGGATTTAAAGTCTCCTGCCTGGAGCACCGGTAATTCATCTGTTAGAACATAATTCACAATAACATTAGTGCTTTCAGCTGCATCATTTATAAAAGTTTACCTAATGTGTTTCAGGCAGAAAATAACTAACATATAGAGCTTAAATCTTACAGTAACAAAATTTAATCTAATAGATTAGTTTTTTTCTGCAAAACATTAACAGCTGATTGACTGCTGAAACATGTCGAAAAAACTAAATTGAACTGGCCGTAGAAACTGCTTAAAAGTGGCTTAATGTAAAACCGTAAGAAAAGTAGCTAAAACTAAAATGAAAATAAACAGATACCATAGCTAAAAGCTAAACTGAGCAAATGCAAAGCTAAAGTCTAAAATTACTACAACTTTAGCTTAAGGCTAAAGCCATCAAAACAGTAGCCAAAAGCTACTGAACTGTAATTTCATTGTGCTCTGTACAATGACAATAAAGGCCTTATCTTATCTTATCTTAAAATAATCAAAATTGTAGCTAAAAACCAAATTGAGTAATAATGCAGCTGAAAGCCACTATAAAAGTAGCTAAAATCTGAAATTGAAGAACTGTAGTTAAAAACTGAAATGTAGAAACAGCTGATAACAGTAGCTAAATGTTAAAAGTAATCTCAGTAGCTAGATCTAAAGCTAAATCTAGCTAAATCTAGAAAACTTAGTGTTCAAATGAGCAAAACTAAAGCTAAAATCTAAATTAATCAGTAGCAAAAACCTAAAATTGTTACAGTAGCTAAATGCTAAATGGAGGAACTTTCTGGAGCAATTCGACAGAACTCGATGGAATGAAATTTTGTAAGAAAAAAATTCAAAACAAGTAAAAGTTCAAAATATTGAAAGTCAACACAAACTAATCCCAGTTTAGTCAATCATTTTGATGCATCAGATCAGTGGGTAAAACTGCACAAAGTATGTGGAAGTTTATGACAGCAAAAAACAGGAAACCTGAATCTGCATTCACACAATGAGGGGGAAAAATAGTTTTTTGCTGATTAAAATTCAAACCTTACCACAATAAAATGCAACAGATCTGTTTTCCACATTAATAAGGCTGAATGTCTGTCAGAGTAAACCTAAATGTGGACACTGCAGGAAAAGTCTTTGCTGGATTTAGAGAATTTTATTGACTTGATAATCCTTATGGAGACAGGACAAAAAAGGGGGATGAAGGATCATGGTCACACATTGCAAAAAGTAGTTTTTCATCAACATCATTTATAGAGAGGACTCACAGGTTCATGTGTAATAATTGCACTTTATATTAATTATAGAGAGAGTTTGCCATAGAAGTCACCGACATAAATAAATAGTTTTACAGAACCGTCGCAGACTCACACAGAACTCCTCAGTCACACACCTCAGATCATTCCAGATGACATAGCCCTACAGTAAAATGATTCAAGCGGCCATCAATCGTTTTGTTAAACAACCTGAAGGTGAATAAAGTTATCTCATTCAAAAGCAAAAAAAAAAAAAAAAAAAAAATCATACAACTTTTTCACTTGGTAAAAACACAACCAAAGTGTGCATCTCCCTTGACCTGGATGCAACCGTCCAAATATGCTGAGCTCAGCATGATGACGACAAAAATACTTTTTAAGATGTGGAATGAGAACATTTCTACAACTGAACTTGAGATAAACGATTACATCTTCATTCAGTGGCTGTGAGACTTCAGCATGTCTGTTATGGCAGGAGTTGATGACCAAATAAACAACATTAAAAAAACAAACAAAAAAAACATTTGCACAAAATCTTTTCTGAATCCAGTTGTCGTTTTTGATTGGTGCCCCTGATCATTTCAGCTCCACTTGTTTCCAGTTTTGTGAAAAGGCCTAAAAAAATCACCTGCAGTACAAAAAAATGCAAGTGTGGTCAAGTGCTCAGCTTCAGTGTTAAATCAACCACAGCAGTCATTAAAAGATGCAAAAATAAAAGAGTCAGTAGCATACACTTGTATTGAGTTCTGATTATCCATCCTTCTTTGTCCCCAGGCAGAAAAACACAAAAGGCTTCAAAAAGTACATGCACAAATCAGGGAGGCATGTTTAATTTTTTGTTGTGTGTTAATTAAAAACAACAACAACATATCTCACAACGTAGCAGCACCTATCTGTAGACGGGCAGCTGGATGTGCTGATGGTGCTCCAGCAGCTGAGGCATCCCCACGGCGTCGTACCCGCGGCCCAGCATGCTCTCCTTGATGCAGGGCGGGTGGATCTCACTGATGAGGCACTCCAGAGACTGCAGGCTGCTGCTGAGCACTGCAGCGTGGCACAGGCTGAAGCTGGGCAGCCCGCAGCAGAGGTTTTGGTCTGTGGCGTAGGCCTGGGGGTGAGGGTGAGGAGGGAGGGGAGGGTGGAGGCGGAGTGGGGGGTGGAGCGGCGGCTGGTTCGGGTGGAGGTGCGGGTGGGCGAGCCTGGCGTCGCCGGGCCGGGCCGCACACGGGCCCAACACCTGGGAGGCGTAACAGTCGCTGCCAGGGTCGTCCCAGAGGGGAGCGAAGAACTGTCCGAGCGGGTGCTCCCCCCCCTGTCCGGCCCCCATGTTTCCCGAGTGCTGCCTGTATGACAGCTGAGACGAGCACGGCAGAGGGAGGACAGTTTCAGGAGACTGGCCCACACCGGCCTCTGTGGCTCTGCAGCCCCGAGCCACGCCGTACATCCTCTCTGCTTCCTGCTGATAGGGCTGCTGCTGCTGCTGCTGCGTGTGAGCTTTGTGCTGCCACGCCGCGTAGTCCCCTCGCTCCAAGTATCTGGCTTTGGCTGTGTCTGCGCCCTGCGTAGGTAGAACCGCCCCCGCAAACGCCAAACTGCTCTGAGGCGGCACTCCGAAGACAAAGTCGGAGTCCGGATGTGCCACCGCGGCCACAGCCTGCAGCGAGGGGCTGGCTCGAGCTCCGCCCCCCGGCTGCAGGGCCCCCTGGCTGTGGGGAACTCTGCTCATCTGCCTCATCAGGCTTTGAACCTCTGCCAGCTCGTTCGGGGGAGCCAGGCTCTGATCTCCGGAGGCCATTCCTGCAGTAGAACAAAGTGTTTCAATGGGTACATCTGGGGGCTTACAGGAGCTTATGTGATAGGCCTCGTGCCCGTGTCGGACCTTGTAGCCATTGTTCAGAGGATTATTATACGGCGCCACAGAGGATTGAGAGTTTGCATGTTTAGTCCTCCTGCCCTCCGGGGTTTTCACCACACCTTTGACCACCACAGAGGCTTTGACGATGGCCAGCAAGCCCTGGTGGCCTCCTGGGTGCGGGTTAGAGTAGGGGCTGTAGCGCTGGCCCGTGGTGTCCAAGCCGTTCACGGTTCTGCTAAGCTGCTTGTGCTGCGGCACCCGGATATCGGACGGAAAGATTTTGATGGACAACGGGCTGTTGGCGGTTTTCTGGGCGAAAGCGTCCAGCTCCGCAGGAGACGGATACCGAGAAACCATGGAGCTGGACTCTCCTGGGAGGAAAACAGACAGAGAAGGTGATTAGAACAGACTTGGCCCACAGAAATCCTGTTCTGTCTTTTTTTTGTTGTTTTTTTTTGCCCCCTCGCAAAATCCCCACATCTGTTGTAGAGGATAATAGGAGACATCAATCAGAGTTAAATACCTTTAAGGAAAACGCCTTTGGCACTGTTCGATTTGAAGTTTAGGAGATAAATTCAGGCTTAGTTTGCCCCAAGATGAAACAGAAATTGAAAAAAGAAAACTATAACAGACTTTCATGCACTAATGGTTTCAAACCAATTTAATTTACTCATATTTTTTACGTTTGTAGCCTTTCCGAAAGCTCAAATCTGCTTCGACACAGTATCAGACATAACCTATGCTTCATTTTTATTCCATGACATTTAATCCAAACTGAACTGTGATGTTTCTTATTTGTTTTTTTAGCCTGTACTGTTTCAAGTCACATTCTTTTATTGCATAGCCCAGCCTTTTAGTTGTGCTTTTACATAAATCTGATATTGACTGACCCAAAATAGTAAAGTGAGGCACAAGTTCATGTTTGAACAAGTTTCAATTTTACCAAAAAATTGGACAGACAGGCCTCTAATAGTAGAAAACATAATCAGTTTATCTAAATGTCGACATTTATAATCATTTATTATTTTTGTGCTGCTTAAGCTTTATGAACTGGGGCCAAATCTGTAAAAGCTGGGCATAAAAAAGCGTTTTTTGAAAAGGTAATCATGTACACAGTTGATTGAAATGTGTGTAGAAAATCAGAAATGGGAAACAGGATTTATTTTAAACACTTATTTAGGCTAAAAAAAGAAAAACTAAAAAAACAAAAGTGCCTCATTAGGAATATAATGACTCACCTACTGAAAACGAGTGTCGCCTTTCAAAATGACATTTTAAGGAATTCCTAACAGAAAAGAAAAGCCACTAAAATTAACCCAGATCGCACCGTGACTCAGTGGAGATCTCAGCATGCAAAAGAACAAGGCTCTAATCTGCAATAAAGGGCAAAAAAAAGAAAGAAAAAAATAACACTTCATTTCATTTTCAATAACAAAACCAATTCCAGCTACGCGGGGTAGAGCTTGCTCATTGTTCCCATTTGAAATTGATTTGGGAGTTCATTTCATTTCAGGCCTACAGTGAGCCTCCTGACTGTGAAAATGACTCAATCCACAAGATCCACCTCATGAAAGAAAGAAATTGGGTGTTTAAAATGGAGGAAGGAGGTAAAAAGGCAGAGTGCTCAATCCACCCAACAATCTCCCAGCGGAGCAGAAGGAACAAGCGCCGTGGTGCCAGGAGCGCGAACCAACTCCGCAGAGAAATCCAACAAAAGCAGAAAGAAAGAAAAAAACACGGCTTATGCTTCTTTGTCGGACTCCTATAGAAAACAATGACATCTGGGATGTTGACGAGCTGTTTGTACTGTACACAGCATCAAGATGTGAGCTCCATTTTCCCATAATCCTTCATGTGAAGAGACAAAAAAACAACAAAAATAATGCCAGCTGTAATAATAACTTCTGGCTTTTGGATAAAAATCCATTATTCATGAGCATAAAAGAGAACAGAAAGAGGATCAGAACCACCTAAAGGAGCTTAGATGACCATAAGGAATGACATATTTAAAAATGTATTAACACTTTGCATCACTGCACCCCAGGACTGATACGATTTTTTTAGCAAATCATATAGCAAAACAAATCAAAAACGCGGCAATTTAGCCATTTTCTTTTTTAACTAAAATGTAACTGCTGGGCCCCGCGTGGTGCGCCGGGGCACGCTGCTGCGCCACACTTCAAACACTTTAAATGCTAACACGTCTTCACGGGATGTCTGATATTGTTAGTCCACAGATTACAGCCCCTGTCAGAGCTATGGAGACACAACACAGCTGCACTTCCCACTGTGGCTGCCTTAATGTGGCACCATGGAAACCTCATTAGCAAATAGGCACTCTGGATTCACATTTATCATCTGAGCACCACCACTGTGTGACAAATGCACGAAAAAAAAAAAAAAAAAGAAGGGGGGGGGGATTATTTCAGGTTATACTGACAGAGACCTAACTGCTGGTTAATGTGAAGTCTCATACAAGATCAGCTTTCAATTGCTTTCACTTACAGCCAGGGGAAAAGTGTATCCATCAGCAACGTTTAATGACAACAAACTGCAACCTAAGTGATACACTGAGCACCACAGAAGAAGATTACATGCTTTCCCAAAAATGTGCCGGAGCTGTAATGAAACTACATTTTCTCCTCAGCACAGCCAAGTTCAGCACTCATTAATTACAATCTGGCATGGTGATAGATCTGGTTTTACTCTGAAGTAGATAAATAGCTGCAATCTCATCTGAACACTCGACAAAAAGGCTTTAAATATAAGAATATAATAAAGCACTAAATATAGTCTCTACATTTTGATTGATGGTCACTATTTTAAAACAAAAAAAAAATAAGTACACTTGTAAAATGAAAGAACAAAGTTTTGATCTGGACTCTAATCAGATATTTTAGATCTCTGGACATTTTACTGCATGAACTTTAAAACAGCAGTTCTGTGAACTAATATGAAATATTTGAAGCTGAAATTGTTTTAAGATGGCAGCATTTTACTTCCCTCAGCCTAACCATTACCTCAACAATCCAGTCAGAACTAGAAAATAAGCCTTTTCTGCGATAACGCAGCATGAATGCGTAATGCTGAAAAGATTTTGCAGAAAGAAAAGAAGTACAAAACTTTTTCAAATTGCTGAAAAATATCCAAAAAGGCTAAAACTAGCAGAGAAGTAGCTAAAATGTAGCCAGAAAGCTATATATAGCACAAAAAAGCAGAAAGCGCATATTTGCTGAATGAAGCAGTAAGTAGCTGAAATGATCACAAAAATGTCAATTTAGCTGAAATTAGCTAAAATTAGCTCAACAAAGCTTTTAAAAGTAGCTTAAATCGCAGAAAACAACCAAAAGAAGCATAAAATGCTTAAATTAGCAGAAATAAGCTGATAGAAGAAATTTAAGTTAGCAGAATTGCTGAAAAGAGCAGAAAGCTAGCTGAAAAGAAAAAAAAAATAAGTTGAAGGGAACTAAAATAAGTACAAGCAAAAATTACAGGAAAGATTTATGAACATTTTTGAAGGAGTTTAAGGATGTTGAAAACATCTCCATTCATTTTCAATGAGAGAAGAAAATGTCTGGAAAGGAAATATCTCATCAAGTATAAATAGCTGAAATACCAAAAGTCATAGCCAGAATATCCCGAAGGAACTGAAAGTTTTGATTTATGAATTGTTGATATATAACAAAAATTGTGCCAAAAAATGGAGGGAAGAAAAATGGACCATCTCTGTTTCTCACAGCTGGGGTTGTTGAAAGAGACATCTATAACAGGTAAGATACTGTTTCACAGAACCCCTCTGCAAAAATAAAAATCTAAACAAAAAAAAAATTAAAGCACATGAACAGATCTCATCCTAATCAGAGAATTTAACTCTGTGCAATAAAATAAAACAGTTTTTATGCACCAGCCAGGCACTATTATAAAACCTTTTAAATCCACATAACTCCTTTTTATTGGTTGTACACTCACCAATGAAGCAGACAGAGCATTTACACCATCACAAGGTGTTCTGTGTGTAAAAACTGAGACTAAAGGCTCATTAGATAAGAGCTTCGTCAGGCCTTCATTCTGCTCTTAGCTGAGAAAATATGACAAACTTGTTTATTTGGTTTTAAATGTGCGTTTTGTTGAGAAGGAAAGAAGTGTGTCAATCATTTTAACTGAGGGACGCAAAAATGGGTTTCAGGACTGCCTAGCTTAAGATGTAAGATAAGACACTATCAAATTAGATAAAATAAAAAAAGATACTCTGCAGTAATATAACAATGATGGAACCACAACAGGACGGCTTGTCTTTACTGTTTCTTTCAGAGTCACTGTGTTTCCACAACAAAAATTCTGTGCTGTAAAATAAAGATAAGAAATGAAAACAAATTTGAGGCTGTTCACATGACAACAGGGGGAAATGGCAGCTGTGTGCTGTGAGGTGAGGAATGGCAGGAAGATAATTAGCAGTCTGACCTTAAGCACTTAATCACCCTGAACCTGCAGCCTGCACGCCGTATCTCTTCCTCCACTCCGACAGCGAGCAGAAAGGAGCACAGAAAATAACAGCAACCTCCTTTTTTTTCACCCCTGCTTTTGCGAGCGGCCCAGGCCAAAGCGTCACACAGGGCTTAAATATTCTTTGACCTTTTAGCATTTTTTTCCCCCCGCGGCGCTGATAGAAGGCAGCCGCACAGCTGAAAACCATGATTGTACTTTTTTTTTTATTGCTGCTAACCAAAACGAGCAGGATAGCGATGATGTGAGACGCAGCGTGAATCCTGATACATTTATTGATCTCAGCCTTTAGTTTTTGCTCGGTTTAAAAGACGTTCAGCACAATCAAACCAGGGTAACCAGCTGTAATTGCAACAAGCAGAAACGACACACTTTTAGAGGTTACAACTAACTAATCCCAATTTCCTCCTTGTATTCAGGGGACACGCTTGGATAGAAAGGCTTTGAGCTGTAGAGGCCAATTATAAACCCTCAATCAACAGGGTTTGGTATGTATAGCCTAATGTGTGCCTATCTGAAATAAGAAACTTTAAATGTTAATTTATAATATAAAAAAGCAATTAAGTATTTTAATTAAAGTCCCAGTATTCATTAAAGGAAAGCATACTGCCAGCTGCTGTTAATGCCAGAGTTTTAAATTAAGAGTTTCTTATGTTGAAAAACTATGGAGTTTTAGCCTTTATGGTCATATCGGAAAAAAATGACATTATACGCAATTACATGCAATATCACACAGCTTTACTTAAAGGAGACATATCATCCTTCTTCGTTATCACATTTAAATCACCAATTTGGGGTCTATATAAAGTGGAACTGCAATGCTTGGTCTGAATTCCTCCTTATTGTAACTCCACAATCCCCTCTCCCTTTTTCTTGAAGTGTGTCTCAGATCAACTCGTTTTGAGGCTGTCTCTTTAAATCCAAACAAGGTGCTTCACAGCCCGCCCTCCTCCAGACTGGTCCATTCTAGTTCGATAGAGGAGTTTATAAGTTTCAGCGCTAGAATCATAATTTACAAATTAATTAAAAGATGTCAACAAGGGAAGTTTTGTCCATCCAGCCTTACATGTTGGACCCAGAGCCAGAGGAGAATGAAGTTGTATTCATTTAAGCCCAGACCTTATTTGGCAGTTCTCTCACAAATTCTGTGATGTAATATTTCACAAGATATCAAAGAAAATAGAGGAAACTGAACGGTTGGAAAAACACGACCAAACAGTAGAGATGCACGATATATCGGCATTATTAACAGTATCGGCCGATATTGGTCATTTTTTAGAATATCGGTATCAGTCCGATATGTAAAACTGGGCCGATATTAACATCTGATATTGATTTCCCACTTTTTAGTAATATCGGTAAATATCGGTTATCGATCATAACAGCGATACTTTTATCAGATATCGATATCGGCTGAAATTTTCATATCGGTGCATCCCTACCCAACAGAATATAAAGACATCTTTGCAGCATAGAGACTAAACTCTACTTTTCTGCACAGACTCCAAGTACACAACAAAATGTATTTAACAGCAAAAAAGGGAATTTTGCAAACTGAGTATGTGTTGAGGATAACTCTCAGCTACTACCACACCAACGTTAAGCTCAGAGTTACAACCAATTTTGTGTTTTCTGAGGTCAGTTAGCTGTGGCGGCCATCTTGAATCTGGTTGACTCTAAAGGATAATCAAACTGTCTGTCCACATACATCCAGAGATTACTTTCTGACTGTTTCATTAAAATTTGTTCAATAAGATATTGTGCTAACCGACCATCAAGGTCTTTTAAAGACCCAGTCTCACTAATGGCTTTCTGCCACTTTAAAATTGCCTAATCTTTTTCCTCTAGTCACATTTGACCCCCCCCCGAACACACACACACACACACACACACACACACACACACACACAACCTCCCCAGATTAGAGCAGAGGCCCTTATTGTTTTAGAGCAGTTTGAGTTAATCACTAATTTATGAGCCAAACAAGCCCCAGAGGCAGGGTTGAAACAGGAGTTGGACGAGCTCATCGGCTTTCTGAACCCGCAGCTTCCAACCGTTTCATATCTGGTGGTGGTGGTCAGTGTGTGTGCGTGTGTGTGTGCGTGTGGGGGGGGGGGGGGGGTGTTCAACATAAGGAAATGATTACCATGACTGCTAGATATGATTCCCACATGAGATAAAACTAAAATAAACCCATAAAAGTTGGCAGCAATGCCAGGCAGAACAAAACAAATAAATAAGAAGAAAGAAATCCCCACAGGTCTTTTATGTAAGGCTAATGACTTATCTTGAACACTTGGGTGAGATTACTTGTTTACTGGTGTCAAATCCTCGGCAGGAACGCGGCCCTGAGAACTGGCAGTTAATTACAGAACAGCGCTTCTCAGCAGGCATAAATACTTGTTTACTACACCAATAATCCCGATATTTAAAATGCACTGGCCTTCCCTAATAACAGGGGACAAAGCTCAAGCGCGTACACAACGCATCTGAAACCCATTTTCTCCGTTACCATGACAACATCTCCCATGCACGCGGCTGACCCAGTAATTAAAAGCACGTAATTAATTGGTCCTGCCTCGGTCTTGTTTGAAACGAGCCGCTGCGATAGACTGTACGTCACTTAGTTTAGTTGTTTACTCCGGCTAACAGCTGCCAAGCTCTCCCACTAACCAGGGAGTGCAAAAGGAAAATAAATTCTGCTGTTTATTTTCCAGCACTTACACCGTTATCTATGTAAACTGCAGCTCACTCTCACAGTCTGATTAATTCAGCCAGTTTTAAACAGTGAATGTCAAATATTAATTAATCACAGTTTAGAGGTGCAGTGATTTCTTTATGAGCACAATAATAATTTGCTGTGTCCAAATTCAGAAGACCCTTCCAAGGACCAATTTAAAGGTAAATTACGTCACAGCGATGCATATGAAGGTAATTTTAGGTTTTTTATTATTCAAACAAAAAAGTAGTTTCAATCAAAAAACTTTTTAAACAAAAATAGTTGTTCAATCAAAAAATAAATAATAATTTCAACCAAAAAAAATTTTTCAACCAAAAACAAAAGCAAATTCAAACAAAAAATTTCAACTAAAATTGTTTTTGCGAAACAGAAACTTTTTTTTTCCACATGTCAGAAATCTCTGGTTGAATCTAAAACTTTTGGTTGAAGCTCTAAGTTTTCGGTTGAACTCAAAAACGTTTTGAACTCAGAGAACATGAACATCCGGGGACGGAGCCTGAGGATAAACTACTGTAAGACATGTCCCTATTGGTTACTGCGGACTGAAGCGATTTCCTGGTGCACTCGCTTTGAATCAAATCAATCCATTAAATGGCCGTTATTAGCAGTTATCACTCCCATATATCGTGTGCAGACTGTCCCATATAGGCTTTTGTCATTTGGATAGACATGTTTTTTTTTTTATTATTATTATTATTATAGTCATGAATCCTCATAAACAAGCTCGTATGGCATGTCCTTTAGCTCTACATGTCTTGCCTCTAAGCTAATTTTGTTAATTTATAATATTAATACTTTGCTATTTTTGAACTTCCTTGCTTCTGTTTAACATTGCCACTGTTGTTAGACGACATGACATAAGGGCTGGAATAAAGCTGAAGGCTAGATCGTCCAAATTCACAGCCACTTTCTTCCAGTCTTCACGGTCGATGAAGGACGTGGCCCATATAGTTTGAGTAGTCAGTCAGTCTGATTTAAGATGTCTGCTACAGATAATTAAAATTAGTAAACACAAAGATGACCACAACTCAGTCTATTTCACTGAGTTGAAATGTAATGTGGCAGCTGAGGCTCATCCAACACGTATTCAGACTGTTGAAAGTGTTGAAAGTTTAAAGTTGCATGTAAGGCTGTGGGCAAATTATGTAAGCTTTCATTGCTTTTATTTAAAAATATATTTCAGGTCAAAGTTTGCTTGTTAGGCTACTGGCATATTGGGTGCAGATGGGAAAAAAATCTCTTTTGTAACTGAACCAAAAACTTTAATGCTGGAGTTTCATCATTATTGAGTGAAGATTGCTTGGTGCATCTGTTTTTGTTTTTTAGGTTTTTTTCATTTGCAGTATCGGCAACCAGTACTTCTTAGATATATACCACTGATGTCACACTTGGACAGCTAAAAACAAGCTAGAAGCAGGTTTTTACAGGCAACTACTTTCCTCCATGAGGAATTTAATAGACATAACTACCCACTTCCTGCTGTTTCAGAAAATTTTCTGTTTATTTTAAAATAAAACCACCCAGTAAATACTGCCTACTCACTGGCCTTTAACCAATTCTTAGCCTAGGGGAATTTATATTTTGGCTACAAATTACATAATAGTCATTTAAAGTGCCTGTGACATGCACATTCTTCAAATGCAAGAAGTCAAAGAAAACATCTTTATATTAAAGAAAGTTGGAATAATACACACGATTTAACCCATTTTGTCCCATAACTGGCATATTTTCTTTTGAACTTGGCTCAG
>JAUBOC010000037.1:14542366-14562957 GCA_032275365.1 Anablepsoides cearensis | reverse complement strand
TCCTGTTACTTCACAGGCAAATATCTCAACAACTGTTCATCTCAGTGACATAAAATTTATTTTGCAATATTTTATCATTGTCGTCTTTCTAAAAATGCATTCACTTGTAGTACAAAAATTTGACATCACACGCACTTTAATAAACAAAGTGTTTATTACAAAATGTCAATGTAATTTACATTTTGTTCAAACGATGGTTTCTGCAGATTTTTTTAATCAATTTGATTCTAAATTTTTTTTATAGTTTTGAGCATTTCTAAATTGTCTCCACTGATTTTTCACTGGATAATAACTTATTTAAAAAATCTTCTGAATTTATGTGCAAAAGACTGAATGTAGGTCACCCAAACAACCACATTATACACACAGTCCTTTCACTATTTGCTTTTTATTTACTCCCACTATAACTGACTGCTTCTTCACAGCCAGAGGTTGACGTACTATAGTCGGAGACATCCACCAAAACAAACAATGCATCAAATCTGGCTACTAATTCTGTTTTCAGCCCTGCAGTAAGACACAGGACCCGCACCAGAGCATGTTTCCTCTCACACTAACCATCTCTATTTATGACCTTCCTCAGTAAACACACAACACGACAAACACAGACACTCATTCACCCCCAGTTTTCACATGCCTCCCTCTTTCGGTGTCAGTAGCCTCTGTATGAGCATCGCTCGCAGAACAGGGTGACCTCGGGGTCGAACACTTAGTTATGTGTGCTCGAGGGGACTCTGGCGAGCTCTTCTTCGCACCAGTTGTCATTCCTCATTTGTTTCTGTTGCCGCTGAGCCCAGCTTTTTTTTTTTTTTTTTTTTGTGGGCAGAGTTCCCCTTCTCGAAAGTTAGCTCAAAGCCTAGGCCAACAGCGTGGGAAAACAAAACAAAACTGCAGCGCCACGTATTCACGCCGAGATAGTGGAGGAGAGCAAAACCCTCGTTCACTCTGATCTTCACAACGCTTCCGCCTAAATCTTTCACGTGGGCTGGTGGAGCAGAGAGACAGCGGTCTCGTGTTCGGTACCTTCAGTTTACTGATGGCTAAAAATGGCCTTCAAAAGCCCAGCAGTAGCTGAAGACTGTCCCCATTTAACTTCATCCAACAACGACTCATTTAATGAAAAAGGCCGGACCACACAGACTGAGTTCCCATCAGGAGTCTATTCCCTGTGGCTGAGCTTGAAATGTCAGACTACAGCTGGGGGGGTGGGGGGTGCACTAAGCAGAGCCGCAGGAGGGATTGTGGGTGTTGGGGGGGAGTGAGGCCCTGCAGGTAAACAGGATGAGAAACGGCTCCCTGCATGGCCTGAGGCAAACCGGGCCCTTCTGTAACAACAATTAGCAGACAAGTGCTCCACTGACTCCAAATTAATATTTAATAACATCGAGGTAGTTTGCCCCCTGGAAATGAGAGACAAGTAGATGGAGTGTTCTGTTTTTTTTTTCTTTTTGTTTACTTGGATGCGCATGGATTAGCTACAACTAAATCAGGGAGGCATAATTAACCGCGCCGTCTGTCAAGCCAACGGTGTTTCGGATCATTTTATAGCTCACTATTATGCGTTTATTCTGACGGCAGCCTCAGCCATTCCTGTTAGTCTCGTTGTGCCTGCTAGAGCCCGACAGCTTTTATGGGCAACTACAAAATAAAAGGTTTTATGACCTTAGCAAACTCTTAGTGTGGTTCCAATGAATATGTGTCTGGGAGGATATCCAATTAGCCGGAGTAAGTGAAAACACCTGGGTGGAAATCTGATAATAATGGGGTCATTAAATCAGAATGATGTTTTATTTGAATTCAATACAATTTGAGATTATTCATACCAGTTGCAGAGTGGTAAAAAAAATAACATATTCTCTGTACTTCAACAAGATACTAGTTCATTCTTACTGAATGTTTTAACTTTTTATAGCTGGAAGTGGATATCTTGTAGAAAGGCCCATGCAAACAAACCAAACCTCCTCTGATAACATAACCATGACCACACTCTGCAGACAGAGGTGCATTTTTATAGCAAGTTGAGATAACACCGATAGTCAAATTGACTTCTTTGTTTTGCAGGTCAGACCTTTGCACACGTACTATTAGTGGTAAAAAATTTGCATGCTCCTGCCGCTTCTCAACAGCAAAGAAAGATGTCTTGTATAATTTGTGGTAATCCATTTCACCGTGAACACTAACTGAACTGTCAGGAGTCGAAACAGAACGATATATTCATCAAATGTATGTCATCCACTGACTTTTAGACTCGGATCATATTATGTAGAGAAATGACAAAAAATGTAGCATTTTGGATCAAACCCTTAAAAAAGAAAAACAGAAAAATCTCATATGAATTTGTGTTCTTTAAAAATAAAACAGCTGCAATTTTTTATTTTGTTGTAGTGACATGAAATGCATGAAGTCGCCAAAGAAGCAGAGTTTATAATGGCTGGAATGCTGCTAAAAAAACAAAAACCATTCCTAAAGATCTTGGCTATGGCTGCACTCGAACCCTACTCTGCAGAACAAGATGTGTAGATTCCTTCTAATTAAGGCCGTTTTTAAAGTGCTACATGAAAATGTAATGCGCTAAGATGATTTCCAGCTTTGCCAGAAAGCAACAAATGGTGCACAAAATATAAATATTGTCCATACTTTAACCATTAAATTACAAATAAGACATAGCCTTTTTCAAATTTGTAATTCCCATTTTCTGATTTACACCAAAATATTAGCTTTTTTTCACGTTTTATTTTGAAACGGAAAAACTAAAACACGAACCATACATGGATTCATTTGCTGATATGAAATTAGCATTTTTGTTAAAAGAAAATACAGAAAGACAATGTTTGTGTCACTGTGATTGGGGTCTCTTGTAGTACATTAACCAGGCAACTCAGATTGCTGCACAAATAACACTTTTCTAGAGAAACCTTAAAAAGAAAAAAAGGGCGCTATCAGACAGGATCTGAATGCGCAGACATAATGAATGTAATCACTTAACTGTAAGAAATCTAATCACAAATTCCAGGGCTAAAGGTACCCACCCAACCTTTGAGCTAATGCTGTATAATCAGTCACAGTGAAGGTCAAACACTGACATGAAGCACAAAAATGTGAGGATCATCAGTAACTTTGTGTGGGAGAGCTGATTAACGCTGTAATTGCAGAGTCCACTTTGACCTGTGTGCATGTGCACAGCAGCAGAACATTGATTACTGACCCAATTAACAAGCATTATCATCAAGAGGCACTTTATTTTAATTCAAAGTGAATCACACAGCTTAAAAACTATGCATCTTTAATGTGAACGTGCTGTCAGGAAGATTTACCTTCCACTAAGTAAATCTGGAGTATACAAACTTCTGACCTGTGCTGGCAAAATGAGTGACAATGAGAATGTTTTAAAATATTGAGTTAATATTAGTGATGTAACGATTTGCTCAAGCCCAAATTCAATTTGATTATTAATTTTAAGTTCATGATTACAATTTCAGGTCCTAGGTGAGGGATCAGACAAAGTGCAGCTCAAAGACCCCTTATGATGAGTATCAATATTGGACTTAGTGTTCCCAGACACGGGTCACCAGGGCCCCACTCTGGTGCCAGTCAAGCTAGTTTCCAGTGAGAGTTGGACTCCATCAAGGTTGCCCTATGTCACAGATTCTGTTCATATAATTTATGGACAGAACTTTTAGGTGCAGCCAAGGTGTTGAGGGGATCCAATTTGGTGAACTAGGATCACATCTGTATGCTTTTTGCAGATGATGTGGTTCTATTGGCTTCATCAGATCCTGATCTCCAGCTCTCACTGGAGTGGTTCACAGATGAGTGGAAGCGGCTGGGATGAGGATCAGTGCCTCCAAATCCAAGACTTGAGTCTTGAGCTGGAAAAGTGTAGAGTGCCTCCTCCGAATCGGGGAAGAGGTCCTGCCCCAACCGCTGTACCTGTCTGTCGTGGTGAAGCGGGAGCTGAGCCAAAATGTGAAGCTATAGATTTACTGGTCCGTCTACGTTCCTACACTCATCTATGGTCACGAGCTTTGGGTAGTGACCAAAAGAACAGAAATTGCAGATAAAAGCGGCCGAAATGAGCTTCCTCCACAGGGTGTCTGGGCTCTACCTTAGAGATAGGGTGAGAAGATTGGTCATTCGGGAGGGACTCAGAGTAGAGCCGCTGCTCCTACACGTCGAGAGGAGCCAGTTGAGGTGGCTCGGGCATCTGGTTAGGATGCCTCCTGGACGCCTCCCTGGTGAGGTGTTCCGGGCACGTCCCACTGGGAGGAGGCCCAGAGGAGGCCCCAGGACACGCTGGAGGGACTATGTTTCTCAGCTGGCCTGGGAACGCCTTGGGATTCCCCCAGAGGAGCTGGCCAAAGCTTCAAAATTATACATAGTTTGTTTACATTTGGCGATTCATCCCCTGGCCAGGCAACGAGCTAGTGCCAGTTTAAAAACTTGATTTTCATTGGTCTAAAATGATGTCATCAGCAGCTATTTAAAAAAGGGGAATCCCCAAACTTCACACTGATGACAAACATATGAAGAGATTTCTTGGCAGTTGTCTGAGAAAATAGTCAATTTTTTAGATGGATTTTTTTATGGACTTGTTTTTACACAAACCTCAATAACGACAAAAATCAATATTTCCACTCATTTTGAACTGCAGCCTGTGCTCATTTTGAGTCCTTTTGCGAGAACGGGTCACGGTTTTTAGTATTTTTCATGGATGTAGTTAAAAGTAGTTTCGTCTTCCACAGATCCAGAAAATTGGGCTTTTGTGGTGTAAATTATTGTGTAATTGTAAGAGTAAAAGGTCTCCAGCTGTGTGACAGACTCACCTTTCTGGCTGCATGTCTGCAGCGGTGGTACAGGCAGCAGCAACGATGGAGGAGAAACATCGAGTGTTTTGGGCGTGAAGCCCAAATGCTGCGACGAGAAGTTCTGCCGTCTCTGGATACAGGCTAACATGATAGTTCACTGGGGCTGCTCGCAGCCTGGGTATTCCTGCTAAATGACAGAAAAAACAACAGGTTTTTACTGAGTCGGGGTTTAGATAAACTGCTGATGAAAAGAAAAGTCAGCCATGAAACTCTAAAGACGTGATTCATTCAGGAGGATTTAGGAAAGATTTGATCTGTTCTGATGATTTTTCCTGTTATCACCTTTCAATCGTGATCAAACAGATTACTGCTGACCTTCCTGTAGCCTCGGGGGGGGGAACACTAATCAGCACAATGAATTTGTTTTTTCTTTTTTTTTCTTCTTCTGTAAATCTATGGCTGTATTGATCAGCGGAGAAACAGCAGCTCTCTCCCTAAAGCGAGCTGTTTGCAGAGTTAAGTACCGTCAGAGGAAATAAGAGCTGGTGTCAGAACAAGTCTGTGCCTCTCCACGGCTGATTGGGTTGCCAGAAAGTTAAGACAATATTTAAGTGATAATCACACTTGACTTCCTAAAAAAAGAGTCAGCAAAATCTGAATGCTAGCGCTGCAAAAGAGAGAGAAAGAAAGAAAAAGCCGAAGGCTAGAGAGAAATACACTGATGTATGCAAATCAGGTATCTGTCAATGCAACATTTTAGAGTTTACCATCAGAAGGTAATCAATGGACTAGCTACAAATAGATACAACTTTATTTCTCTCCGCATGCTGTAGTCTTCTTCAAAGATAACACCAGCCTGCGGCATCCAGCTGTCAGATTGCCTTTTTTCCTTTCTTGCTCTGTTTCTGTATTTTTTGTTTTTATTTCTCCCCGAAGGCTCAGAGGGCAGCTAAAGCGACTGAACCACAGAACAGAATGTTCAGTGACAGGCTGCAAAAACACGATTACCCTCACTTCAAAGGGAAGACGGAGGGTTTTTTTATATTTACCGAAAATAAAAAATGATTCTTTTTTTAAAATCTCACACTTTGTTTTTCCACCTCTGCTCAACATTTAATGACAAACTCATTTCAGATTGCTCAGTGCATCCCTTCTGATCTGAACACGCACACATCCAGAGAACTATTAGATTGGTCAGATTCCACCATTGAAAATAGCAGCAATTTCACAATCCTCCTTCTGTTACTTCAGATTTGTCAGCAGGGAGATACTGGAAAAAAAGCAGCAGGGACACAAGAGAGAAAAGGCATCTCCAGGGAAATCCCTTCACAAGCAGAAAATGAGACATTGATTAGAATATCTTCCATTTCACCCCCTCCATAATTTGCAGATGGAGGAAAAATACATCAAGGAGGGCATTAAAATTCACAAAGAGGCCCGCAGTGGCTTCACTTAAAAAGTTTAAATGAAAGAAGCAGAATGTGCCGTGAATGGTGCTAGCATTTTTTTTTTGATGCTGTCATTTCAGAAAATATAAATCTCCCCCTTTTAAACTTGTCACATTCAAAACAGAAAGTAAGATCAAAGAATGCATGATTTTTCTGTCTTACTTTTTCTTAAGATACATTAACAAATAATCCTTCAACTGTAAGTGGCTGAAAATATGGCAAAATGGAACCATTATTGGGCACATCGCATGCCAAAGTTTTAAACAGAGATTTCATCTGTTAGCACTCACAAAATATAAAGGATGACTCGGCTATTACTACACCAAAATGTAGCTCATTACCTTTAAAACTGACTGAGTTATGGCCATTGTTGCTAAGGTTGATTAGCTCTACAGCGGCCAAAAGTGAATCAGTTGTAGATGTGCAGCTAACGGTCGCTTTCAGAGAGTTTGAGTCAAATCCATCCTCTGGCTCATGAGATTTCCCGTTAACAGACAAACAAACGAACAATTACGGGACTGCCTGCCTTTCACAGCGGCAGGCAAAAATGAACTATATGTGATAACCGCAGAGTCTTCGTCAGCAGTTTTTGCAGTTAGCTTTTACAAGCTCAGCCTAACTCATCCTTCACAAATAATTCTCTGTATCGCACCGGCTCGTGCTCTCAAGGACTTTTCCAAAGTGAATAACAAGGGCACAAAGTTTAAAGCTGCAGGAATGTTTAATTCTTGCCACTCTGCAGCGATATCCGTGCAGCTGATAAGCAGCGGGATGTGGCCCACTGAGGGCCTGCCAGGGAGATAAAGACCTTGTGCTTTGTTGTCTATCTAACTGTCCCCCATGGTGTTGTGATAAGAATGTTTAGGCAGACAAAATTATTTTAAAGCTCTCCTCTGGTCGTAGACAGAATGGGGCATCTGTGCCAGGCGTTTTGGGACGTTTTGTGCAGCAGCAGAACAGCCATAAAGGAAGTTTGGGGGAAGAGACTTTCCCTAATGTTTGCTGTAGTTAAGCAGAAAATAAAGCTCCTAAAGTGAACTCCGGAGCATCTGTTCAACAAAAAGCACTTTTTTACGATTAAACGTCTAGCATTCATTAATGGTATGCATATTACTCGCTTCCTTTTATGCCGGGGATTTAAACTAAAACTATTTTATGCTGAGAAGGGACCGAGTTCCAGTCGCTTTGGTCCAACCTTGTAAAAGATGTGAGCAATCTCATCCAGCAAGTTATCTTAGTGTTTGATTTGACTCTCCATCCGCTAGCTCATGAGATATTTGCTAACGCTGCAGACATAAACATACGCACTCACAAACAGACAAAGGCAAAAATATTACTGTCACTTTGCCTTTGGAGCAATAATCATCAAACAAGCACAATTTAGTGTTCACGTGACCCCTTTTCTTGTGAGAATGAAGCTGGATGATTTCCCAAAACCATTCAATATGTCTAAAAGCCTGAAACGGACTGAAGTATTGTTTCACCCGTTTGGCTACAAAAACAACACGACAAAAAGATCCTTCCAAGCAGGAACTAGCTTTAAATTACACAGGCAGTGGCATCTGTCTGACTTCCTGTCAGTCTTTTATGACTTTGTGCAGCATCAAAGGTCAGAGCAGAGATATTGAAGCAAACTGCACAAAGAGCCTCCCTCTCAACAAACATGAAATGCACGGATAAAAAAAAAAAAAACAGAAAAAAACTCACCCTGGCACCATAACACACAGCTTCCCCTGACCTTTTCTGTTAGCAGTTCTCAGAATCCTCCCTGAATGATTAAACAACAATGAAAAGATTGCAGACGAGCCCCCTTTTCATTTTCTGAAACAACTGCTACGTTAATGTTTTTCTCTCTACTGCTGAGATGAGCAAAAGGGAAAAGAGCAGAAAAAACAGAAACAAAGATTTAGGAACAAATAAATGACTAACATTGATATTCATTAGGAAAGAGAAAGTCTAGAGGTCCTCTAATGGTGGACTGCAGTCTGGATTAGAACACAGCTTTTCCTAAATATACATTATTTCATTTTAGTTGGCACAGTTTTTCTAGCATTTACTGTAATTTCCTCAGCTAACGCATGGTTTCTTTCTATGCAAATAAAAACGCTGCCAGCTCTGGAAGCAGAAAACGACCTAAAAAGACAATACAGCAAGTCAAGAAAACTAGCATAGCTGTCACTAAAGAGAATGTAGATATGGATCTTTGCTGGAGATCTTGATGAGTTTTAATTGAAGACCACTGATGTAGTCCACGGACAGCGGTCCACTCCTTGTGATCTGCTGTGAATGGTTTTTGTTAAAAAGATACAGGAGCTGCAAGGAGTGGAGTAATGGAGATCAGACTGGGAGTTTTAAATACAGAGCGAATTAGATAGCAGCGCTGCAACAGCTGCTGGATTCATCTCAATATAACCTTGAGCACGGGCACAGATCATGCCCAATCCCCTCATCCATTTTTAATAGAATCTATTACTTCTGGATTAGCCGATAAGAGCTGGCCTGGTTAAATTCTCTAATAGTTTACATAATTGGAATCAGCACGATACTTAAGAGACCCGGATTTCTTTGTCGGGAAAGGAAAAACAGAACAAAAAGTTTGCATACAGGCTAACCAAACAAGCCCGAGTCACTCCACTCTACGCCACAAGAATCACCCAGGCCTGCGGCGGCTCATAACAATGAGTCTCATTATCATTGAGATTAGCTCCCATATAGACGGCATTACAAGATTAAAAAAAAAGGCTCGCCTTTACATTTTTAATGCAAGCACAAAATGTATATCATTTATCCCTGGGAAGTGTTCTGACAGATGTTCGGAGCGTTCAATTAGATGTAAATCATGCAGCAATAATGGCCGGGTGACTGGAAGACTCATTTACATCACAGACTCTCTCATGCAAAGAACACAGCTGTGATACGACGGAGCAGATCATTTGAAAAATCAAGCACCCTTAATAACAACACAAATACTCCACTGACAGCCTTTAATAGTCTCCCAGCTATCCAACTAATGCAAAGAGATTTGTTTAATGAGAAAAGCTACAACACAATAGGAAACCTCGCCCCGCAGTGTTTTTCGTGGAAGCAATGCATGATTAAAATGTATAGAAGTCTGTCAAAAGTAACGTATAAACTGCTACAGGATCATTTCCTTCTAACAAGGTTGCCCTGTTTTTAATCCATTATCAGACCCAAATAAATCTGCCTTAACTTGTTTTGGTGGGCTTATAATTACAGACTGCCTTTTTAACTTGACAGATGTGACTAGAAATCTGGTAAGATAAAGTGAACTACTTTGTTTATTTTATACAATTACATTATAGTATTTTATGCAAATTGTTCTGCAGGTTTTATGTTTACACAACACTATTGTTTTAGTGAATTTCTGGTACATTTTGGCTGTTTGTGTACGGACAGCTTCAGTCAATACTTTTTCTGCGCAAGTAGATGTAGCATTATCTGTTCATCTGTGCGAATTCAACTCAGTTTCTCCAAACTAAAACTTCCCCAAAACCTCATCACTGATCATTCTTTGCCTACAGTTTTTAATTCAACTTTAATTTCTGTGAAAGTCTTTACAGCGAAGAATAAATCGCAAGTAAAACAACGTAGAAAATTTGCAGAGAACCTAACTCTGCTTTACATGTAAAAGAGGCTGAGCACAAACGAAGCTTTGAATCCCAAGCTCCACAATTAGGCCTTATCTGTGAGAGCAGCCTCGGGTGGGAGCAGAAAGCCTTGGACTGACTTGAATCTGCCCTCACTCATCGCCTGCGCCAAGGTAGAAGAAACACGCAGCGTGAGGTAAAGGCTGGCCAATGCCAAGGTAGCATTAGAGAGTAAACACAGCCTTATCTTATCCTTATCCCAGTATACTCACTGAGACACACCGTTACAGCGCAATGAGCTGAGCAGCCCAACCTTTTGAAACCTTGACTTGAACCGATAGCGGATATGAACGAGTGGACGCTTTAAAAAAATACTTTTTTTTTTACAGAAAAACAGAAACTAAGAAGCCCACATTGTTTGACAGCTCAAATAATGGGCAGAACACGGTTAAACCTTCTAATTGCTTTAAGAAAAACTAAAAGCCTAACAGTCCTTGAAGGGTGAAAACTGCCCATCGCCTTTCATGCCAGAGCTTTAAATGAAAACCATCTAATGCTGGGAAATTACAGAGTTATAGTCATTTTACTTTAACCAAGGCCTCATGCAAAACTTTAATACCTTGCATGATTTTGCATGATCCGTTGGGAGTATGTGGGAGCATCCAATAACTTATCTTTAAAACAAAGACAGAAAGGCAGATGTGGCAGTGGAAGGTGTCAAAGCAGTTTGGATAGAAAAATGAAGTAAAAAGAAAACAAACAAAAAACGATTAATCGATTATTAAATTAGTCATCGATTATTTTAATAATCGATTAGTCGTCGATTAATCGACTAATCGTAGCAGCCCTACAACAGTAAAAGGCAAAGTTTGCAACACAAGTCAGGGATCAGACTCAGCTTTTGTGTCACCAAATATTAAAGTTTAAATTCTAAAGTTGTTTGAGTTGCAGCTATTTTTTTGGCATTTGCTAACTAGTGTGATGCTCATCTTGAATAAGACTGACTAAAACCAAAACTCTAGATTAATTTATTGACAATCCATTAGAATATGTCTCGAGGTCCTTGAAATGTTTTGTTAATGGTATGGATAAAAATTATTAACGCTCTACCTTGAGGTGATAAAACCGTGTCATGCTTGACAACCAAAAGAAAACGACTTCTGTAGTTAGTTTGGGGTGACCGCTTCAAGTCGTTTAAAACTTGAAGCCAACATACGGCTCATTAAAAAACTGGAAGATTAAACGCCGTCTATACGGCTCTAATGTGCCCGAGAACGTAAAGATAAGCTTCCAAGCATTCAGCAAACACATCAAGAAGAAAAGTGTCTTTGATCTCTGGAGCAAATCATGATGTCGTCATCTCACTTCTTTTCCTTTCGGGACAAACGATGAAGCATCCAACGCAATCTGACAGGAGGATAATCATTAATTTAGACTGATTATGGAAAATGGGAGCAAGAAGGTAAAACAGTACTAGAGAAATTGCCTTTTCTGCTATAATGATGTGTGAATGCTGAGTGTTTATACAGCACAAAGTATGTTGAAGTAGTTAGACTTCAATAAAGCACCCATTAAAATAAAAAAAAACATGAAAATAGTGCAAATGCTAAATCTACATGCACACTTATTGATCATAGCTGTTCCGTCCCCCTCCCTAATGAGCGGAGAGACCCAGTCTTTAACCCGCCAACCTCAAACCCCCCGTCTCATACCCCATCCTCCTGTTAGAGAGAAAAGACCAATTAGACAGATTTCAGGAGATGGCAGGCCACTCGTAATTACACATGACAAGCCCTCGCAGGGAAAAAAAAGGTGATTACAAAGGCTGCACAAGACAAATGGTTTGGCTTGAAGACTTTGACAATATAGATGGTCAGAAAGTGTGTGCACATTTATTGTTTTTGAAATCCAACTACGAACTGATGCAAGTTGATGCAAGGAAATTAACTGTACACTTAACAACCCCTGAACATGAGGCAACGGATGACTGGGCAGATAAAAAAAAAAAAAGACACGACCTTAATCAGCCCCTATGTACTGGCCCGGGTAATAATCTTTCAAGAAAAGGTCATTCTTGCACAGAGCAGCTCCCCTTCAGTCAGTAATTTGGCAAGGCTGGGAGATTGAGCGAGCCTGGGGAAACTTCACAATAAATCAGAGCTCAGCTTCGCTCCTGAGAAAGCAAAGGGAAGCAGGCAGCCAAAATGACAAATCCCTTTTCTTCACCGAGTTGGAATTACTGCTGGGGGTGCGACGCCGGGATCAGAGGGAAACCCCTGTGGGGATAACCTGCACACTGCCTGCTGAGATGCACTGCAAAATTTAAAGTCTCAAGAACAAGTTCAGGCCCAGGCAGCAAAACACGAACAAGTAATTATCGCCCGCTGCCGAAGGCGAGGCGATAAAGTTTTTGCCCGTGTCTGTGTGCTCGTTCCTTTGTACCGTTGGCAAAATAGTTCATGAATCACTGAACGGATTTGAAAGAAACTTTGATTGGCTGTACATCTACAACAGATTAACTTGTGGAGTAATCCCACTTCAAGATGGCCGCCACAGCTAATCAACCTTACCCCCACCAAAATGGGTATAACTTAGTCAATTTTGCCAGTACATAGATCAAACTTTGAGTGGTAGTGGCTGATCGTCATCCCAAACACATACCCCAAGAGTTAACAGATCAGTCAAGAAGATAATACAATATAGCATGAGATTGAGCATAACGTCATTTTAACGTATTTCTCAGTATATAACAAGTTTAAAACTGGCCACTGAGCAATATGTGATCATTCAAACAACTCAAAGCCTTTAATCATTGTAGTTAATGGATATAAATGCAAAGCCAAAGATTCGGTTTAAGATGAGGATTCAATGTCATGAAAACAGTGCTGGGGTAAATTTTTCATTATGACACTCGGAAGATAATAAAACACCAAATTGCAGTTTGTATTTTCTTCCCTGCCTCTGGTGGTGAGCTCTGACACCCCATCTCTTTGAGTAATAAAGGATCTGGCAAAATGCAGGGGAGAAAAAAAAAAGGCATGCAAGATTGAATTTCACACCTGGCCAATAATCTGGAGAAAACCTCTGCTGAGGTTAACCTTCAACCCCGGTTGCCACCGGTGCAGTGAGGTGAGATGATCCCACCTCCAGGCCCCCCAAGACAATACTGGAGACCCCTCAGAGGCACCCCTGAATGACTGATAATATAGTTCACAGCACTGGGATGCTGACATATATAAAGTGAAAGCAAAGCAATCATCCAGTGCAAATGTGCAGACATATTGGTTGACAACTGATCATTTTAAAGAAAATAAAATGCATGCATATGTACATAAATCTTCACCACATAAAAATAGGTCTAGCTTTTTAAGTAATTAACTTGCATTTAAAGGACTGTATCATTTAAATATGCATTAATTAATAGAAATTAGTCAGTGCAATCATTAAAATAAGCTTTGTGCATTAATGGAAATCATTACAGACATTTTTTAAAACACCAACTAAAATTCAAAACTAACACATCCTCCCAGATGTCCCCTCTTAAAGGAAAATAATGTGAAAAACATCTTACAGAGTTTAGTCTAATCATAAGGCTTGTTTATCTTTGGTTCGCCTCGGCTGATTGGTTCCCGTCCTCCTCCTCGGAAGGCGTATTTCCTTCGCAGATGAAGCAAACCTCTCGCGACGGATTTCACGATGAGCCCTGGAAACCACGGGAGGAATATCCATTGATGAAGCTGGCTCCATTAAGCTGTAATTGAGCTAATTCCTCGACATGCCCGCCGGCCGTGCGGAAGAGAATTGAACCGACTGGGTTTGCCCGTCCGGACACTTGTGTACCATCGCGGCCAGCAGACGGAGCGCCGTGTGTGTGAGCGGCGGTACAGAGACGTCGGAAAAGGAAGCGAGTCCCGTGCGCTGCTGGAACCGGCTCCGGGCCAATCAATCAAGGCCTCATTTGAATATTCCCACGCGTTGACCAATCAAATGAAAGAGTGGGCGGAGCTTAGAGGGATGACAAAGGAAACTGCTTTTTTTTCCCTACATTTTTTTTAAGCAGGAAAAAAATTAAAGGGAAAGGACATAATAAACAAGTCCAACAGAAACGCTAGTTTTTAAATGTTATGTTGTAGTAGCAAATATTTCTTTAAACTAAGTTATCTAAACAGGTTACACATTTTGGCTGGGTGGGTGCAGATTGTATCCACGTGAAAGCAGAACTTTTCTATGGAATGTAGTTACATTTGTTGCAGTCTAGCTAATTGTCCCATTTTACTGCAACCACTAAATGGCATTGTGCAATTGATAATAAAATTTGATTTACTGGTGCTTTTGCTGCAGTGCTATATTTTAAACTCTGCTTTGAGAAAAGGCACCTAAACTGTACTGCAGAGAACCATGACTCCCATAATAAAACTTAATTAGTTGCTTTTATTTCTTTCTTTCTATGCATTTTATGACACATTTGTCTGTTTGCATTTATTTCGAGTCTGTGATGTTTTGTTATGTTAGAAATTTTACGTTTCTTTAGGTCACATTGAATCTATTTGAACACTTTTGTACAAAGTCACTGAATTATAACTGACACTGCATTGTTCACTTTGTCCATAAAACAGTTTTCTTGAATGAAAACATTATGTTGTGCACGGAAGTTATGCTGTGCACAAGTACAGTACAAGATGAAAAAAAAAAACCAACATCAAATGTTTTTACTTGGTAAGAGGTCTGGACTGCAGGCATAATCTTCTAATATGGATCTATGCTATGTGGTTTAGCAAAGGTATGTAATGCTTTTCCTGAAGATGCCGCCGCTTGGATGTAAACACATGTTGTTCTTAAACCTCTGCATTAATAATGTGTTTTCTAAATGAGGAAGCTACCCATCCCATAAGCATACATGCACCCCTATACCACCAGAGAAGCAGGCTTTTGAACTGTGTGCTGATAACAGGCTGGCTTCTCCCTCTCCTCTGGAGAATAATGGTCCCCACTTCTTGTGTTACTGCTGTCAAATTCAAAATGGCTTTTTTTCACCCTTAAAATTGTACAGTTTTTTTAACACTTTATATGTTCACTATTTTCCATTATAAATAAAATATTGATTTCCGAGCTTTGCAAATCATCTGTTTTTACTCACATCTTACACAACGTTACAATTCTTTTGAAATTTGTCCTGTATAAGAGTGGCCTTTAAGGATTCCACAGTCTTGTTACAATCATTATGTTTATTATAGGGGAGATTTTGAGACTTTCTAAGTGCGTTTTGTGTAATTTTGTTATCATTGCATGTTATCGTCAGTAAAACATTTTGCTGGTGAATCTGATGTAAAAAAATAGAAGGTACTTTTACAAATAAACATCTATGATGCCTCAGAACTGCTGAAACATTTAAGGACGATCATCTGATACAGAGTAGCATTTTGTGGTTTCTACGTGAGCTTCTAAAAACCTCAACCGCACGAGATTTTAACTCAGAGAGATTGCGGCATCTCAACATGGAATTTAAACATGCGCATAAAAGTATTTCCAATGCAAATAACCACAGTTATGTGTTCTAAAAGCAAACTGAAACCTCATTTTAGGATGAATCCGGATCTCTTGGGTTTAGAAATAAGTAAAGGCAAAAAAACACAGATTGTTGCTGAAACCAACGAGTTAAACTGAAAAGCTTTATGTTTTAAAATGACATCAAACACAGCCCATCTCTGCCAGCATAACAGTACATTTTAGGGTTTGTGGGTTCCAATTATTTTAATTTCCCAGCTTTATAAAAATTTATTGCAACGAAAGAACACATGCATGTTTTATAGATAGGCTGACAAACAGAATATAATTTCACTTTAAATGGAAAATGTGACTTCATGTTTCTGGTTTCATGACATTACGCCTCCTGAGGTAGATGCACATAAAAAGGGAGCATTTATCACTTTAATAGCCCAGTTTTCTTGTTACACTTAAGGACATGCAGGTAGATGACATAGTCAGCTAGAAATGACAGCCAATGCATGACTGCTCAGCCAGCTTAAATCTAATAACAGTTTCCTGTGGCTGCTGAAATGAACATGCTGTAAATATAATGGCTCCGCAGCATGATGTGACTGCGGTACAGTAAAGTTAATGTACCTGTGTGTGAGTGTCCATGTGTGTGCATCATTAGTTGATATAATAGACACAACAGGCCTTTCTTCCACACTTTTTCTTCGCAAATTAGTTTCATTTAATTTATGGTCTATAACAAGCCTCTTTTGGCTTACTGCAAAACCCATGATTAGAATAGTGCCGTTATTAGTGTCATTAGCAACAACTTGGACTTTATGACCAAATAAGGGAAAGGTTTGCAATAAATTGCCCACCGCTTTCTTCTGAGAAACCGTTTAGCACTTTTGAGTAGGATGCTGTCTTTTGTCTTGCTGATATGAAAGGCACTCACTGCAAAGTCCTGAAGCGTGCGCAGACAAATTCAAAAGGCAATAAACAAAATTTGCGTTCACAGTCTTGCATTCTGATCACGCCTCCCACCCCAAAGAAAATGTCAGAAACACGTGATGAATTCAACTTCTCTCAAATCCTTCAAAAACATCCATTTGTTATTTTCAAAGAACGACAGCTGAACACACTCCAAAAGCACTGAGATTTACTGCAGACTCACTCCGACTCTCTGTTGCTGAGGAATACTCAACTGTTTCTTGACAGCTTCCCTGAGTGTCATTTTTCAGCTTGAATGGGGCCCGCAGATGGCAAATGAGGTTACCATGCCAACTGACGTCCTAATGCTGATTTATTGAATGTGAAAGATAAGAGATGGAAGATAAGTCTCAAATTAATTACATGTTGGTGCACTGAACGTAAGAAGAGTCCATTTTTGCTAAAGGAGCATTAGATAAACACAGTCCTGTATGTAAGAGCAGGATTTGATCAAATGAAAGCATCAAAGACCTGAGCATTATGAAGATAAATAAACAGTACTTAAAACCCCTGCAATTACAGAAAACACACCTCAACCAATATGCAAAGAAAACTGTCAACCAGGACAGCAGTAATTTTGTGAAAGTCGTGCCAAAACGGAACAAAAAACTGGTGAAAATAAAAGAAAGACGATTTCTGAAAGACTGATCATTTCTTTTTGTTGGGATCCTCATCATGCCATCCCAGGATGTCAAGCTCTCCCTCTTAAAATGCTTCTTTTGAGTGCAAAATGAACCTGGAAGTGACAGAAATAGAGTGCTCCATCTGCAGCTGGCAGGCAGTGGCAAATGAAGCAATTATGTTCTGGTGAGGTCCTCTCTTTCACCTATAGGCAACGGCAGACGTCATCTTCATCATGATGAAATGCAGGGAGACTGCAGGGGTAATTAAATACCATCAGGGGCCTGAAGACAGACCTAATAACTCTCTGTAACAAGGCAATAATAAACTTAAGGGTCCCCACAACTCAAAGCATGTTAATGGTGAGAAAGATCACTATCACTAGCTGTGCACAAATATTCAGACAAGGTTGCAAATGCACTGAAAAGGTTTACATTGTTGAGAGTTATCTGAATAAGATGAAGTATAAACATGAACTAATGCTGATTTTAATCTGATTTGTTTCTAACATAATGGGTTATGAGTTTTAATGCGACCCTGCAGTCAATTCTTGTAGCATTTTGCCATCTGCTGGCAAAAACATGCTTGTGCAACAGCATTCATAACAATACCAATACACATACTTATTGTCTAACAAATGATTAAACTAAAATTTAAACTTGATTAGACAATCATTGATGGCATGATCAAATAAATAAAATAAAAAGGAATATATCAATATTAACCAATTTCTCAAAAATCCTATTTCTTATGAACCCATTATTTGATGATAACAAGCATTTTTGTACTTTCTGCCAAGTTTCACTTTAATGTTGTACCTCATATTGGACAATTTGAGCCTCATTTATTGTATTTTATTGATTATTAACCACGTCAATTGCATTTACTTTTCTTTTTTTGATACTTTATCTTCATATTGTACGTTTGTAGCTCTAAACAGTTTTTTCTGCATTGTTTAAGTATATTTCACTTTCTTTTTTTATTTTTCCCTGTGTGACCACAGTTTCACCTATGACCCCAGAGACCACAACGTAAACAAAGTACTGAATATCAGTGATAATTAAATTAACTAATATACAGCTTATCGTGTATCAGCATCATGCAAAGATGTTAAATGTTAAAATTGTGTTTTGATTATAAATGTTGTGACTTTTAAGTTACAGCTAAATATTCTGCAGTTTTCCTTAAGCGTCACCTAGACTTTAAAGTTTGTAAAGGAAAATAAATGCAGATAAATTTATTTCCTTTTTGGAAAGTTTATATCCCCCTTTTTCATATTTAAATGATAATGCAATACTTGATGTTGGTCCTTGTTAATATATGTTCTTCATTTTGTTCTTTTTTTACTGTTAATTTTATGTTTATATATGTCACGAAGCGTACCTTTTTGTTACGTAGTGAAAACTTACAAAAAAAGATTTTTTTGAGAAAAAAAAAGCATCGCTACTTCCGACTTCCTGTTACGTTTCTACGGCAACGAGCTGGAGCTTCTCCTAGAGGATCATGGGAAAGATTTCTGGCATCTGAAGCGGAGGGATTTTCGAAATATTTATTGACTATTTTTACGATAAAACATTTAATATCAGCGCTTTGTCAGCCCAGCTGTGAACATCTGATACGAGTTCAGTCTGTGAGTATGACTACTATTGTTTAAATAGTCAAGTTAGCTTTTTTTAAGGGAACAATTCGCCGCCTGTAAATACATCTAGCTAAGTTGCTAAAGCTACAATAACGGTTCGGCTACATGGGTGGTAATGTTTAGTTTCTTTCTCAAGTTTTATTAGGTCTGTTTAAATTAATACTGCAAGCATGCATGTTATTGCTACATTCCACTTTTAAAAAAGCCCATTTTTATATTTAAAATGAATTCATGACTTTGTCAAGTTGTTCTCTGAACCACATTTATCTTTTTAGATGCAGCATCCGTAGATAGAAATGAACAAACATGGAACTGAAGCTAGAGGTTATTTTGTCATCAAGTATCAAACGAAAGAAACCATGGCCGCGATTCTGCTGGCTTGGTCAGGTGAGAGGTGTCAACTGTTAAAAAAAAAATACACCTCACCCAGGGGTACTAAAACTTAGCTATCATTGAGAAAACAGTTTAACTATGCTATTATTCCCCAGGAAAAGGAGTCTTTGTTCTTGTTAGATGACAAACGGATCAGTGAGATCAACATGGTGTCTGGTCGCACCAAGAAGAAGACACCTAAACTTCATCATCTGCTCAACAATGTAGTGACAATGACTTCATCCCAAAATGGTGAGGCTATTCAGTCAACAGCTAGATCAACACAATATTATCAGGATGCATTGCAACTGTTGTTGTTTTCCAGGAATGTGGCTGTGTGGACTTCTGGTGTCAGGAGATCTCTTTCTGTGGAACAAGGATAAAGATTTATTAAAAACTGCAGCAACAGTCCCCGAAGTAACTCAGACTACTGCCTCTGCTCAAGGTTTGTATTGTATGAAGACTGGCAGAATGGATCATTTAATAAAGACATTTGCTTTGAATCAAGTAATATTTAATTGAGTGCTTTTTGTTTGTCTTTTTTCATTTTTGTGGAACTATGTGGTCATGACTTTGGATTCTGTTGTTTTGCTTGGAAATATTGAAGCTGGTAGTTTTTGTTTAGAAGGGCTGAAGTTGGCTGTTTTGCTTTGTGGTGTTTTGGATTATTTTAATTGATTTGTTTTATTATGTTTTTAGGTTTTGGTAGACCCCGGGAAGTAGCCTCTACTGTTGTAGAGACTAATGGGGAGCCTTTTAAATAAACAATAAACATGTTTATATCCAAAATCTGACAATTAGAAAAAGAAGCTGACATTCTGGTTAATTTTTGATCAGTTTGTTTACATTTTTATCCACTGTAGTATGCTATATAAATAAAAGCAGTAATTAAATTTGACATTGTCAGTTACAAAACATGTAAAGGTGAAATCCTAACTTGAAATTTGTGTTTTACTTCCATGTTTTTGCTTTTCAGCGTCTCACTGTCTAAATTAAAGACATCTCTCATTTTTTTGCAGAGAATTCCACAAAGCTGTCTCTTCAGGTTTCATGTAATGGGATGCGTGTGCTCTTGGTAGCCATAACTGGCCAAGTGTTCCTGTGGGAGTGTACAGATGTGAGGGACTTTACAGGTCTACGAGATGGCCCCGTCAAGGGACGGTGGGCACATATACAGCCCCTTGAAGACATTGTATTACCTTCTTCACAAGATAAAGAAGCATCTCAACACACCATCTTTGTCAAGACAGAGGTCTGCATATTAAATATGCATTTGTGCATTATTTCAATTTATGACATGATTATAGAGAGCAACATCTAAAATAAATAGGTTTTATAGCAATAATATTCTAAATATTCTTTACAATTTCTCAGGTTATGGGTGACATTTGCTTGTCAGGCTTTGTTTTCACATCTGAGAAGAAGCTTGTGATCACTGTCCTTAAAATTCAGTGGAAAGAAGGCCGTGTGAGGATGGGGTGAGTGAACAGGTTCATGCCTGTAAAGAACCAAACCAAGTTTTTTGTCTTCTCATTTTGAAATTTGAACATTTTTCATTGTACAGGTGCTGGTCATAAAATTAGAATATCATGAAAAAGTAGATTTATTTCAGTAATTCCATTTAAAAAGTGAA